>CM012458.1:3802073-4245420 GCA_003999625.1 Oryzias javanicus
AAAGATCACGGAATAATCCATGCTCTGCTAGCCACGGGTCAGGCCACGTGTTCACACATTATTTATAATCTTTTGTCTCACAACTGAATGCAGTGGGCGTCAAGTCCATGTCACTTGCGCCATTTTGTTTTAAACATAAGTCAAGTTTGATCTGAAGGTCTTCAAAAGAAAGATCACGCTGTGTATGGGAGGAGCTTCCATCAAAAACTTTTCTCAGCTTGTCATGGAGGTGTGCTTTTGATCCATTTGAAAAAAGAGGTGCTTGAAAAAAAGCTGTCCCGGTGGCAGGTCTCGTGTCGGGTTCAGATCTCCCGGTGAGGGCAGTAGCTATCGCAGCTGCTGCTCCGTTGAAGGAACGTGCCATCAGGGGAGGCAGTATGGAAGCCAAAAGGATAAAAATCGCTTGGAAATCGGCATTGTGTCACCTGCACAGGTATTACGGATAATAATGACTATTTGAAATATTTAAATGTTCCACTGTTAGTTTCAATACTACATTAATAAAAAAAAAAAAAAAAAAAGTTTTGTTTGAATTTTTTCAATTTCATTTGTTTCTAACGTAGTAGAAACAACACAAGCGAGTCGGTCCAGGATTTTTTCTGTGTTAGAAATTCCATGATCCTTCATGGTCACTCCTGATGAATTATAGCTGCCTTTTTAGACAGCCAAGATGGAGCGACAACGGCAAACGGATAAAGTCTGAGACCAGCTCAACGTCTCTATTAGGATCTCAGTTGCTGTATTCACTGGAAGAAAGTTTGCTTTAACTTGCTCTTGTTTCAATTAAAATGGCAGTGAGGCTTACTGTTAAAACAAATGTCATTTACTTTTATTCTTACTAATGTGTGTCACTTAATGAATACAGAATCAAATGAAAAAAATAAAACTATATTCTTTATTTTTTCTTTTATTTCATGATGACAAAAGATATTGTATTAGGCCTGCAGACCGGGATCAAACTTAGATTTTGGCCTTTGAGTGAAAACGTTCGGGCTCCGGCGTTCATATACTAACGTCAGGTTGAACACTTTTTACTGGTGCTTTTGTCATGGTTCGCCTGGGCAGGCCCCGACTCATGCAGCCTGGGACGGCCCTGGGCATCACGCGGGTGTTGGTATCGCCTCATCACCGCAGCAGTTCAACGTCAGCATTTAAGCCTGCAGCTTCCAGTATATCGCCAGATCGTTGTCGTCACCTTTTGGGTACAGTACCTGGCAGTTTACCTGACTTGACAGTCAGTCTATCCTCTCAACTTTCGGCCTCTACTCATTCATTCTCTCTCGTCTCTAGAAACCAGTCACCCGAGTACCAACCACCTCCGGATCGCCGCTCCACGCCTACAGCCACGGACTCTGCTCGTCCAGCTCATCCCATCCTTCCACCTCCGCAAAGGCATATTAATAAAAACCTCTTACCTTCGGTCCCGACGTGTTTGTGCTTCCGGGTTCCAGCGCTTGGGTTCACGCCTTGTGAATGACAGTTTGGTACAGTGGAGGCATGCTGCAAGACGGTTACTGAGGAGGCGACGGTTAAGAAAGTACGCTGATAAGTGTTTATGACAGAAAAGGATGTGAGAAGGAATGTGTTTCATGTTAAAAGTTGCTCTAATGAGTCTGTTTTCATCCAACACATTTCAATGAGTTGCTGTGTCTCATTGTTTCATTTCATTGTTCCGTGGCTCTGTGGTTGCTTCATTACTATTATTTACATCCCATATTTTCCAGCTACGGTGGCCATTTTGGTTCAGCTGTTCCACTCAGAGCATGGAGTCTATTCAGACGGAGGAAACTCAAAAGAACGGATCTCCAGTCAATTGGAAATAAGTTGAGACCACCTCAAGAGACGGTTCAGATGGCGGTTCTGTAAAATTCTGGACAAGGTTCTGCTGGAGTGTATTCAGACTGAACTTTGGTCTGGATTACTGGGAGAAACAAACTCTGGTTCACTTTAAGTGAACCAAATGTGTCTAGTCTGAATAGACCCTTAAGTCATGGAGAGTATTTGTCATGGTGCTGCGGGTTCGGTGTCTCTATCCTGATTGGACCCAGCTGACCACAATCATCCGTCACTTTAAGGCACTATTTAAGATGTGGCTCGACCCCCCCCCCGGTGCAGTACTTTAGCCTCGTACTTTACTCAGTCACTAGTTTTTGTTTTGTTCTGCCGCTCACAACCTGCTCTTATTCCAGGATTCTCACCACAACTCCATCACGAGTCCAGTCGTACTTAACGCTGCTCAGAACCACCGGGATTCCACTCTTGTCTCACCACTGCCCACGCTACGGGGTCTGCTACCCCTGGCTCAGCCCCATGGCAGCATTAGACACGGAGTGTTCACATCTGTGAGCTCAGCTGTAACTCTGAATTTGACTGCTTGTTAGAACTGCTTGTGTTGCTGATGAGGGGGAAGAGTATCAGAAATCATTCACCTGTAATGACGATGAGAGAGGACACTGATCACTTCTCGTAATGAAAACATCTCGACATGCAGTCAGAAAGATGCGAGTTTGCAATCTGTGAAGATTGTCAATTTGAAGACGTCCTTCACTGTGAATGATGTCATGCTTTGATGTTCACAACATCGACTGATAATAGAAATATGATCAAAGGACTGAGTCAGTTTGTTGGTTGACTTCTTAAACTAAGTGCTTTTTCAGAGCAAGAAAAAATTCTAATAAAGAAAATAAGTTTCTGAAACTGTCAAGTTTAAAAACAGAAATCTAAGAGTGTTTTCCGGCTGGTTTCATTAAAGTGAACCAGAGTTGTTTTCCCCTAATATTCAAGAAGCTTTTTTTACAACCAAGCAGATCTTATTCGAGGATCAGTAAACATTCTCTGTTCCATCTTTTGAAGCAGTCTCCGATTCGCTCTGATTTTCATCAGTTTGAATAGGCAAAATAACTGCATCAGAACTAGGGTTGGGCACTGAGCCGTTCTATGTTTAAGGTTCTTAGTCTGTGCCAATTCCAATACTTCAGTAATAATGTAAAAATGATGCCTACATCTTCCCATTCACACACTTTCATTTTCAAGTCGTCACATATTGACGCATGGTCGAGACCTCCGTGTTAAAAATTGACATTTGGGCACAAGTTGTTTTCTTTTGTTAGTTGTTTTTTTTTTTTTTTTTTTTAGACATGCTGGTTGTCCCCATCTGAACTCCTCAACCTCCAGGGTGCAAACCGGTGGGCCGGCCCTCTTTCCTCGCGAGGCGAATTCACCGCCTGTCAAACATGTGATCCTGATCTTGACTTAGCGGCTGCATGTTGGTGTCTGTGAATGTCACACTTCCAATGAATGGAAGATAACGTTGAGATATTAGGCTTATTTATTGTGAAGAGTTCTACAAAAGTCTAAAAATCTTAAATGAAATCCTTTAAAGATTTTCTCATTACCGGGCCTTTGATCTCACGTGGGGGTGTTCCTGGATGACAGCTGCTTCCACAGTTTTTACAGAGATTAGATGTTAGTTTGTCCCTGCCATCATTTAACATCCACATGTGATTTGTTTTCCACAGGTACAGAGCTAACTCGAAGCTTCACCTGTATGTCTTCTAATTCATCTGTATGTGACTGAAAAAACCTGCTTGGAGAGAAGGAATACAAAAGCTCCGGAATGAAAACGACTGCAGGTGACCGTTGGGTCTTTACAATAACTGTTCTTTCTCCTCCAAATGTGTTATGACTTCAACAGAAGAACATCTAATCCATTTACTTCCCTCAAATGTTTGTGAAGCTTTGGCACAATTTCAAAGAAGAAAGATCTACTTCCTCTCAAGCATCTATAGGGTGAACATCCTCACTCTTCTCGTTATAAATCGACATGCACTGGGAGCCAATAGCTGAAGTACTCACTTTCTTCACAGCCAATCACAATCAAACTTCTGCTTTTAAATTCAGTAAAGTTTGTTTTTCTGCATTCCAGACACTGCGCTGGCCCTCCTCCACCCCGTTCTCCTCCTGGCTCTTCGGTTCGGAGAGGTCCTACTGTGACCACCATCAGCGTCTGGCCTCTGGGTCTCTTCCCCGGTCCAGGTCATTTCTCCGGCCTTCCTCCACCTTGTTCTCCTCCCGGCTCATCACGGTTCTGCCTCGAACCGCCAGCTGGGGGTCTCTTCACTCGGTCCAAGGTCATCACTAGAACGCATCATGTCTCCAGCCCAGAACCCAGACCGCCAAAAGACTTCTTATTTTCATTCTCAGTTAAATGTTCCACATATATCTCCACAATGAAGTCTTTCAATCCCACTTTCAAGTTTGTACTTTTGTACTTTTGTACTTTCTGGTTTACTTTAAACTGATAAATGGAAGATGAAGGCTTATGCTTCAGCCGTGGAGTTGCTCTCTGTTTCATCAGCAGTTGTGATGCAGATGTTCTTCCATAGTCCACCCGATGGCTGTTACAGAATTGAATTGGTTCTTCTCCCCAGTCCGGCTAAGAGTTTAGGCTTGGTATATTAAAAAAAAGGGTAGCCAGGCTTCATTCAGAAATAGCTTTGGGGTAAAAAGAGACTGTTAAAGTCCTGCCTAATTTGAAGGAGCATGTTAGCTGCTTCTGCGTTCTCCAACATCTTTTTACAGTCATATGACATGCATGTACGGTAATTCATGATTCTAAATGATTTCTTAGTGCTTTTGATTTGTTTTATTTGTGCAAAATCTGGTGGCCTATCAAAGACTGGCCCCTCTCCAAGTGAAGTTTAAGTGATCTCGGGGTATACTAGTGTAGTTTTAAATAACGTGCATGTATTTAATGGATGAGACACCAAAACCTGTCCTAATGAAGCATCCTTAAGGTCAGAGCAAACTGTAGAGAACAACCTTTTCATTAAAATGCATTAACATTTATGCCCTTTGACAATTGCTGCTGCAACAGATTGCTAAAAGTCTAAACCTTTTATTTATTTAAATATTTTTCCAGTTTTATTGGGGACAGTGATTGGATAAAATATTTTGCAAACATGCCTTTGCTCTATGTTTGCTTCATTCTGTTTACTGAAGAGTTATTCATGATGATTTGATGATAAAAGAAAACTATCAAAGCTGTGGTGACGCTATGACAGTGTTAGCAGTAGCGTTAGAGAGCAGAAGGGGGTTTTGTTCACTGACATGAAGACCTAGGATTTTAGCACATAATTATCAAACACAAAAGTGTCAAAATATGGAACAACCAAAAGATCATTTCATTCATTTAAAAAGGTCGTTTTTTATTGGATTCTCAATTGAGTTCAAGAGGAATGATCCCAGTGTCGCTGTTGTGTCATTACCAGAACTGATTTGTAACTATTTCTGTTTCTTTAGATTGCAGCAAAACAGTCTAAACACAAGCTGCTGGACTCAAAAAAAGAACATTTTTCTAGCAAGTCTGTTATCAGTATAACAAAAAATCTAAATCTGTTCCTCCATGCTTTTCTTCCTTCTCATCACTTCTTATAGAAGTCGACAAAACCAATTAGACCAGCTGGGCTCAGTCTACTCTGTGCTGAGTTCTCTTTTTAGACATTTCTGCTTCTTCATTAAGTTTGTGCTCCATCCCTCTATATATTTTTTACTTTGGAGACTTGCATGTACAATGGCAATTCCTAGCAAAAGTACTTCAGGCTCATTGCTGGTTGATTAGTAACTTATGTCATAGAGATTGGGGTGTGAGTGTCTAACTCTTGGTGCTAATGCAAAGTGGGGTGGAATGGAGGCCACTTCGATTCGCCTTTGCTAACCAACAGTGTTGTTCACACCAGACGTGAAGCGCGGCCCGTTGTGATTGGCTCATGTAGTGCAGTGATCGTTTTCAAGTTCAAAGTTCAAACAACTTTATTTATCCCCGAGGGGCAATTCTATTTTAAGGTGCAGAGAGTGCCTTCAATCAACATACAAGTTACACCTGACACAGGGGCATAGAGAGAAATAAAATAAAAATAAAAATAATAACAATAAAGATAAGGGAGAAAAACTGTACAATTTTGGCATCTGGTCTAATTTTTGCTTGTCAATTCTGACAGGAAATTACGCCAAAACACACGGGAAAATTTCCAAAATATAACCACATTTTTTACCATGAAATTCCGCTATTGACAAATGTGATTATATCTTTGAATCTAAACAGACTGTGGCGATGAATCTAGAATATTCTCCCCGTCATCGTGGGGGTTAGGGACCGGAGACCTCAGCAGAACCCTGATCTCCGTCTCAACCCCCACCCCTGCAGCTCAAGATAGAATGTCTGTTACCAATCCAAACTCCTCAAAAACACGTCTGATGATGCTTTGTAAACATTTTTAAACAACAGATGAGTATTGGTCGATATAAAGAATATATATATATATATATATTTAATTCAGAACAATAGACTGCAAACTTTTTATGAGGACTGTCTCTCTGTGCCTTAAAAATGAAATTATTGTGCTTTATTTTTGTTTTTTTATGTGTTTATTTATTTTGGCACATAATTATCTGGATTTTGCAATGCAGCGTGTTTTATTTATAAAGAAAGGATATCTCTAAAGGCAGTATTGCAAGTAAGACAGTGCCTTGTGCAATCAGTATCTGCTTGTTGCAGCACTTTCAAGGATCTGCAGAGTAAAAAGCTGACAGAGAGTTAAATGCTTCATGCCCACAAAACCATGTTTTCAAAGATGCAGCATTAAATCAAATTGCAGTGTCTAAAAAGATATGTGCATAATTCTATGCAAATTCTTCTGCTTTTCAGTCAAATGTATCCCTGTAAACCTGGGGGATCGTCATCAAATTCCAAATACAGCCTGGTACTTTTGAGTGCTTTGAATCTCGACTGTTGCTGTTTGTTATAGTAGGAATGATTTTTTTTTTTTTTTTTTGTGAGGATAATCCACTTTGGTATGCTCCACAACCCACTGGTTTGTAGGCTAAGTTCTGCTCACAGCCCTGCCACAGCGTCAAAGACCCGCTCCGCAGCACATACAAAGAAAAAAACACACAATTCTGTGCAGCAAAACTATTTTTTCAAGCTTTTAGTTTAACAAGAACATCTTATTGTGTTTATTAATTGTTAGAAGCTTATTATTGAAATGAATAAGTGGAATCAGTGCAATGACACTGATAACAAGGATCCTCTTTAATGAATGGAGTAAGGATTCTGTCGAACGGACGTCCACATGGAGCCATTTTTCATCCACGCTTCTTCTCCCCCGATGAGTTCATTAGTGTGCTGTTGGAAACTGCAAACCACTGCAATACAACATATTTATCACTGAGGGAATTTGCTCTGTCTTTGACCGGCGTACATTGTTTGCGTTGCTGTACTGGACACTTGATAAAGTACTCGGCTCTGAAAAACCCCTAATGGGATTTTGACATACCTTCTTTTTTCCATTTATTTAAAATGTAATTTAATAATGGTGCGTGTATTGCTCTTTGAATAGAAGGACAAATAGACCTGGTATGAACATACATATCCAAATGTTGCGACTTGTTGCTCTAAACGGTGCAGCTTGTTTTAAGGAAGGGTTTTGGATGATTCTTTTACAACTGCATAGCAACGTTTTTCCAAATACACAGAAAAGGTTAAACCAGATCTTAAAATGGTTTTAATCATTCAATCTTTGAACGTCTATCAATAAAGTTTCTTCCCCGCCATCTTTTGCAGCTACAGTCATTCTGACGCACAGAGTCTATGTTGGAAAAAAATATGTACTCTCACTGGCCACACTTTTCCAATCGCTTATCCATTCATATTTCTAGTCACCCAATCACATGACAACTACTCAATAAATTTACACATGTAGACACGGTCAAGATGATCCGCTTCAGAATGAGGAAGAAAGGTGATTAAAGTGACTTTGAATGATTATTGGTGTCAGATGAGCTGGTCTGAGTAATTGGAGTTTGGCACCCCTGCAATAGAGCACGAATGTTGTGGGACAGGAGATTGGCATCGTGGATGTGCAGCTGTCAAATCTGCAGCAACTGTATGATACTAACATGTCAAAAATATCATTACATTATATCGTCATTCTAAGATGATTCTCCTAACTGTCCAGGATATCTGTATGTAGTTTAACAATGATGTCTGTTATCTACAGGGTCAAATCAGGATCAGCTTAAAGTAAATAAAAAACAAGATTGTAAAAAAAAATAATAAGTTTGAAAGCAGTTTTAAACTTGAAAATAAATATTGTAAACTTGAAGGAATCATTAAAACGCTGAAAAAAAAAATATTGAATTTACAAAAAGAAGTCAATTTGAAAGTTTGAACAATGAAACTAAAAGTTAGAGAAACGTGTGAAAAATATTTACGTGTGTCTAAGAAAAGTATATAATGTGTAGTAAGGAGACCCTCTGTCTTCCCTGGGAAACGTGTCCCAGCGGCCAATGAGTACAAAGCCCCATCCTTATGTAAAATACGGATCAGCTTGGTGGCAAAAACTCTGACATCTGAACTGAAACTGAAAAAAGAGTGACTGGCAGTGAAGATTCTGAAAAAAAAAGGTAAAAAATTCAAAACAGCAGCTGTTACTTATGAATACATTATTTTTCAATTGTTAATTTTACATTTATAGTGTTCTTGATTCAAGTTTTTATTTGTTTTTTTTAAGTTTACAACATATTGTTAAAATGTTCAAGTTTTCAGGGTTTTTTTCTTTTTCAAATTTACCGTGTCTTGTTTTCATTTAAAAAAAAAATGTTCAGGTACAGTTCTGTTTTTCAAATTTTTACTATTTTATTTTGTTTACTTTAATCTGATCCTGATTTGTCCCCACAGTCCTTTCCATTGTGTTCACCTTCCTTCGCATGGCTCCTGACCCCTTCCAGCACTGAATCTGTTTTAGTTTGTCTTCCAGCTGAACTCAAACATGTGCAGTTATCTAACACCTGGGACTCATTTTCATTGAAACACAAATTATCTCAATTGTGTGGACTTTGGTCTTGTAGATGTTTCCGGATGTGGAAACTAAGCTATTTTCCGGATGGAGCTAACCTTAGCTTCCATTAGTGCTCATTATGTTGGGTAACTTGTCTGTTTCCTTTGATGCTTAAACAATTATCTAACTTATTTTATGTTTTACCAAAAAAAAGTTTGCCCAACTCATGTTTTCTTTGTTTTTTCTTAACATTTCCTGTAACAGAAGAAGAAAGCTTATTTTCTCACATGATCATTTCCATCTGTAGAAATGTTCTCATTGAATAGATCAGTGCTGTGCTTCTGACCACCAAATCTGTTTTACTTAAACTTAGTGTAGAATTTAGCCTAAAGTTTTGTCTGAAATCATACATGTGTTGCAAGCTAAACGTATGTTGTACATATAGTGACAGTGAATTGGTTTATTGGTTTCCTTCTATTGCCTCTCGTGGTTTCTGTTCACTATTGATTATTTATTTGTATTTATATTCAAATGAAGATAAATTGAAAACACGTACTTTGCATTTGGTAATCCAGTGTGAGCATGAAACTGATGGTAGTACTGCTGATACATTTAACTTTTTGAATTTTTTTTATTAATTCTAAAAAATACACAAAAACAACACATTCATGAAATGGCTGTTTTATTGCCATGTATTGCATATAAGTTTTATTATTTTTAATTATTTTTTGTAACTCATCAAGCAGATTTGCAAATGTATTAGAATTCAGTTCTGGCGTCTGTATTTTCACCATAATTGTTTTTGCAGATGTGAGCTGAGAGCTAAATATAAAAATGCAAAAACCTTGTTTTGTCTCACAGTGAGTAACACATTTGACGACTAAATGCTTCAGGGATCTTCTGAATGCAAAAACACAACACATGTTTTGTGTTATTGTTAGCTATTAGATTTTTTTCCAAATATGTTTTAAAAAAATATGTAATAAAAGCTGATTGAAACTGAACAAATTAAAATATATTCTAAATATTTAAACATTTTCACCTAGTTAGACCAATGCTCAATAAAACAACAAAACACACATTTTTGTGTCAATCTTTTCATTTGAGTCTCTTTAAGACTTTCTTCTTTTTCTTTTTTTTTTTATTAAATAAGGGGTCCCCAAACTTCTTCTTGTGAGGGACACATAACTGTTTTCTTCGCTGATGTGCGGCCGGGGTCGGTAGGCTAACAGAAACAGTGCAACAATGACAACGTAAACGTAAACATTAACTGTTTTCCAGAAAGTTACACATAACCAAATTTGAAATAATTCATTTATTTAATCTTCATAGAACAATTCTAAAACATTTTCAAAACTAGATATATAGCATTACCTGCAGTAATGTTATTGTAAATACTGTAAAGTGAATGTGGCCACTGAAGATGCTGAAGAGGCTTAAATCAGAAACTAAAAACACTGGAGCTGATAGCTGAAAACGCTGGAGCTGATAGCTAGCTAAAATATTAAAAAATGCAAAATTAGCAGAAAAAAACTTGACAAAAATCTAAATTAGCCAAAACAGCTAGCATGTAGCTGAAATGTTAGCAAACCTTCAAAATTAGTCTAAAAAACAGAAAATAGTCTAAGTTAGCCGAACCATCTAGCATATTGATCCAATATTAGCTAAAATTCAAATTAGCCTAAAAAACAGCCTAACTTAAAATAAAAAGAGCTGAATATTTTTTTAATAGCCGAATGAGCTTAATTAGCTGAACAGATATGGATAAACAAAGAAAAATAATATTGAACCAATAAATGGTCTATGCTCTCCTGACACAGTTCAGGGTGGAATAAAAAGTCACGCTCTCTGATAGTGTGTGGGGGGCCCAAGCCAAATGTGAAGGCGAGCCAAAGTTTGGGGACCCTTGACTTAAGTAGAAGAAATTAATAGAAAATCAAAATAAAATGTGTTGTTTAAAAAAAAAACATACTAATGAAAAGAAGAATCATTAAAAATAGATATCAGAGTATTTGGATAAACTATGGAAACTGTAATGAAAGGAGTGGCTAGTAACCAGTTCTAAGACATGGAAACAAGTCCCGAGTCCCAGTCTGCTTTAAAGCAGCTGCTGCGGGTTCAGCAGGATGACTCAGTGGTTGCTCTGCAGTGTCCATCTGTGTATGTTTGTGTGTGAAGCTGGAACAGAGGATGCATTCCTAATCTAGTCTCTCTGGATAAATTATGCAAAATTAGTGCCAACAGAGATTTTATTTTGGTTGCATACATTTGAATTTGTCATCCTCACTAAGTTGTTGCTTGAAAAGATAAATATAATGAGTACATACATTCTAAATGAAAAGCTTGACTGATATGCATTTAACATTTTACATCTAAAGGAGCCCTTTCTTTTTTTACTTTCTTTAGTTGCAGATCAGCTTAAACATGAAGGAGAATTGCTTTATGTGAGGAACGGTAGGAAAAAATCTTCTGAGGAGGTCGACCTTGCAGCAGTGCCTACATTCTTTCATCAGCATGTCTGCAGAGGCTGAGAGAGCTCAACAGCTGCAAGAAAAGCAACTCACACATGCTGCAAGAACAGCTCTTACATTTATTTTGATACAACTTTAGCTTTGAATGATATAAACAAGATATGATGTTCATTAAGCTCCAGTGCTTATGATCTTTTATAATAATACAATAAAACAATATTTTTTTTTTAATAGTTAACACAATCAATGTAATTCCAGAAGATTCCAAAAGAGAAATGCGGAATAAACTGTAACGAGTAACAGTTGGAAAGTTACAGTCTGTTCAGGATTTTGTGTTTGAGCGTCAACGATGATACTTCAGGTGTTAAAGGGTTAAAACCATGAAGATGATCTGCAGGCGAGCAGCTTTTAGCGTGGAGACAAAAATACAAACTTCACCAGACAGCCTCATGTCTGCATGCTGCACTGACCAGGCTGTCCTGGAGCGTGTGCATACCAAAAACCATTCTTCTATTTACCATTTAAAATGTGGATTTATCTGTGAGTTTGGTAAACGTTTACATCAGTGTAGGCGCTAAAGAAAGGCTTTTTGCTATTCAAACTGTTTTTCTTTGTAAAAACTTCCACAGTTGTTAACCCGTTAGAAATTAGTCAACCTTAAAGTAAAACCGGGTCTGAAACTGTCAGGGATTGTGGTGGAGGACCCAAATGCAGGAGACCAGACTTGGTGGCAGAAACATAAACATTTACTAGAACGACTTAAACGTGACAAACTCAGGAGAACAAACCAGTGACGTGACAGAACATAGAAGAGCAGATGACCTGACAATTAGAACTGAAAACCAGACACTTAAATACACTGAGGATGATTAACTAAATGAAGACAGCTGTGGACGATTAACCTGCATGTGGTGAGACTGACAGGGAAAACAGAACATGACAAAACCTAAGCACTGAAACATGACAGAAACTGGCGGCCCGCGGGCCATTTGTGGCCCCAAAGTTGATATTTTACAACCCTTGCCTTAATATGAAAGTTCAATGTCTACCAATCAATATTTTCTGCTTGTCCACACATCTTTGACGATAGCTTTGTATTTGCTTTGTGATGTTACAACTTACTTTATGTTTAAAACGTTGCTATTGTCGTTGGATCTGGTCGTCAGAAAAGTCCTTAGCAACAGTTGCTAGCATCGTTAGCTCCTGTTGTTTCACAGGACACGCAGAAGATATTGCTCAGTAGTACATAAACATGAACAAATGTTCAATTAACTTGTTCACTATAGACATGGACAATAGACTAAAGCAGAGCCGGCCCTAGGCATGGGTGAGCTAGGCAGTCGCCTAGGGCGTCATCTGCTGGAGGGGGCGCCAAATTGCAATGTTGTTTTTTATTTAAAAAGATTCAGATTTGATCAAATTAAAGATATATCATGGTATTTATTTGTAGTTTTTGGACAAAAGTGATATTCAATTTTAATAAATAAGGAAGCTGTGATGCCAAGCACCAGTGCACCCACTAAGAGGGGCAGCGGGCGGAGCTAAACGGAGCTGTCTGCTGTTAGAGATCCAAAGAGGAAACTGGTCATTATTCTATTTTGGGATGAGGACCGACATGAATTTTCCACAATAACAAGCACCAGCGTCGTCTAAAAATTGAGGAAACTCTGGTTCTCCGCAAAAGTCCCGCCCACCAACGAGCAGGTTAGAATGGACAGACACGCCCTCACCTATGTAGATTCGAGGCGAGTCAAACTGAGATCCAGCTGGATCAAACTCCTCCAAAAAAAATGGTTGTATTATTTTTCACAAACACAATAAAGAAAACGTATTAGAAAAGAAAAAGTTGAGAAAAAAAAAAAACACAATTCCAGGAAAAACAAAAGCATAGACAGCAGTGAAAAATTATATTTTGCGGTGCCTGGTCTGACTTTAGCATGGATCTTTATGTATTTTCATTCAAAAACTTGTTGATTAGTATGTTGACTAATTTTATTATTGTTGTTTTTATAAAATTACACCTAAAACCTTCATTCTACGTCATAAAAACTGTTTGTTAAACGTTTTTGGGTTTCACACAGCAAAATGAATCCCATCTTTCTAGATGGAATTTTCTGGTTTTGCAGGATTTTCTGTTTAGTGTGTGAATAAAACATGGAAAAAAGACAAAACAAAGTTAGTGTCACATAGGTGAGGCTGTGCTGATGAAAATAATACCAAATAAACAGCAGGTAGTTTTTCAAATTGAATATACAGAAAATTTAAACACAGTCAAAAACTGAGTTTTAGACTATCCACCTTATTCCTATGCCCCATGAGCCTTTGCGTGAATTATGGGGGATACTTCCTGTAGACGCCGGAAGTAGCATTTATTTACATTACATCTGTGGAGCCCACAGCGCAATCCCCCTTGTTTTGGATCTATAACTACATATAAATGTGGAAACAGCAGCTGTCATGTCTTTAAAGAGGCGACGTAACAATTCCGGTGTCTGTTAAAATTGAAGGATGACCTTAAAAAATGTCCAAATATAACAAATAATAGCATTTTTAGCTACTTTCTCAGTTCAGTTGCGGTAGATGGTGAAGCTCTGAACCATCTTAAAGCTCCGAGGCATATCAATACCTTCATACATGATTATTTCTGCCGGAGTTAGCACACAGTGCTGATCAATTGTAACCTTATCGTTTTACGTGCTTGTGTTTACATGATGCGAGAGCCAATGAGGGTTGCATCGCGCGGTGTAGCTTTAGCCCGTTTCATGTTTTGACAAAGTCAGCTGTGGTTTAAACATCGGTAATTTTTTAATAGTTAATACCAGGGAGATGCAGCAATTACACAGGAAATATCGTCCCTGTTCTTGTGACGCTGCAGCAAATTCACCGCGCTGTCAGGTCTCTGCAGTACCCGGCGTCTCTTCTTCTATGGTGGTCCGGAACGTCAGATACGGATTTTCCTCCGTGGGTACTTTATCCACAAAATGAAACGAACATACATATAAAGTCTTAAGTGGCTTCTTAAGATTTACATTTGGAGCCAAATCCTTCTGACTTCATCCTCGCCCGATGGACGGTAAAATCTGTACCGAGGAGGGCAGCTGCACTCCCTCTTCGTCAGCGGCCCATGTTCGACACAACGCTCCTTAAGACTCAAATTTAATTTAGTTTGGGTGTTAGAACAACCATGAGCTGCGCAAAGACATTTTTGAAACTTTTGAGGGATTAAGTAAAACACGCGTCTAAAGTTTCTATACACCGCTAAAGCTAACAAAACCGCCAACTTTCAATGGAAACAAATAGCGCTGTGTGACTTCCGGTTGCTATACCGGAAGTTGCACCCATGACCCGTTTTACATCAGCGGCCCCAGGAATAAGGTGGATAGGTTCTAAATTAAATTCTAAATTAAAAATAAATGTTCAAAATATTATTTCATATTATGATTATCTGCAGATAATGTCATGATTCAGCGCTTGGGTTTTGTCATGTTCTGTTTTCCCCATCAGTCTCACCACGTTCAGGTTAATCATCCACAGCTGTTTTCATTTAGTTAGTTGCCCTCAGCCTATTTAAATGTCTGGTTTTCAGTTCTCATTGTCAGATCATCTGCTCTTCTACGTTCTGTAACGGAACTGGTTTGTTCTCCTGGCTTCGCTATGTTTAAGTTAATTAGTAAATGTTTACGTTTCTGTCTCTGGTCTCCTGCATTTGGGTTCTCCACCACAATCCCTGACATAAGTGGCTGGCAAATACTCTTATAGAAAAGGGTGATTAATTGCGACTAAGTTTTTGCAGATTTGCAATCAATTAGACACCCCCCCGCCCCGCCCCCCCAAAAAATGTACGGCAATTGAAAAACAATTGAGATTTTGAGGTTCGTGTCACATCCACTGCAATTATGACAAATATCAATATTGGTATTTATGTCAGCAATATTGAACACTATCGAATCGATACCCATGCCAATACTCAGTATGAAACCCTGCTTTAGCTGTGTGGACTTTTAGCTGTGTTTGTCATCCATTCTGTGTTGTTTAACCTGCTGCATGTGGAACCAGCTGTCTGCCAGTTTGTGACACAGCTGGTGTCTCTGGTTGTTTCTTCATGTAAAAAAATGACATAAAAAGCCATTTTAGCAGAAAAAGATGAGACTTTTGTCCCTTTTTTAAATGAAAACGATGCTCAGCTGCTGACAGACAGATGCAAAGTACAGAAAAAAATGTTCAACAGATCCTCAAGCTAAAGACAGCAAACTTTCTCACAAGACTCACATCAACTGCAACAAAAGGATTAAGACAAACTGACTTCTATTTTTAAGGACATTGTCTTGTAAACATGGATCATAAGAAGAGACCAATAGCTCTGAAGATACTAAAGCTACAGTCTAAAGCTAAACTTTCTCACATCATTAATTAATAACTATTTTTTCCCTGTTAGTTAACAGTTTCTGTTCTTCTATTTGATTCTTCAAGACATTTCACAGACGTGTTCTGTTTAAGGGTTAAATGCTAAAAGAATAAAATAAAAATAAGGACCAGCTGGATCTGTTTATTACATTTTTTTTTATTTATGCACATATGTCTGTATCACTAATCCTATCATTCCTAAGATCTGTCATTGTTATAGTCTGTTCTAGACAAAAGGAGCAAAACTCAGAATATTATCTGTTTGCCACTTGGTTTCCAAAGGAATCAGTTCAAAGTTGCATCGTCCAGTTGAGTGAAATAACACAAACATCACTTCGTTTGGATGGTTCTGTCATTAGAAGGAACCCAGCGGTGCACCTAGCTACCTGGCACAAGTGCGGGTAAGTGGAGACAGACGATTAACTTTCTAGTGGGAGTGAGAAGTGGGTGAGTGTTGAGTGCTCTGTGACTGCACTAAAGCTGTAATGAGCATCAGATCGGTTCCTTGTTAACATGGGTGCCTTCTAATCCCCGTCCAATACTTTATTTGCAGAAAATGCCCCAGTATTCAAAAAAATCAACATGAAGATCTAACACTTTAATGTTTAACAGTGTAACACCTGGTATTAAATGAAAGGTCAAAGACGTTCATCATTCCCACTTTTAGTGTCTGAATAAAGTCAACAGCTTATTTCAGATTAAAGTGTGATTTACATGTTCAGTGGCTTGTATCTGGAGAATGTTGTCATTTAACCTGCCAGTGCTTCTCTGTTTAGACATTCACTGCTGTTGAATTGGACAGAAATATTTATAATGTATATTTTTTTCTATTGTGAAAGCATTCCCAGTGGTTTTTAATTATAACTATGCCATTAGCCATAATTATAAAGCCTGTGTTGTTTTGCAAGGCATAATTTCTGCAGGAGTTCATGAGAATTATCATCTTAGACTTTTGGTTCAGAAGTTAGCATTGGCTAATATCCCAAACGTTCTCACATGACCAAGTTAACGTTAGCATAGCAAAACAGTGGCCAGTGCAGAGACCTCAGAACTGGGCTAATCTGGTCATATTTCTTGGCTTTTGTCTGGACTCAAGCTGCAGCATTTTTGAATAAGTTGTAGCTGTTTGATCCCTCGTTTCGAGAGCCCAGTGAGGAGGCCATTACGATAGTCCAACCTTCTGTTCAGAGAGGCATGGATTAGTTTTTCCAAGTCAGGTTTGGACACAATATTTTTAATGTTGGGATGTTCTTCAAGTGAAAGACAGCTACTGATGTAAGCGATGAGATTTGAATATTAAAATTTAAGTCTGAGTCTAACACCATTCCAAGGTTTCTAATCTGTTTTCTTTGGTTTAAAAGAGAGGGATTCCAGATGACACTTGTCCTTTGATTTTGTGGACCAAAGAAAATGATATCAGTTTCATCTGAGCTTAGATGGAGAAAATTATCTTGCATTCAGATATTAATTTGATCAATGCAGCGACATAGTGAATTTATTGGACCTTGTTCACCCGCTGACAATGAGACATAGACTTGAGTGTCATCTGCATAATTCTGGTAGGACATAATATTTCTAGATATTAGGCGATGCAGAGGGAGCATATAGATTTGAATACAAAAGGTCCAATGATCGCGCCCTGAGGGAACTCCGTTTCATCAGAACGGCCCTTTGTTTTCCTTGGATTGTGTATTGGTTCTATTCCCTCCTTCACCTCCGTAACTACTGCTCACGACATTGAAGCATTCATGCTTTGACTCTGGACTATTTAAACGTATCACACATACATTTTTAACTTTCAGATCAGTCTTTTGTGCCTTTATTCTTTTCCTGTCATTAGAGGTCACTTGTTCTTTGTGAGTGGTGTGTCATTTCGACTCTGTCAACAAACAAATCTCATTTTAAATCCTTTATCAGAATTTGCTGTGTAAAAAGTTTCCTCTCTAGTTTCTCAACTAGTGCATGACCTATACCTTCCTTAAAGGCAAATTCAATGGGGAAATCTTTTCATTTGTGTCATGAAAATAACAAGGCTTTCTGCTTTTGCATCTTGCTAATGAATGGTATAATTAGGTCTCTCAGGCTACTGTTGACTGAACGTCAGCATTAAGCATTTTTTATCCCGACTTCCTCTCCCCTGATGGCTTCATCGATTTATCCATTTCCATGTATCCGTGCTGCGCATCTGAAATATGACGCAGAAAAAAATAATGACAGCAGCCAAAGAGTGGCCAAGGTTGAGTCTTTCTGATTTCCATACGTCACACCTCTTGATGAAGGATACCTGCCTACTATAGAGCTTAAATTGAAGGGATGCTGCATGGTTTTATTAAAAAATAACCAGATGTGCCACCATTTCATTGGCAGCTTTTGGCCCATCATTTTTTATCTGCCTGTCTATCGTTACAGCTTGAACTTCACTGCAGGTACAGCTTAGGAGGTTTAGCTTTATCTTTAGTCCCCTTTGTTGTCACAACGCTTGTAAAAAGTTTGTATTTTGATACCTGGTAGGTGCAACACCATCCCACTAGAGGGTAAAGAAATGATGTTAATAAAATTCCACATAAATGATCTGAGAGGTAAATGATGTAGATCGTTAAAACTGGACCTATGAAGGGATTTTTTTTTTCTTTACAGGAGAGAACTGTTTATCATAATAGCAGTTCAAATAGAATTAGTTACCGGTATTTCTAAAAAGTGCTGCAATTTGACATGGTAACCGGCATATTGTGTCTACCTAATGTCATCGAGCTATTAGCTTTTTAATTCCTCTCACCTTTTTATCACACTTTGTGTGTCTCAGTGTTTTGAAAAATAAAGAACAAATCCTTAACAGGAACTGTTTAGAAACAAAAGCCCTCAAATTATATGCTGGAGTAATGCATCCATTATTAATAATATTAATAATAATGTATTGCTAGGACCAATTACATATGTAGGTCACACTGTTTCAAATTCTAAATGTTTTGTATGAAAAAGCAACAAAGTAAATCAGTTGTAAGTGTGAACCAGTGCTTCCAACTTCTTCCTTTGTAAAAAGAGAAAAAATGTATCTGCATTAAATGAGAAAATAAACCATTTTTTATTGTAATTATCAGACAGATGATATATGTGTATCATTATAAGCTATAAATGCTATTTTGCTGATATTACATAACTTTATTGACATACATTTACTAAACTATTTAATTCCAAAGACTTTCTAGGCCTTTCTTCACGTGTTCTGAAGTACAGAAGTTTACAGTTAAATGTCACTAATGACTTTTTATTGTAGCATGACTTTTTTTAAAGTTATAAAACTGCTAATATGTATATTCAAGCGCAGGAAGCTCCCCGCTAATGCTAGCCGTCTGCCGGTTATTGGTGACATCATTGACAAAAGTGATGTCGGAAATGTGAGACACTGTCTTTTCATCGCTCTCTGTTCGGAGGGTTCAATTAATTTGAATAAGGGCTTAATCTGGATTTAAGATTCACTTTATTTCATAGATCTCCTATTTATGATGCTTCCATAAATAGATAGCAAACAAATATTTGAAACACAGGATTTGATTCTGAAGATTTTAATACTGTCTGGTTTTGAAAACTCTCTCACTTATTGCAAAGCACAGTGTAAAACAGTCTGTTATTGAAAACAAACTGTTGGACTACAGAGAATGACCAAATGAAGACACGGGGGAACGTCCATGCTTCACTCAGATCAGACGTACATCTCACTCGATTTAGCAGTTAAGCCACTAAGGGACGAAGTCTCACTCCATTAACAGCACTCATACTTGAATCCTGTGCAAAGATTAAAAAAAGAAAAGAACAAGTAAGTTGTCAAATATTTGACACAAGCACAAACATGCATCCTAACTGACAAAGTGAGTTTAGAAGTTTTGAACATGATTGTTACCGCCTGATCAGCTGATTTATGTCTTTATGAAACTTTAAAAAAAATAAAACAGGATTTTAAGTTATGAGTTTACTTACAGACTGATTTTACTTGACAAAAAGTCAAAGCTGTCTTCTACTACAACCAAACATCTCAAGTGAATAACAAACCCTGACAGAGATGCAGAGATCCAACAGTTCTAAACAGTTTTGTTTTTTGGTAGTCATTGAAAATGATTGTCCCAACTGTCTAACTTCTCTGGTTTTAATGATTTTTGGTCAGGTCCAGGGCTTCATCACAGAACCGTTAATGCTCTTATAAGAAGACAAAGGAATCCAGTCTAAACACAGACACCGACATGTTCATCGTGTATGTTGGACCCGAGTTCTGCTCTTGATACAATTGAGCATGTGATCCTACAACAAAGACTAGAGGATTAGAAAAAACTATATAGTATTGCCAACAAACAGAGTTTTCTATCTTGAAAATAAGAATGAATCGGTAACTGTGTCTGAGACTTAACGGCCTTGACCTGTGGGGTACCCCAGGGGTCCCTTCCAGGACATCTTATGCTCATTTTCCACATTCTTCCTTAAGGCTTTTCCATGTGCAGCAATGATGTACCAAATTATGCAGGGGACTCCCAGATTAACCTTTTCCTCACAGTTGGTGAAAATAGGCCAGAGGACTCACTATCACTGCATTCAATACAAAACTCGGGAGATGGAGAACAACTTTACTCTGCTCATCACAGATAAGATAGAAATGATTATCTCCTCTGAAAAACAAACAAAAAAACTACTGAGAGTCACCTTGAGTGTCTTTCTCTAATACCAAAAAGGTAGGTGACAAATCTACAGAAACTCATGAGCCAAGACTGAAAACTCAAATAATCCAAGACAGAAAGCAGGAAATCCAACTGATATCAGAAAAGAATTGGGTGTATCCCAAAATGAGAGTTAAACAGATGGACTTATTTCATCTTGAATCCATAGAAAAACAGAGCTATTTGCTGAAAGAAGAAACAAGCTGAAGTACAAACTGAAGTATTGCAATTCATAAGGAAAAAAAAGAACTCAAAAGAAGAAATAATAACCACATAAAACTTGAGAACCTCAAGTAACTTGATTATGAAAATTACAAACACTAAACTATTTTGATTTAGACTGGATGAATTTAGGATCAAGTCCAGGTCCTGGAAAATACTTCGAAAATGGGAACCAATATATTTTGATGTAGTTCTAATCATCAATGGTTGGATCGGGTTAAATCTAGGGCCTGGTATCGATAAGAAGTTCCAGCAACGATTCAGTTCAATTTATCAGGGCCTAGATTGATTTAATTCCATTTTTCAATCTTTTTACCCACTTAATTCAATTTAATTCTTCAAAAAAATTTTCCTTAAAAGAGTTGGTAACATTAATGTCTGTGAGTTTATAAAGATGTTCATTTAGACAGCAATGTATGTTTAGGTCTATTGAGCGTTAGCATTAGCCGTCTTATGGGAACTTCATTTAAATATTAGCCTCAAGCTAGTGGACTTTAACTTTATGTGCTAAATCGATCTATACTTTTATGAATTGATTATTTATATATTTATTAAGCTGATATTGACTCAAATCAGTTAATCGATTTTATCATCCCAGCCTTAGTTAAATCACCAAATGGTTACCACATGCAGCCATAGCTGCAGTTCACTGCTGCCTCATGGGGTGAAGCAAATTTGGAAAACATTTTGAACACTCATGTTGACAACTGGAGTTACTTTATTGTTGTTCTACACGTTTGTGGCCTGTGGTGGACTGACAGCCTCTTTAGAGATTTGGTCTTGACGGCAAGAGAAGCCTCCCATGGTTCCTTGTAATGGCAGCTGCCTAAATGACTCTCAGTTTCTTTCATTTGGTAATACAACCTGGAATTCATGTAAATATATGCTGGAACAGAAAGTTAAAAGTGAGCACCCACAAAGTTATCTTCCAGCTTTTGAGCTTTATTATGTCACCAAATTTAAACTATTAGTTTCTGAATCAAAAAAGTATTATTTTAAAGTAAATCTGATCAGTGATTTATTTGTAGTTTCTTGTCATGCTTTAAAATCTTTATAACCTCAGCTTTTAAATTAAATATCAAGTCCTAAAAATATGGAAAGATTGGTTCATTCATATTCTATTCTTGCTTTGACCTAGCATGTCTCGGTTGTCCTCAGGTAAAGGTGGACTACATCCTGAAATGGTTGCCATCACATTAAAACATCACAGACATCCACACATTTGATATTTACCAATGTAATAAAATTGTAGAACCACTCACTTTTCTACTCAGTATGAGTTGTGGTAAAAACATAGAAAACACAGCAACACAAGCTTTTTTTTACTCTTTTACATGAGGACAGATGAAATGACTCGGTTAGACTTTATGTCACATTTAGCGAAAAAGAAAAAAAGGTTACAGATGCAAAATACTGGAAAACACATTAGATGGTTAAGAAATACAACCATGTCATGTAACATGTTGAGCTTTTTTTACCTTGAAGTCTTCCTTATGAGTATTTATTTTATCATTTTTTAAATCAACTTTCCATCCGGTTGTCACTGTAGCCACATTCTCAGTTCTTCTGAGTACTATTTTTTAAACCTGTAATGTGTTTGTGATGACTCACCAGTCTTTCTCTGTCCATTACCTTGAATGACCCATTCCAATAAAAATCATGTATGTAGTGTTTTTAGCATGTTCTTGTAGCATATTCTCATGAAGGAAGACATAAAAGAATTGAAAGATTAAAACTGTTTCTTAGTATTTCTGTTATAAAGTCATGTTGGATCAGGAGCAGATGAAAAGCAAAAAAAAAGCTGCCGTTTGAAAAAGTTCTCAGTTGTGACGCTGCAACGGAAATGCACCACTAATGTTAGCTCGGGGTTGTGACGGGCTGTCAACTTTCAGTGTAACACTATTAGTGTGAACAAAGGGATGATGGGATATCAGCAGAAGATCACAAAAAGTCCCACCTCTGAGGAGAATTTTTCCTTCTGCTCTAAAAAAATTAATCTGAATTAAAAACAACCCAGTTTTTCGATTTTAGATTAAAAACAATAAAAAAACAGCATCATAATTAAAAGACAACGGGGAATGACTTTACAAAATATAGTTGGAGTGGGAGTTAAAAACCGTCTTGTCCCAACACCCTGGTGTCTTCCAGCAGCGGAACTGAGATTCCTGATTAGAACTTCATGAATATAAAAATCTGTTCAGACTATGTTAGCAGTTTTTAAGTTGCATGCACAGTTGACCAATACTGATAACAACATTGGTGCTGATATTGGCCATTTTGACACCTATTGTCACAGTTCAGACGTCAGCACTCATGTCCAGCCCTCGTCAGAGTTCTGACTCCTCATGCTCCTCACTACAACTCCCATCAGCCACTGTCATGGACTCCTTCCTGCTCAGCTGTTCATCATCATAATCATGTTTTTTTTTTTTTTTTTTTTTTTTTTCCGGTTCCGGTTCATCACGAGCAGACGTGTGCCTCCAGCTCTCCGTAACTCCCTGGCTTTTCAAGTCTTTTAAAGTCGTCTGCAAGCGACTTTGATCACCGGGCTGCTGCAACACAGCTACCACAACGAGGAGAGCTGATCATGGCACCTAAGAAAAATTTTGAAGCCGATCTGGCTGAGCTGAAGACCGCATTAGCTAACATCGAAGCGCAACTAGCTCCTGCTTTGCTACAGGAAGCTAAGCTAACAGCTGTGCTTCAGCTGGAGGCTAAACTAACGCCGCTGCTGCATCTTGTGGAAGAATTCCGCCAAGAAAAGGCACGCAACGAACAACGAGACAATCGCCAAGATCTGATGGAAAGAAGGATGCATGACTTGGATCAACAAGCACGGATGAATAATGTGATTCTCACGGGACTCCAACTACAGCCCAGGGCGCAGCCTGGTGCTACCGGCGCTAGCATGGATGCTAACGGAGCTGCTGATGCGACCGTGGAGGATCAGGTTCAAATGTTTTTCTCGTCTAAAGGAATCTCCTTGGACCTGGAAACGGTCGAAGTCTGCCATCCGCTTCCCCGGAGAAAGACCACGGATAAACCAGCGATCCTGATCAGGTTCGTGAATCGAAAGCATAAGACTGCTCTGATGAAACAACGTAAACAATTAAAAATTAGGAAGACATTTCTTAATGATCATCTTTGCAAATATAACGCTGATCTGGCAAAACACGCGAGGATCTTACGATCCAAACGACAGATCCAGTCCACGTGGGTTATGAACTCCAGAATCTTTGTCAAACCACTCGGACCACCGGACCTGACGAAGCCTCTGGAAATAAAATCCATGAAAGACTTTGAGAACTGTGGGATTACGCATGTTTGAACCTCTAATTCAAGCAAAATGTGAATTGTGGACTCATGAAACCGTCGGAACCGTTGAATACGAACTCCGACCCAATTCTGAAGAACTCGAGCACAATTCCCTTGAAATGAGACCTTCACAGTCTCTCAGTCAAAACAACGAAGATGGTTTACGTGGCCTTAAACCTGTTCCTAAACAAAGATGTAGCTATGATCTGAATACAATCTGCTCAAACTGTCTTTTAATGAGAATATTTTGAAGTTTTCTATTAATAAATCATGATTTTTTACTTCTACTTTTTTACTTTTTCATTATAATAATCATTCTTTGATAAATGCAATCTGCTCAAATTGTCTTTTTTTAATAAGAATATTTTGATATATTTTCCTGCAGTAACAAATGAAGTTGATTACTACTGATATTTTTTGAATTTTTAATGAGAATGTTTAGATTACTGTTGATGATTAATATAAATGATTTGTCTATGGATGTTTTTGAAATTCTATTACATCACTGATATTATTGATCTTTTATCACCTGATACTATATTGATATTTGATTTTAAGTCCTCAACCGGATATTGATAATTCATGTAGAGAAAATGGTCGAGCCGGGGTGGGATTATATAAGTTCGCTTCCTTCCACCCCCTTTCAAGCGATCTACTTGTGATGGATTATGTGAAGTTATTCCATGTATTATAACCTGAT
Source organism: Oryzias javanicus (assembly GCA_003999625.1). Classification (NCBI taxonomy): domain Eukaryota; kingdom Metazoa; phylum Chordata; class Actinopteri; order Beloniformes; family Adrianichthyidae; genus Oryzias; species Oryzias javanicus. The sequence continues at coordinate 3,826,726 of CM012458.1, forward strand.
TGCTTGAAATAAACCATTTCATTCATTCATTCATTCATTCATTCATTCATTCACAGCATATACACCCAGTCCAGCCTCCTCTCCAGTGCGAAGTCTTGTCTTACTTACACTCTGTGCAGTTTTCTTCTTTGCCTGTTTTGCTGTACCTTGACCCTTGCCTGCTTATTGACCTTCTGCCTTGCTCCTCCCTCCTCACCTCACCTCACCGCAAGCAGTTTGAATTTCTGATTGGCTCTGCCTCTCTGTGGTTACCCAATCAGAGCAGTGGGCGGAGATAAAAGGTTTCTCATTGATGGAGCTCATGCGTACGTGGACATGTCATGAGTTGAGCATATGACTTGGGCTGGGTTGACAAAACCAATTAATCGATCAATCAATTTGAATCGATCTAAGTTTAAAAGATCACTAATTGATTCATAAGAATATAGATCAATTTAGCACATAAAGATGAAGTTCGCTAGCTTAATGCTAACGTTTAATAGAATTTCCCATAGGACAGCTAATGCTGACACTAGGTTGACCTAAACATACAATACTGATTACATTAACATCTTAATAAACTCACAGGCATGAATTCTCTTTTAAGGAAATATTTGTTTAAGTAACCATTTGTGGTGTAAAGCACTGTTCTTTGCTCATACTTTCTTCTTCTGGAATAAGATGTAATGCTATAGCGCAATCGCCACCTAGTGGCTAAACTGAAACTTCCTCCAGGAGAAGAAGAACAATGTTTTTAATGTTAATGATCTGAACATTTTAGTTAGAATTTCTCCTTTAGAGAATCCATGTAACACTGGATGATATTAACAATCTCATTATTTCACTAATAATTTTATAGTATGTGAACTGGATCAGAGTAGTATCAATATGTTCAAAAGATATAGTTGATTATTAATGTATTTCTAAGCAAATGTGTCTAAATGTGTAAACTCTGTGAACTCTTAAATTGAGTTGAGTGGATCGAAAGAATCCTAAAAATTGTAATCTAATCATTTCTGTAACTTCTTATCGATACCCAGCCTTATATATGACAGTATGTTACCCATTTTAATTAATTTTTTTCTAAATAAATTCATTCATTCATTTTCCTTAGCCGCTTTGTCCCTTTCGGGGTCGCGGGGATGCCGGAGCCTAACCCGTCTGCTGATGGGCGAAGGCGGGGTTTTACCCTGGACAGGACACCAGTCTGTCACAGGGTTTTTCAAAATGAATATTGCAAATGAATTTCAGCCTAAGTATTGGCTATCAGCCACCCATAATTAAAAAAATATCGGTTTCGTATTGGCCTTGAAAAAAACCCCAAACCGGTCGATCCCTAGAGCAAAGGTTTAAGGTTGTTACACCTAGCAGAAAAAAAAACTGAACATAAAACCTACCTTAGAACTGAGGGGTAATTAAATATGAACATATTTTTATGTGGGTTTCTCACCCTTCTAAGGTTTTTGTTTTTAATTATGTGCAGTAATGTGTTATTTGTGTAACCTTAATTCAGAACCTGGTTGTGTGCTTTTAAAAGCCTCCATGTTTCTTTTTTGAGATCTTACCATCCATTCTTGCCTTTTCCCCTGTAGACGTACAGGAAAACAAGTAAACCTGGTGAAAGTCAATGGAATAAAGTCAGTATTACAAGAAAAAAAAATCTGCACCATTCTCGATCTCATCCAAAATATGTTACATATCCAGAGAAGCTTTGAGAGTGAAATAGAAAATCAAAGTTTTTGCATCACAACAATCCCAGAAAAAGGGGAATTTCAAATGAGAAGTCATTAACTTATTTTCTGCCAGAATGATGTTACATACACAACAAAGCATGTTGACTGGGATCTGTTCTCCTTCTACTTTACTTCTGTTTTCACATTTATGGACTAGAAAGTCAAAATGTTGTTCAGACCACATAAAAGGCAAGACAACGTTTCCAGTCGAGCTTCCATTGTTTATGTTTTCCATGGTATTCGCAGCAAAAATTCTGAAACTAAGAATGTTATGCTCTGACATCAAATGAAACACGCTGAGCGCCGTTCTGCTCAGATCTCATATCGCTGCTCACAAACAATGCTGCCACAGCTTTTAAAGGCTACCACACTGGGGAACGGTTTTATCGCAGCGCCGTTTGATAACGTTGCCCTGAAATGCTGCCACATGAACACTAGGGACGATATCAGTGTGCACACAGGGACAATGGAAAGATAATGTCAGTCGGAACCATAATTCTTCCCCAGGGTGGGATGTGTAAAGTGTAATGAACTGAGCTGAACTGGAATGGACTCCCCTGTAAAACTTCAGCATCATCCTCAGAACATGGAGAGGGATGGGTCAATCTGTTTGAATAGTTCAAGGCCAAGTCCCTCATTCTTTGTGTATTACCCCCACTTCAACCAATATAGGGGCTAGAGGGCATCTGAAGGTGGCTGGGAGGGGGGTTACTCTCAGAACAGAGTTATCCAGTACATGATAGGCTAGTATCAAACTGCATGATGGGAAATAAAGAGCCCCATTACAGCTTTTTGCAGTCTTGGAGGTAGAACATCTTGACACATTCTGGAGTTGAGACATTGTTGAAAACTTTTGTTTCTTGTTGAGGACATTTCCTTTTTATTTTTTATCTTTTTACAATTTCATATAGAGATTTTTCTTTCTGTTTCCCTGCAGCTGAAGAACTGGAACAAGTTGAGCCCTTTATTGCTTCAGGAGTTCAATGTTGGGAAACATTTTATCTTTAAGGGGGATTGTCTTTGTCTGACCTGAGCTCCATTCCAGGATCTAGAACCTGAGGCCCCAAAGTCGCACCTTTTCTCCCCCCATTGTGGCTCTTTGGCCTTGAAGAAAAGATACAAAACAACTGTCTAAAAATGAGTTTGTAGTTTTGGTCAATTAGCTTTAGTATATAAGGATTTGTAGTATTTTTTGTTAGAATAACCAGCTTTTATCCTCATCCTTTGCTGCACAATTATGTAAAGTTTCTGTTCAGAGATAAAGTTCCTTTATGATTGTATATACATGTATAGATAATATTTGAAATTGAGTTCTTCACCAACATGGTAGTATAAGGATAAAATAGAGTCAAAATAATAAAAAAATTAAAATCCTGGTTTGACTTGACTTATTTGCATTTTTAACTAGGGCTGGTCGATATGTAACTTATCACATCTCAATAGTTTTTTCCATATCAGGCAAAAACAATATATATCATATAAACCAAATAACCATATTTGTCAAATCTGAACGTTCTGGGGCTAATTATGTAATCATCAGCTGGTTGTTTAGATTTAAATATTTATTTCCTGTTATACTTTATATATATATATATATATATATATATATATATATATATATATATATATATATATATATATATATATATATATATATATATATATATATATATATTAGAAGATAAGTTTACACTTAATGAAAGGCAGCAGAGTATGTCCAGATCCACTCACAAAATCTAAGAGATAATAAAGATAAAGGACAACAGTGTTAGTCTGTGGGTGGTGATGCAGAGCACAGAAACATCCCTGATTTGATGGAGCAAAAGAATTTAACAGGAAGCTGTTGGTCAAAAAAATGTGTCTGACTACAACATAGGTTAAGATAAAACTGCTCTGCAGTTTGAGGAGAAAACACAGTAGACACCAGAGATCAAAGGAGCCGTATCATGTTTCAGATTTGATATTTTCTCTACAAGTAGAATTTCCAACATTTGAAAGTGTTTAAAGGACGATCAGCATCACATCAACTACATTTACCTTGAAGTGCTTTTTTAATTCTAATTTTAATCTTTAAAATGTTTTTTTTTTATGTTGGGTAATTTTTTTGACGTGATTTTCACTTCAGTGGCACCGTAAAAAACACATCCTACATGAAAAAGGTCAGGTCAGAAACGGGTCACAGGGACTCTGACAGATGGATGACCCGATTCTGGTCTCTTTCTTCACAGAATACTGTGCAGCCTAAAGAGGGACGCAGGTGCAAACGGGACGGCTGACCTGTGGGTCACAGCCCTAAAAGACAGTCCTCTGTGGAAGCTCAGACCGCACAGTCAGTTCAGGAAGCATCATTTTATCTTTATGAGCCAACGACGTTGGGGGGGGAAAGAAAAGCAACAAGGTAAAGACTCCACAACTACTGTAGTATGCTACCCATACTTGAAACATGCCTGTAAAAAAAAAAAAAAGATAATAATAATTTTAAAGGATTGTTTTAATGTGACTTCAACATTTGAGAGTTGGTCTGAGCATTTAATATTGTTCAAGGTAGAGGAACAAAAATGGGCAGAAAACTAGAAAAGTTATATAAAGAATGCAACTAGTATTAAAAAGGGTGAAAAGGTGGGAAAAGCAAATCTACACAATATATTGAGGTCCGGGGAAAATTTCAACAAGTTAACAAACTGAAAACCTAAAATGATGTAAATTCAGACAAAAATATTGCTAAAGCTGCTCAGTTGTCTGATCTTGTTGCCATGGTAACTTAGTCTGAGAGGCTAACTTAGCTTAGTCACATCTGCCCTTATCGGTAGTTACAGGCTTTTTACAAGCAAAACATTGCCAAATCTGCATGGAACACAAAGACGGCCCGCTCAAGATATCACCGTGGAACTCTGTGAGCCTGAAGAGAGAAAATGTTATTGAACAATTTTTTTCTATGGGCGTGCTGCGGGCGACAGATCGTAGCGAACATTAAACAACACATAAGGCTAAGTCAGAGTGAAGTACTGTGAGACACAGGTGTGGGGTACAGACTTTTATTTTTGCAACTCCCCTAACTACCATGACCTGTGCAATTGGCCCATACGTGATAAGAGCAGGCCGCTTGAGAGCCCTGAACACGTTAGCCCATTGTTTTTGCTCGCAGACCGTCTGTATCAAGCTGAAAGGACAGCTGTGACTGATGTTTAACTGATGACTGTGTGTAATGTGGGTTAAGTACATCATGCTACAGCATCTTCTATGCGTTATGTATGCATGCAACTTGCATTCGTTTTATGAATACTTCAAGATACATGTACTGTACCACACTCAGTATGATTGTAGGTTACACTTTCAAAAGCCTCCATTGTTGTGTTCAAGATGTATTTCTCCTTTTGTTTGTGGTTCATCTTTTCTTTTCTTCCTCTGTGCAGGCTGACTGTGGCTCCTCCCAGCTGATCTCCACCCTCTCCTGAGCTCTGGAGGAGGGCACAGCTGTCTGCACTTAGTTGGTTTAGCTTGCTCCCTATTTAAGTTGAGGTCCTCCTGTGTTCAGTGTTGGTTCGTTTTGTATCCTCTCCTGTGGTTTCTCCCTCAGCTCCTTGCCCATCAGTTTTTGCTCCTCTTCCTCTGAGGTTTTTTTTTTGTTATTAAATCGTTTGTCTTAATTATTTTCTGTGCCTCCTTCCCTGCGTCTGGGTCCTCGTCAGCCAGCCGTGACCTCCATAGCTTTGTTTCCACTCAGCGGTTCATACAGTCCTGTATGGTTCAACCCCTGTGCAATCTTATGGGGTCCAGATGACCCCCCCTATATTGATGTGTGATCCCTCCCATGACAAAGGTGGACAGGATTTTATATCTGCCACGGACACCAGTGAAGATAAAACAAATCCTTGAAAAAAAGGTTTGGCGCGCTGTCTTGTAGGGTCCAGATGACCCCACTTTTAATGTAAACATGCCTGGGATAGTACAAGGGTTACAGGTGAGCGTTTCAACTCAAAGTTGGACCAGAAAGACATATGAGAGGGGGAGCTAACAACCACAGAGGTCATTCAACAGTTTCTTTTTCTTCCACTTGGCTTTTGGTACTTCATACAAGTATTTGCTGTTGAGGTTTGGAGGGGGCAAAGAGAGATAAAGCGCCTTTTTACGGTGCTGTCTTTGTCGTAATGACTTTCTGTTCAGGGGCCTAAAAAGAGTAAGTTTCAGTCCAGCAATGGAAATGCTCAAAATGTTGGACTGGACCAGACCGTACCATTCAGCTCAGTGGAAACGAGGCAAAATGGACTCGCAGGACACACCTGTGCTGCCTCTACCTGCCGCTCTGTTGTATGAACCTCCACAGGCCTGATAACCAAAAAACTCACAACACCCATACAGGTCAGACGTGGTAAGAGAACATGTGGCAACACTTTGACCTGAAGAAACTCTGAGCTTGTTTAGGCTCCTCCCACCTGGAAGTCTGCAGGACAAGTCAGAATCATTGCTTGATTTCTGCTTCTGTGGAATTCATCTGAAATGAATGACAAGACAATAACTTTAGAGATGTTCTTTAACTAAAGAGTATTTTAAAAATGAAGTTTTATTTTACTAGAAATAATGTTGATGTTGAAGAACAAAAATCCTACAGACTGACATCAGAAATAATCAATATGGAGTCGCTGCTCTCAGTTTCACTTCAGATAAACTTCTCCTGTCATGTTTCCATTGTTCTCATCAACTGATCCATTATTTGAACACGATTCTCACATTAGTGTCAGACGCTCCACAGCGTGGACAAGCTCTCCCCAGAACACATTCTGGGTGTTGATCCAGTCATTTAATGATGATGTAGATGGCATTTCCTTTTTTCTGAACCTTTTATTTAATTAATTGCATTTATTTAAAACTTCAGCTTTGTAAAATAGTTAGAGAACATCAATTATATTGGATTTATCACATTTTATTTTGAAGCTTTCTGTGTCACTGCCAGCATTAATGCGCAGACATCTTCCTCTTTTAATGAGGAAGACTTATAATCTGAAGCTTTGTTCTTAAATTTGCAGGTAAACGGAACAGCATGATAAAGAGCAGACAGTTAAATCAGATATGTTAATTAGTGTTTGATTCAGTCAGTCAGATCATCAGCTCACATATCACCATCATAAGATAAAAGCTGACTGTCAGGAGAAAAGATTAGACTTTTGAGATTCCAATTATTCTCTATAAAATAAATTCTACTAATGAAAAATGATAAATTCCTCATTCAGAGTGAAAAAGAACAGATGAAAAGTTATTCATGCCTCTGTTATAACACTTTATTTCATAAATAAAAATATAAATAATAATCAGCATACAGAGAGCTACAGTGTCCTTGTTACATTTTAAATTAAATCAATTTCAATAATAAATAATCTTTCCCATTTTATTATTTAAAGGTTTTGTGTCTTCTTTCTATGCGTTTAGAGTTGATCATCCAGGATGGTCCTATAGCACAAAAACAAAAAAAAGGACGACTGGACTTGGAAAACTCAATGTTCTCAGAAAAGAAGTGAACCATCTTCAACCTAAAAGTCCAAATGAACTTTTTGTCCTAAATTAATAATATTTTTTAACAGAGTATCATTTGAAGTCTTTTGCTGAACGTGTATGCTCAGATAATCTTTTTATTTTTTTTATTTGTTCATTAGAGCAGCAACATTTCCCTGCAGGTCCCTTTGCTTCTGGAATAACTGTTTTGGATAAACGTTCAGTGTAAACCTAAAATGGAATTGTTTTTTTTATTTTTTTTTGATGCGTGACATCATAGTGATTCTGAACTTTGAATCGATGTTTTTCCAACATGTGTGTGATCCTCTCAGATTTACCCTGGTCAGATCAGGTTGTTCTTCCTCTCATCAGCCTTCCTGAATCCAACAACGCTCCGTCTCCAGCTCAGGCTCAGCATAATCAGAGATTCTCAGTAAGCTCACGCCAAGTTAAGCCACTTTCTTGAAACACGTCCCATGTCTGAACTAAGAATTAAAACCATCCTAAAGTCAACTGAACCCCCCAAAAATTCAACATATTAAGACAGGAAAGAAAGGATGTGTCCAGAAAGAATCTGAAATCCTGATTCTGAACACTGAGACTGTTGTGAGAATTTAAAAAAAGACATAATGGTTGATTGAATTTTATTTTTTCATGAAAAATGAAATAAAAATTGAAACAAATTTTAGACACAAGCTAGACCATTCTAGATAAAGATGATGATGGAAAATGTATGTTGGGATACAAGAAAAAAATCAATACAATGAAACATCTCTGTGCTTCATTGGCGACGTTTGCAATGATTAAAGGGCTGCTGAGGCGATATTTAGTTATTCATAAGCAAAAATGTAGTTTAGTGTTTAACTTTTGTTTAACACTCAAACTATGGAGAGAAAATAGTCACCCCTATTTGTGTGTGTAATTCTTGATTTTTAATTCAAATATCATTTTAAAGGGATAAATGTTCTTAAATGCTTCTTTAGACTTTTTAAATAATAATTATCAGACATATCTGTTTAAGAAAGTGGGAAAATGTCAAGTTTTACCGGACATCCTGCACAGATTCTTATTATTCATTTTATGTCTAAGTTCAAAATGGCAGATATTAAAACTCTTATGACCCAGAATTCTAGTAGTATTTAAACTCACCACTCAGTCACATCTGTGAGAGATGAAAAGAGTCTCGCATTGGATTTGTGCGTAACTTTGCAGACCAGAACTCCCCACTCTCGTCTGGTCTGGTTATGGGGGACACAGCAGCAACACTCAGCCGTGATCGCAGCGCAAGAGCCTTCTAAACTCCCACAGAGACAATTAGTGTATGCGTACATTGCATTTTTTTCATTTCATAATTTTTTTACTTTTGCACAAAAAATAATGTATGAATTAAAGTATAAAAATCAAAATCTACTGCAGGTAGCCTCAGTCAAAATGCTGGAAGTAAAGGTAGCTAAAGTTCTTCTGTACTCACTAATATTTGTTTGGATACTTCATGATGTTGTACTGTATATAATGTATCGTAGCATGACATGTTTATCGTGACAGGCATTGCCAGACTCTTACCACACACCCTTTGTTCCAGGTATGAATATACGTAAAGTGGAACTTGCTGCTGCTGCCTCCTGCTCCTCAGCATCAAGCTAATACCTGCTCAAACACCATGATTAGAAATAAAACTCTGAAATGATCATATATAAGACTGCACATATGAACCAGATGGCTTCTTGACTGCAGTTTAAACTGGCCAAACATGACGTTTCTATGCTGTTGTAACAGAGTTGTTACAGAGATCACAGCCGGAAAAAGGCACAAGCAATGTCCCATACCCTACAACCAAAAGACAAAAACAATGTAAGGATGGACAGACAGACTAATGAATAGACAGATATAAAAATGTAAATGCAGCCTCAACAGAGCAAGAGCCAGTGTTCAGGGGAGGAAGAGCCTTAAATATAAAACTCACAAGACATATCTAATAGATCAAAGGAGTAGATATGTATTGATAGAAGAACTGATATGATGTTAGTATGGTTTGGGTATGGTGGCTGACACGGCTCACATAAATACACAAAAGCCACAACACAACGGCAAAAGCCAAAGCATGACAACGAAAGCCACAACAATTCTGTTCGCCACCTGGCAAACAAAGAGCCCCCGCCCCCTGCGATGCAGACGCTCCAACCGCAGAGAGCCGGGGCTACAGTCTCTGCCGGCCGTCTTCACAGCCGGCGGCTCTGTTTGCCGGGCAGTGAACCGCCGGCCAGCCAGCATGGTAACCTCCGCCGCCAAGGGGCCGGCAGCAGCCTGGGCGGCAGCGCGTGCGCTTGCTCTGCCAGATCCCGGGCTAACACAGCTTTCGTGCGGCCATGGCTGTGATGTTTATATTTCAAATCAAGAAAATTATAAAAGAACACATAGCTAAAAGAATTACAAAACGATCACACCAGCTTCATTTATCCTCTCTTGTGTTAATGCTCAAAGTGTTAAGCCAATAGCTTGAAACTGAATGAAAGTTGAAAAAAAAAAAGGTCAGTTATTCATTTCCGTTGTGAATCATTTCTGTTTATTGTGTTTTTTTTGTTGTGTTGTGATTGTTGTCGTCTTCTGGTAGCTTTCGTTGTCGTGGATCGGCTTTTGTCGTTGTGTTGTAGCTCTCATTGTCGTGCTTTAGCTTTTGCATTTATATGAGCCATGTCAGCCACCGTACTTAGGAGTGTTTGACACCCTAAACTCTCAGCACACCCAGACTAGCCTCCCCGATCTTCTACCATCGCCCCACAGCAGGGTCGGCTGATCCCGATCCAGGACCCTCATTGCAGAATGGCTCTGAATGAACCTAGAGCTGTGATGAGGAAACAAGGAAGTTACCCTAAGCCCAAAGTCCAGACTGACACCAAAATAATCCCTTTTTCCATGTTATTCTTTTAAAATCTGAATGATTTTATTGAGGAATGTCACTGCTCATCAGTGAATCCTGATGAAAAAGGTAAACATGACTGTAGCACAGGGCAGAATATGGGAAAAGAAAAAACAAGACACAAAGAAAATCTGAAAATAAAGTGATGTCGTTATGTGTGATTGTCACATAATTGTAGCTGACAGCTTTGCCGGTTTCTGTTTATGCAGCTGAGCCTCCCAGCATCTGATTCAGCTCCATGGCTGCTCCAGAGCAGGACTACAAAGTGGTGCCATCACAATAGTGGAGTCACACTGATATGATGATGTGTAGGTGGTGCCGCATCAATGCTCTCAGCTTTTCTCCCATTGTTTCTTCTCTGCCTCACACTCTAAATTATCTCAGCGCGACTGTGAATCTGTGGGCAGAAACACAAAAAAGTCAAAGAAAAAACTCTGGAGCTGGCCTTGATTTAAATAGAAGAACATCAAGACTTTTTTTTAGAACTGCTGTGAATATGTGCAGCTTTATGGACGGTATAGCGGCTTCTAGCTCGTCATTGTTTCAGATGGGAGGACACAAAGATGGGAAGGACTAAAGCCAAAAAAGGGGAAGATTTTTGTCTGAAAGGCTTCGATCCACAGGAAGGAGTGGGGGGGCTTGATTTAAAGGGCAGTGGTTGAAATCAATAACCCATTTTTGGAGGCACACAGTATAATTCACATATTGTTGGGTCAGAGTCGGATGAACTGCTCTGAAAACGCCACTGAGGCTCTTTTGTTATCCAAAGGCTGCCACAGTCAGACTGCCACTGAGCAAGGCAGCCGACCTGTTTGAATGAATGGCCTGTGTTGTCATGAGTACAGGTACGACAAAATCACTGCACAGCTGCTTGATCTGAAACTGAACTGGGTCAAAATGTTCAAATGTGTCTTTCTTCTTTTCTACAAAATGAAAAATCCTGTTAAGGAAAGAGTAAATCATATCCATATAAATTATCATATATAACATTTGGAACACTAAAAAAGCACGGTGTTTATAATTTTGTTAACTATTTTTTTAACCTGGAAGTAAATTAACTCGATCTCTGAGGCTCCGCCTTTTGCTCCCTGAGGGATCCACCCACTTCATGACATCCTCTAGAGCAGGGGTGGGCAAACTACGGCCCGGGGGCCACATGCGGCCCCTGAAGCTACTTAATGTGGCCCTCCAAATTAAAATACATTCAATCAAAAATCCTAATCATTGTTTTATTTTCATTGTATTTCTGGTTTCTTCCCATGAATGGTGTTGTTTCTCTGACGTTCGTGTGTGTTCCTTTCTGAGTCAGATGGTGATCTTTCGGATTATTCCTACACCACATAAATGCAGCATTTCTTTGAGTTCACATTTTCCTCTGAAGAACATCAACCCATTGGATCACTGTTCCTTGTCTGGCCCTTATGCCAAATTTTAGAACCCTTTGTGGCCCACGACTCAAAACAATTGCCCACTCCTGCTCTAGAGCCAGCGTGTCACGAAAAATTGACATTTTTCATCTATTTGTTTTTTTTAAATATTGATATGGCCCACATATCATGCAGCCCAGGTGTCTGACACAGACAGAATGGTGATGGCAAATGGGTTCATTTTTTAAGGTGAAATTGGGTAAAAAAAAAAATGCAGACAACACCAGATAAACTTTTCGGGATTTATTGAAATGATGACATATAATGTCCGTATCAAAAATCCTCTTTGCGTTCATGTGGAGCCGTTGCTCAATAATCCATGTTTAAACCAGTTCTCCAGATTCGTCCCTCGCTTTTCCCACCAGGAAATGGTCTGCGTCCTTTCTCCAACGGGAAATAGTCTGCTCACTTTTTCCATCAGGAAATAATCGTCTCCTTTTCTCCGCCAGGATATAGTCTGCTCCCTTTCTCCACCTGAAACTAGTCTTCTCCATCAGGAAATAATCTTCTCCTTTTTCCACCAGTAAATTGCTTTCTCCATTTCTCAACCAGGAAATAGTCTTCTCTCTTTCTCAACCAGGATATAGTCTGCTCCATCAGAAAATAGTCTTCTCCTTTTATACCAGAAGATTGCTTTCTCCATTTCTCCACCAGGATATAGTCTGCTCCCTTTCTTCACCAGGAAGTGGTCTGTAAAGCTAAATGATCACCACTAGCTTGAGCTTCTAGCTTTGAGAAGCTGGAGGAAGTGTTTGAAAGTGTTTGTGTTATCCTGGGGGCGGAGCAGACTCTTCCTAAAGGGGCTGTCTCTCTCTGTGACATCAGCACGTGACAATCCGCTTGTTTTTGTGGGTATGGGAGGGGCTGCTGTTGTTTAGAGGATTATTCAGAAAAACTTCAGTGGATAAAAATAGCGCTTTGGGGTTTTCTATAGAGGAATGAACAGTATAAAACACTTAAAACCTCATGCAGTTGATTATTCGTGGTATGTCGCCTTTAACACCTGAAGCGTCATCTGTGACGCTTAAACACAAACTCTTCCTCATATTGTTACTTTTCAACCGTTAACACGATAATTCCAGCCGATTCTGAAGGATAAAAGCAGCAAAAAGCCGCTTTTCTCCTTCAGAATCTACTGGAATTATCTTGCTAACAATAAAAAATGACAGTAAATCAAAGAATGTAAACACTGGAGCTCCAGTGTTAAGGGGTTAATTAAATCAAACTTAAAAACAGCTATTTGAAATGTTTTTATTAATGTTTGACACTCTTCTTATCCTTTAGCCAGTATATTGTTAAAATGTCCACCTCTTGGATAAAATTAGTCCATCATCGTGTCAGTGTCGACCTGTTTTGTATCACATGATGAATTTTTATAATTGAAAAAAATAATATAAGAAGTGTCATAAATGATGACAGAAGTAGAACAGTATTTTGTTGGACTAAAACAATTAAGTTTGGAATTAAAACTATTGCTGGGAAATGGGTTTCCTCAAAATGTTGCTTTTCAGGATAATCATGTGTTCATTCTTCTGCTAAACTCAAACCAATGAGCTGCTGAGATGATGGGGTGGAGTGAGTTAAAATTAACATCCTTTTTTGTATTATAACAACTTTCCAGATTCTATTTGATCATTTTTTGATCTGTATTCAAAGCTTTCATCTTAACTTGCTATATCTCATTTGAGGTTGCTGGAGCCTATCCTACCATGAATCTCTCATTTTGGCAGCTGTGAATTGAGAAAGTCATAAACCCAGTGTTGGTGGAGGTATATTACAGATCAGATTTATGGCAGCTCCAGATCCACATTACCCCTCCATTATGGTTCTCTGGTTAAAGAAAAATAACGTTTTTTTTGTTTTTTAAAAACACTCTGTACTGAGCTAAAACACTTTAGACATGAGATGTTTGTGCCTCGTATACCACAGAAAATCAAGTGGAAGTCAGAAAGTACAACCAGAATTAAGCCAAAGTGGATTATAAAATTGATTTTTTTAAACAATATTTAAGTTAAATTTAAGTTAAGGTATTTAAGAGTGAGAGCCACAATCTGCTCGGATCTACTGAGTTGGAGTCATGTGTTTTTGTCAGAGCTCTTCCATCAAATAAAGTTTTTTAATCAATGCTGACATTCCACTACCTGCTACTGGCAGGATTAAACTGATTCTATTTGACACAAGGTCTTTTATTTTCAAAGGAAGTCGTGTCAAAAGTTGTAAACTCTTTCATATTTGGAAAAAAAGAAGGTATTTTCTCTATATGTTCATGATTTATTGGTACAATGTAAGTACATTTTTATATCATAATGGCAGCATTAACAAAATAAATCTGTCTTATTTTTCTAAAGGATGAAGTGAGTCTTCGTATGGAGCTCAGTTGAGGTCAATATTGTTTGAAACCCAAATAAAACGAATTGAAAAATGTTTGCCTATATATGCGAAACATCTTGATAAACGCCCTGCGACAGACTGGCGAACTGTCCAGGGTAAACCCTGCCTTCGCCCATCAGCAGCCGGGATAGGCTCCAGCATCCCCGCGACCCCGAAGGGAATAAAGCGGCTAAGGAGAAAGAATGAATGAATGAATCTTGATAAACTAAAATAAGCAATTATTATCAGCTTCAAATTTCTTTTTTTTTTTTTTTTTTTGTTTGAAAACTCAAAATTTCAATTTCAAAACCATTTTTTTTTCAGTTTTAAAACTTTTCTTTATTTTTGTATCAGAAAAATTAAAGGCCTCGTGCAGTGGCAAATTTTTTTTTTAAATTTAGAAAGTCAATGGGTCTTAGAAAACGAATCTGATAAAAATATTCACTTAAAATGATCCAGGGCGATTTTATTGATCATTTTATGGTCCTGCCCAGCTTTAAATTTGGGTGATAGAGGTGATGGGCGGGTGCGCGCGCGTGACGTCACGTCAGGGATCAGGGATCCAGATGTAAACAACAATGGCGCGGACGGTCTGGGAAGCGACGTAGTACCACGATTTAGATGGTATTTCTTTGGATGAAAGTGATGACCCTTCATCAAACAGGGAAATTTTAACTACACAGGGTTCAGAGGGTGTACAGCCTACCAATTTGAGCGCGGAGGTTTCCTCATCTGAGGAACCGGGGCTTCGGATAACGATAGGGAAAGCTCACACAGCGTTAGCGGGGATCAAGCCGAAACCGAATGGAGGCTGCAGGATTTGTCATGGTATGTATTTTGTGTTGCTTTGGAGAGACCTTTGGCCTAAAATGTTTTATTTTGTTGTAATGAAATCTTAAATTAAGCATATGTGTGTTGATGAAGCTTCTTTTGAAATACGATTGTTTGTACAACCAGATATTAGATATAAGATATAAGAGTTTTAAAATGATGTGGGAATAAACTATGAAACCCATGATTTATCAACCCGGTCCAACCCGGTCTCAGTGAAATGCGTCCCTATTCCACGGCTTTGCACCCTCGGAATACCGTGCATAGTATACGCCAAACACGGTTTTTGCGTGCATATGATACGCAGTTGCAGCCCATTCAAAACAACAGGAACGGCTTTTAGGTTTCGTTGGATTTATAAACCTACCTGTAAAACCTGTCTTTTTCTCATTGCACTGCTGGGTTGGGGAGTAGGTGTGGCAAAGTCCACCGCGCAGCCTGGCTGTGGCATGTCCCTTCGGGGTACAAGCACGGGATAGCATCCTGTTTGAGAATAAGACTTTTGGCAAGTCCCATGTCCACCTGCATTTTGTTTACAAAGCTTTTGGCCGTAAAAAAGCTTATTGCATATTGTTGAGTTGTTTGTTGGTCCATTCCACCCGTTCCTCGTCCGACACACGAACCTCTTCCATGCCTCCCTCTCCTTCATTTTCACGGGAAATTCGTGAAGGGAGACCCCCTTCTTCGGCACATTAGAGCACCCAAATACAACACACCTATTCACCATTATCCCGTATAAATCCCAAAATCCACGGAAGTCCGAATTCTATCATGCGAAGTAAGTCAGTAAGCCCAGAAAGTCAGCACAACAATAGGGGATCTAGCTGTGTGTTCCTGCCATGACGTCACACGACCTATGACCTACTTATCGGAGGCTGCAGAAAATCTGAGCGACCGCGCTATTTTTAAACGCTTGTAGAGAGTGCACGGGGCCGCGGATGACAAAATAATTATACGGGGGTTCATTTGTGACATAAATACTAATGTTTTATTGCAGTTTTAGAAAAATCATGATTTTCACCGCACGAGTGAAAATCATGAAAAAATTGAAAATAAAAAAAGAAGACTTGAAAGTGAAAAAACAAATTGAAACTAAAAACAAAAAAAGTTTTGAGACATTTTGAGTTTTGAAGCCTAAAAAATTGAAGCAGAAAATAATTAAGTTCATTTTCAGAATAGAAAAAAAGTTTCTGACATTTTACCTTTTTGCATTTTGGCCAAACACTAATAATTATTTGAATTGGTTTAATTTGGGGTTTAAATAATATTGGCCCCAATTTAGCTCCATACCTCTGCGGCTCCTGGTGCCAGCCCTGACCATTTAAGAAAATAAAAGAGACTGAATGATGAGTAAAGTTTCTCCTCTATGAATGAAAGATTAGTTTTGTTTTTAAGGTTGTTCTTGTGGTTTTGCTGCACAAACATGGATTTAGATGTATAAGCTTCTCAGTCATTCTGTAAAAACATCAAATATTAGCTCGAGGAGCCAAAACTGATCCCAAAAGAACTGATGAAAAATGAATTTCTCAGCTGGAGCTTGGAAATAATTCAGACTTCGACCAGAATAACTAAATAAAAACAGCTGTCGGAGCTGAGGTCCTCTTCATGATTTATGGAGAGCAGCTTCTGTCAGATTTCTTCAAGATTAAAACAGTGGAATGACTGAAGAGCTGTATGGATGTCACGCCTCAGCAGAAACCCGGAGCCAGATGAATTCTTTGGGTTGTGTTGTGACTGGAGAGCAGCGCGAGCCCTCCTGACAGCAGGTGCATCAACAGCCCACACCGGCTGCAAGATGGTCTGCTTCATTTGGAGCGCATCTCTGCTCAGCTGTCTGCTCCTCCCGCGCCTCACGGGCCCCTGAAAGAACTGTCTCCAAATGGGCTGCTGTGGTTCAGGTGGACTGTGGCCCCCCTTCTGTCAGGAGAATAGCCTATTTTCAGACAAGTGTCCTCTTTGAGACCATGCGTCGTCTCCTATCTCCTTTTTTACGGCGGCAGGAAAATAGGCCATCGATTGAACTTGTCCCATTTCAGCTTTGGGCAAAATTGGATTTTGAAACGAGCCGCGTTGGGCACCTCTGACCAGCCGGCCCGCGCGGGAGATCACGAGGAGTGAGACGCAGGTCAGAGTGCGCAACGGCGCAGCCCCGATTCCTCTGCAGCTTCCGCGCGGCGCGCAGGTGTAGGCGAGGAGGAGAGGAAACGCGCGCAGGACGGACGGAGACGGAGACGGAGTCTGGGATGCTCCCGTCCACGTGAAGAGCGAACACTTTCCTCCTGTCGTGCGCGCGTGCGGAGCGGAGCGGCGCGGCGCCTCGGCTTCTCTGGGAGACAAAAGTTTGACTGTTTCAAACAATGCTGTTCTGCTGCGCGGGAGCTTCTTTGCGCAGAGCTGTGGATTCCGGCGTGAGTGACCAGTCATCACTCGAGGAATAACTGCCGTTCTTTTGGTCTTTCTGTCGGTGACAGTTACGGCGGAGGGCTTTAATTCCGCGCGCCAGCTCTCGCTCGGGATTGCATCCATTTGAATCACCGTCGCGCACCATCATGGACTTCCTCGGACTGTACTTTCTGCAGCTGGCTCTGCTGGGTGAGTTGACCACACTGGAAAACAGTTGAACTTGTGCAGATTGAATGCGGCGTTGTGGGAATGTGCGGCTTTTCCCTCATCCGTGTGCGCAAAGTTGAATGTTCAGTTGTGAACAGGGAGAAAGTGGACCGGATAATACTTTTGGTTTCACTGAAAGGTGATGTCTGAGGCAGACTTTCTCACCAGAACGTTTTATCCATCATTTCCCCCAAACAGATGTGAGGGAAATGTCTCCACTGCTTTTCTGTGACTCGCCTAACTGTTGTGCGCGCGCCTGAGCGCCGACCGGCTTCTCTGCAGGTGTCCTTCGCGCGGTGCGCAGGCAGGAGCGTGCGCTGATGCTGAGTGTGAAGCTGCTCAAACGTGAGTCCATGAGGAGCAGCAGCAGCAGCAGCAGCAGCAGCAGCAGCAGCAGCAGCAGCAGCAGCAGCAGCAGCAGCAGCAGCAGCAGCAGCAGCTCCGCGGGCGCGTCAGCTCAAGCTGCGTCCTCTCCACACAGATGCTGCGCACACTTCAGGTGTGGCGAGTCATTTTTCCACGTCAGTATTTCCCTCTTGTCACAGTCAGACGTGGTGCAAACTCAGTTTTCTGTGCTCCTGAAGGAAAAAAAAAGCTTTTCTGCAAAGCTTGAAACAGACAGGAGGAATTTGTAAGATTTATGACCACAATGATGACAGCTCCTCATCTCAGACTCCATTTCCCCTTTGCTGCAGCTGGGATTTCAGGCACGCTGAGGTGCTCTGACAGCAGCCACGCAGGCGGGAAAATGCAGGAGATTCTCAGGCTTTGGAGGAGATGTGGCACCGCCTCGGGCTAAAGCTGCATGCACCCCAAGGTTTCTGTTTCACAGGCTGGAGCCACTGCTCATATGACCTCCTGCCTTGCCTCACTTTTCACATCATACATGTAAAAAACAAGTGTCAACCCCCCCGGTTCTGTCATTCAACTTATAGGGAAACGTGCAGGATGAGGAGAGGAGAGCCGGTCCCTCCTCATCCCCTCACAGAACATATTGTCACCTTGTCAAAGAAATGTGTCAAAACAGCCCTTCCTGTGGCAGATCCTCATGATGCCATCCGTCAGCGGCACGGGGGCGTTAAAAAAGCTGAAACGTCCCCCTGATGTTTCCATTAGAGAAGAGGTCAGTGGATGAATTTGATCCAAAGCTGGGATCAGCGTTTGGGTTTAGAAGGCTAATTCTGTGGAGCTAAATCAGGGCTAATATTATTTAAAACTCAAATAAAACAAATTCAACATTTTTTTTTGTGTTTGTGCAAAAGAAATGAAAATGTCTGAAACTTTTTACAATTCTAAAATACACTAATTATTTTCATATTTTTAGGTTTAAAAACTCAAAATTTCCAAAACTTTTTTTTTCAGTTTCAACTCTTCTTGTTTTGTTTTAGAATCTAAAAATTTCCGTTTCAAAACTTTTGGCCCCGTTGTGGCGCATTGGGACGTGGCTAACATGACGTTTTAACGGCGTTACAAAGGCCATTTTTGATGTCTGTATGTAGGATGATGAGGTGGCGCTCTGGACAGGCTAGAACAGCGTTTTGGACGCAATAAAACTCTGCTTTTTACACCCGTCCTGGGACAACTCCAGACTATGATAGTACAGACTAAACAGACATTTTCTGACTGTCATTATTACAGAGTCAGAGTCAGTGAACGCACTGGGACTGAAGTTGCCACCCTCATCCATTTTGAGCGGTCCTTCGTGTTAGCCCCGCCCCAACGCACCACAGCGGGGCCAAAAGTTCTGAAACAGAAATTTTCAGATTCCAAAAAGAAAAATTGAAACTGAAAAAAAAAGTTTTGAAATTGAAATCTTGACTTTTGAATCCTAAACAAGAGATATTGGAAGCTGAAAATAATTCAGTTTCTTTCAGAAAAGCAAAGAGTTTCAGACTTTTTCATTTTTTTTTGTGGCCAACCACCAATATTTTTTTCAATTTGTTTTATTTGGGGTTTCAAATAATATTGGTCCCAATTTAGCTCCATACACTTCAGGTCTTGGGTTGAGTTTTTGGTGCAGCTCTCTCTCAGTCCCTGAAAACACAGACATGCTGCTCTGCAACCAGCTGGGATTAACCAAGCTTTACACACTGCTGGGGGTGTCAGGCCTGCAAAAATATCCGCTCAATTTGATCAACATCTTTCTCCAATGAAGCATGATGTGTTAAGTTGATGTGTGCAAGAATATCTTGCTGTGTCTTTGCATGTCATTATGCATGAGGCTAATCTTTCGAAAGAGGGGGTGGGACATGAATATGCACTATTCAGATTTCACTTATTTCTACCCAGAGTTGGGATGCATCAGTGGTTATCTTTCTGCGAGGCTCAGAGTGTTTTGCACTCATTACTGTCATTAACTGACCGGGTTCATCTGCATATTTTTCATTTTGTCTTTTTTCCAACAAGTGGAAGGGTTTGAGCTGCTTTAGACGTGGTAAGAAGACCTGCACTCCCTTCTTGAGGTTTAGCAACACATTCTCATCCCCGAGTCGTCACATATTGGCGTTTGGTTTAGGGACCCCGCCACGTCACTTTTTGACGGTTTGGGTCTCCCCAACATGCTGGCTGTTCTTAAAATAAAGGGTCCACAACCCTTGAGACATGATACTGGATGCGAATCAGTGCTGGGTTAAGGTTACAGTACCGGTACTGGACACTCTCCGGGGACCAGCGCACACCCTGTACCGCATCCGTTACCGTGTCCCGAGGTTTGCGGACCCTTGATTCCACGAGCAGCCAGTGCTCCAAAAACCGATGCATACCGTACACCAGACCAGATACAGTACCGGACCCGAACCAATACTGGGCGCGAACTGGACGCGAACCAGTATAAATTTAAGGTTAGGGTACCGTTACTGGACATGTCCTGAGGACCGGTATGCATCACGTACCGCAACTGGTACCGTGTCCGGGGGGTTGCAGACCCTTGATTTTATGAGCAGCTAGCATGTCAAAAACCAACACATAGCAAACCATTACCTAACACCGGTACAGGTACCTTAACCCAGTACCGGGCGCGAACCAGTTCCAGGTTAAGGTCAGACGTGTCCTGGACGCGTCACAAGGACCAGTACGCATCCGGTACGACCCTTGATTTTATGAGCAGCCAGCATGCCAACAACAGAATGTAGCACACCGGTACTCAAACCCGGTGCCAGTACCCTAACCCGACACCGGACCAGATACGTACTGGACCCAAACCAGGACCAGATGTGCTACTGCGAATCGGATAAGAACCAGTACCGGGTGTACCGGGTTAAGGTTAGGTTACCGGTACTGATTTTTTTTTTTTTTTTTGTGCATAAATAAAACATGAATATTAAAAGAAAATTGTTTTTTTTTTGTAATTCTAAAACTTGTTGTTACTTTTGACATGACTGTCTTTCAAAATAAAAGACATCGATCTTCTCAAATACAGCAAATGTCATAGTAGGTAGTTTAATGTCAGCAGTAATTTGAAAAAAGACTACAAACTGTTTATTTAATAGATTCTGGTAGAAATTCAAATCAATTAGGAGCCAATTAACAAACTTTTCTGTGTTTTTCAGACCATATGGCGCAATTAAAACCCTTAAAAAACAGTCTGCTGGATGATCTGGCGTGTGTGAATTCTGGTTGTGCTTACTGACCTCGAGTTCAGTGGTACGCACCGGTCTGGCCAAATGTTTTATTATTTAATATGAAGCTGTTACGCTTGATGATGGATTGTTGGAGCATTGTGGGTACTGTAGTCAGGAGCCTGGTGGAGTGATATGGACTATTCTTCAAATGTTTGTGAATGAGTTGAATATAGTTTGACTGTTTTTTTTTCATGAATGTGCCTCACAGTCATAAATATAGGCTCCTTTTTAAAATGAAACGCCATTTGATTTTCTTCTACCAAAGAGTTCCAGAGCTCCATTTTGCAGACTCCTGCTCTAGATACTACTAAATTAAATGAACAAAGTCTGGTTTAAATGTTATTCTTTTGAATGTGGTGATGCTGTCTCAGCTCTAACATTGTTCTGTCAGTTAGTTTTAGTTCAGTGGTTTTTTGTTGCCCATAAGTCATAAATGTTTTCACAGTTTTGTTTTTCATTTTATATTTGTTATATTGATTCACTACATAGCATTAATGTTGTGTTGAATAAACAGTTCTATTTTTCCTTCAGTATTTACACTAGTGCTGCCACAAACGATTATTTTAATAGTCGACTAATCACGGATATTTTTTTCCAGTTAGTCAACTAATCAGGTCATATGCAAACTAGATGTAAAGCACACATCTTAAACATCATTAGCTTTAAACTAACTAAAAACTAGATATATAGCATCACCTGTGATAATGCTAGAGAGAATGCTGTAAGATGAATTTGGCTGTTGAGGATGCTAGCTGATAGCTGAAGATGCTGAAATTGATAGCTGAAATCGCTCAAGCCGATAGCCAGCTAAAATAGTAGTTAAATGTGAAATTAGCTGAAAAAACTTAAGTTAGCCAAACATCTAGCATGCAGCTGAAATATTAGCTCAACTCTAAATTAGCCAAAAAATCTGAAAAAAAATCCTAAATTAGCCAAAACAGCTAGCCTGTGACTGAAATATTAGCTAAACTCCAAATTAGCCAAAAAAAACCTTAATACATGCCAAAATCATCCAATAATGTAGCTGAATGCCATTATAACTTTCAACTTCACTACACTTTGACTCCATATATTATAAAGTAACTATTAATCAACTATTAGGTTAGTCATCGACTATTTTAATTGTCGATTAGTCGGCCAATCGTGGCAGCTCTAATTGACATGCTCTGCTCTGTTTCTTTCACATTAGTTTTTGTAATTCCGTCTTATTCGTGTTACATTTGCAGTCGTGCTGACTCGTGTTCTGGAACCCAGAAAGAGCATGTGTCTTTGGAGATGCTGTGGACTTTCATGCAGATGCTGATGGTTTCATGTTTTCAGAAGTTTCTTCAGAAACAGCCTCCAGCAGCACATCTGTCTCCCTCCTGATCATCTCCATGAACGGCTGCAGGGTCCATTATACAGGCAGCGCTTCATTAGTTTCAGATAAGCCTCCTGTAGCGCTGATGCCTTCTTGCCTTCTCATTTGAATCCAACCTTTAGTTTTTCACCTCGGCAGGATCTCCACTCTGCCGCTCTCCTGTGTTCAGCACTTCATGACTCTGGAGCTGCGACGCCAAACACAACACATTATCTACCTCAGCCATCAGCTTTGTGCTTTAATATTTAATAAGTCTGCTTTTTCTTTGCTGTTACCCTCATTCTCATCTTTATGTAGATGTGTGGGAGATGGGGCTTTGTTATGCAAACTGACAGGTGGGAAACGACGCGTGCATGAGTGAACACTTTCACAGTGAATGACTCGTATGAGAACAAAGCACGTGCACTTATGACATTATGTATTTCTGTGAGCAAACATTCACTAAGATGACAGCGCAGAGCACACGTGTCGAAGTCTAGGCCCAGGGGCCGGATCCGGCCCTCCGGGTAATTCTATCCGGCCCTCTAGATCATTTTATTTGATTGTTATTAATGACCCGATGTTATCTTGCTCTCATTTCTAACTTGTATAATTTTGACAAAATCTATTTTTATGGAGAGTAAAATATTGAAAGTTATTTAAGGTTTAAGATAATTTATTCTGGAATAATATTCCTGATTTTTTTCTTGTTCATCATTATGTTAAAAAGTTACAGTTTTAAAGTTTTACAAAATTGCAATCTGCTATTTTGGCATTTACTAAGATTTTTAGCGCATATTTTTAACTAACATTTCAGCTACATGCTAGCAGTTTTGACTAATTTAGGCTATTTTCAGGTTGTTGTTTTTTTTGTCCATTTTGGAATATAGATAATATTGTTTGGCTAACCTAAGTTTTTTAGGCTAATTTGCATTTTGCTAAGATTTTAGCTGGCTATCATCTTCAGTGTTTTTAGCTATCAATTTCAGCATCTTTAGCATCCAAAAAGTTACTGTTTTAAAGTTTTACAAATGTAGTTTCAGTGTGTTCCTGTTCAGTCTGCAATCTAAGGTGTGTTTTGGATTTTGGTCCCCTGTTTGATTGAGTTTAACACCCCTGGTTTAGAAGTTTGACTTTTATGTTATGACTTCCATGTTTTAATGTTCCCCATACGTTTTGTGTTGTATCAGCGACATTGAAGCTTGTAGAGGAAAAGCTCTAAAATGACTTTTTTGGACTGACATAAACCCCTTTGCCGTTGACTTTTTTTATTCAGCTGTTTGATGTAACTCTCTGTTGAAGCCACCAATGATTATTTCATCAAAACTGTTATCCAGAGGATTTAGTCATTCTGTTTCAGGGAAGTCTTCATGAACTTTTTCTGCATTTGCTTTCTGCAGTATTTTATGAAATATCATGAAGTATCTCCATGAAGGATCTCCAGGAGTTAAAGTGAATCCAGGTGGTTTTGACTTTGATGGACACCTCATTTAAAGTGAAATGTTTCAGTTAGATTATTCTATTCAGATTAGCAGATTACTTTCATGCTTTGGATGTTTGCTGCAGGTTGGGATGGGTGATTTCTTTCTTTTCTTTCTTTCTTTTTTGTTGATGATGGTCTGAATATGCTTGGATTTTTTAGTATTCAAATTCAAATTAATTTGAGCTCTTTTAATGTAGAGAAAATCGCTCAAAGTGCTGTACGTAAAACAAATTAAAATACAAGAAAAAAACACACATGCAGTAATATATTAAGATCAGCCCCTCATAATAATAAACACAGAAACAAACAGGTAAAATAGTAGAGATTCTAAGAAAACCCAAAGCAAGCAGGCCACGAAGGAGTAACCTGAAGGTGCCTGTCCTCCTATTGGCTGGGGTGTCAGCATCTAAGCAACACAAGGACGTCCCACTCATCCCTAACACCCTCTAGCCCCCATGCCCAGTGCGCCCGGGGGGGCTGGGGCTTGATTAGTGTGGATGATTAATAAAAATGACTAGTCTGTGGATGTTTGACATTTAATTACATCACTGATCTTTGGAATAAATGTTAATTTTTAAAATTAAAACAAGTAACAAGATTACTTATTCAATTTTATATTACATTTAAAGTGAATAGTTAATCAAATGCATCAGAAAAATGTCTGAGTGACAGTGGTCACTTTTTAAATGATTCACTCGAAACATTTATTAACTAAAGGAATCATTTGTTCAATGTGAGGAAATGGAATGACTTCACTCAGAGACTCTCACAGCTTTATGCTAAAGTTGGATTTTTCTTCACAAAGCGAGAAAACGTGAAATGCTGGACTTTATGTAAAAGTAAATTACAGATGTAACAGTTGATGAAAGTTTTTGGGAGAGTCTATATAAATCTTTCTTCTTTCAGGTTACCCAGAAAGGTTTGTTTATTTTTGGATGGATTTTACAAAAACAAATCCATCATCGATCCAGCAGATTATTTACTTCCAATGTGAATGAAAAATACCAAAGTAGTGGAGCAGACACGTCATCCTTCTACAAGACATCTCTTTACCTGTTTCCTGTTTATTTTCAAGAAACTAAAAATGTTCATTTTTCTAAAGAATATTTTGGTAAATCTGGCTTCTGCTCCTTCTGTGGAGTTCTGGAATCTCCGGTTTAAGAACCCGTTCTCTCTGCTTGATTGGGAACATGTTTGTCTTAGGCTAAAGTTGAATGTGCAATTTTATATTCTTTATAGTAATTAATTGTACTCCCTAATGTGAAACTCCTGCACAGGTGAGTGGTTTGTGTTTAGATGTTAAGCATTAACAGTGGCTCCGAGCTGTCTGCAGGTGAATCAATGAGCAAACCTGTGCGGGGCAACCTGGTGAGTCTATGCTCCAGCACCTTCGTTTCTAAGAGCACGCTGCAAGTAACAGGTTGTAGTGAACACTTAAATGACTCAGAAGAACAAGTAAAGGAATGTTTCCATCCTCTGACTCCTTTGCTCTACAGAGGGTCTGCTTAAAAGCTGCTCCAGGGAAAGGATGTGACCTCTGTGCACACACACGGCTTGACTGTAGGAAATGAGGAAAGTGGACAATCAGAGTGTAGTTTGTGTGAACATCCTCTGGGCATCTGAAGGGCGTTTGCTCAGTAACGGGTCGGCCTGCACACCTCACTACTGCCTGGAATCTGGCATAAGGTCACGGTACAACAGCTTCACCTGTACGCCATAAGCATGTGTAACTTACATTACAATACACTCACATGCATGACAATAGTGAGTTTATTACACCTGATCTACATTTAAGATGTGGACACTCCTCTTTACCGCCCTCTACAGGCCCAGAGAACCTCAAAACTCACAGAACCCATATAGATGCACGTGCCTGACGCCAGGTTCACACTGGAGGTGGAAGTGTTGCAGAGCAGCACAGCATCCACTCTCCTCTGTAATTCATACCAGACAAGTATTTTTCCGCGACGCTCCACAGGCGCTTCTGCTAGAGCTTCTGTTTTGTTTATCATGTAAAAAGGTTAATAATCTCAAAATATGAAGAAGAAGCCAGTAGTTAGTATGACTACACCTCTTTAATTTATCTTTTGTTGAGACACACAGAGAGAAGTGTGTTTAAATTCATCTCTACAGTCTATTGAGATTATTGTTGCTTTATTGTGAAAAGTTTGTTGTATTTTGAAAATAAACCAGATTTTTTCATATATCGTGGTGTAACTTCCTGCAAGAATTGACGCACAGCTTGCACACAAAGTAGACCAGACGGCGAAACGAATCGCAGCATGGCGAGAGTCTTCGGCGGGGGACCGCGGTGTACGCTGAGGAACTACACCATGGCGTAACGAGGGCGCTGAATGGCCTTATATAAAGCTTTATATACACAATTCAATTCTATTTACACCTTAACAGGGTTTAATGACTGTTCTTTGTTAAACTTTTCAGAACACTAATTAAAAACCAGATCTTTAAATGATCTCAAAATGTGCTTCAGAGAAAAATTGATCTTTTAATTGGATGAACGGATGTGGTATTTGTAAAGTCAAGACCAATTTGACATATTTTAGATCTAAACAGTTCAATTCCATCCCTCGGGGCTGAAGCAGATCCTGGGAGGGGTTTGTTGAAGCAGACCTCCATATTGAGGTTCATCAGATCACAGACATATAGCAAATAAAAAGAGGTTATTATCTGTTTTCACTGCCTTCAGTTGATGCTGTCTCAGTGGGTGAAATATGGAGAAGGGTTTGTTTGTTTTTTCAAATTAAGCAATCATAATTGTGCTGCGTTGAAAGCTTTAAAAGGACATCTACTGCACTCCAGGGGAAGCATGAACCAACATTTCACTCTGCACAAATAGGCTCCTAATTAAAAACTCACACACAATCTAGGCCAAGTTAACCCACAGTCAGTCTTTCTCTGACAGACACAGAGCGGCCTCCAGTGTATCTAAAGCTACCTCCTTCTGTTGCTGTCAGCAGCAATTCAGTCTAATTATTATGCTTTTTATCAGAATGAATAATTTGCTCTTTTCGGTAACCTTGAGTCGTGAGAGATGATGTGGGCTCTCGCAAGCATGTGCTTCATGCATTTTACTCGGACAAATCAGGAGCCCACGGTCGGGGATGTTTAATTCATACTCACCTCTCTCCCACACCGCGTCCTCATGACTGTTGTTGCATCACTCCGATTCCTGATTTCCCCTTTAGCAGACATTGCTGTGTGCCTTCAAGTTCCTCTGACAAAGAGAGGCAGGGGAATACTGTCAGAGAATTACAAGAGCGAACATTGCGGGAAGAGGAGGATGAGAATGCGAATGGGCTGTGTGACACGTAGAGATGGGATTAGTTTTTTTTTTTTTTTTTTCTGTGAGGATGGAGGTGTCATGTGCTTCAGTCGTACAAGCGCCGCGTATCCTCAGCAGAGTGCTTCATTTTCCTGTGGAGCCATGTTTTGCCATCTTGGATTTCAGCTTCCAATTTCATGTGCTGTCTCCTTGGAATCCACTCCAAGCTCAGAGATTGTTGTTTATGCAGAAGACGTGTCGCCCCGCGTCCTTGAAGTGAAGATGTCCTCCATCTGCATCTGATTCCCACCTTTGCTAATAAGATCTAAACTGACAGCCGCTGAAAGAAGGTTCAAAGAAAACAGGGTTTTCATGAACATTTTTGCACTAAAGTGAGTTTAGTGAGGATTACATAGTATGAGGACAACTATGTGATATTAGAACACGTATGAACCTTTCTAGATTCACTGGTCAAAACTAATATGGACAACAATTAAGAACAAAGTAGGTAGTGTGGGCTTAAAACGCAATAATTTCTCTGTCTATGAATTCTTCCTAATCGATTGATCAATTCTTGAAAAGGAAAAATAAAATATGTTTACTTTCCAAGGTTTTAAAGTAAATATGTTTCTCTGAAAGGGAACTACCAGCAGATATGCAAAGAGACTTCCCTACAGGCTGGCTTATGCAGTTTGACGTCTGTGAGCATGGACAGCAAGTAGCTATTCAACTCAATTCAATTTTATTTGGTCCAATATCACAAACAATTGTCTCATTGGGCTTCATACCGGCAATTGTACGAAAGCAGAAAGTCAGTCATAAAATATATATAAAAGCTGGTTGCTAAATTAAATTAAACAGATTAAATATAACTGGTTATCCCTGTCCCTAGAACTCTCCTTCTTGGTAAGGAAAAACTCTAAAAAAAAAAAAAATAACTTGATTCCAGGAAAAAAGAAGACAGAGACAGGAAATTTACCAGGATTATTGAGGAAGAATTAGCTCATCTAACTCTGCAACTACGTGTTTAACTAGAGTTAATTCAGAGAGAACAGGGGGACAGGTGGGGGCGAGGTCCACAGCCAAAGATAGGAGCGCAGACGATCCAACAGGAATCGGAAATCTCTGGGAGTGGGAAAGAGGAACAACACGTGACTCGAACTGCACCAAACAAAAGCATAGCTAGCTAAATCAAATAAATAATGAGGAATAAATGTAAAATATTTACCAAGCTGAACTTTTACTGTATGACTGATGTATAACCTTAGAGGTAAGAAGTGTTGAAAAACTTGCAGAGTGAGTTTTTACCCTCTTAAAGGTAGGATTCGTGTATTTATTGCAGTTTATGCTGTCTTTTAGTATATAGCATAAGCTGATATCAGAAGTACGATTAATTATCAATTTATTAGGGATGTGAATCTTTTCAATTCCGATTCTTGGGGTTCCGATTCAATTCTAAATCGATTCTTGATTCAAAAATGTAAAACACAAAAGAAATCTTTTGATAAAGAAATGGCATTTATTTATGATACTGTGTCTGTTGTTCTGTTATACTGTCATTCAGACCCTCCAGGATTTCGCTGCAGATTTTTATGATTGTTGCGGCCTGAAGTGCCTGATGTTGCTGCAGCTTTTGTAAAAAGTTGCAATGTTTTTTAACACATTAATTTTTTGAAAAGCGTGACACATGCATAAAGTAAATCCAGCATCATCAGCATATACAATGTTGTTGAGCTGTCATTGAGCTTGAATTGAACTGTCAAACACAAAATGAACTTTGGTCTTTCCTGCTCACAGTAACCCAAATATGTGTTGATTTGAACATATGTTAGAGTAAAATATTTTCCAGTTAAAAATCATGAACTTAAAAAAACATCATGAACAGATGAATCCTCAGATGTTCTCAGAATCTTCCTCTTTATCTAGTTCTCAAGCATCACTGCTGAGTTGCTGGTAGATGAAGATAAAGGCTTAGAGGAGTTGATCTGGTTTGAATGATCTGCTCTGTTTTAAAGAAGCTTCTCTCAGGTGTCTGTAGGTTTGTTGTGGAGGAGGTTCTAGATGGAATTCTTTTCCTGCAGACTCTAAATTCTTCCTTTGTAATAGCAGTTAAAGTGAAATGGTTCCAGATTTCCAGAATCTCTCTCTGTCTTTCTCTTCATCCTTGATTCCTGTTGTGCAGCAGCTGTGCCCCGCGCAATATGACAGACCCATTTGTACCTGCGCCCCACCCCGCCGTGTGCGCCCGGGGACAGTGCACCTTCGCCCCGCGGCGTGCGCATGTCCACGGTGACCGGGGTGACCGTTCACACGCGTTTTGAAGAGATAAAAATCTGAGAGCTATAGAAAGATAATAAAAGAGAGCATGGCTCTGGAGGGAAACGGTCATGTGTTCATCCATGACTGTTGTCACGGGAGATTCTCAAAGTTACAGTAAAGTTACGGTGAAAATAAAAAGCTGCACGGTGCGCAACAGATCGAGAGATCGAGATATGAGCGCGAGCATTTGAAGTGTTCCAGAAATATTTGATTTTGCACACTGCAGATGTCATGTCAAGCTCCTTACCCCGGGATCTGTAGAACCTGAATTGCCCCCAAACATTTTCCCTCACTGATGACGGGAAGGGAGGAATCTCTTTTTCTTCTTCCATGTTGTAACGTACCGCTCGCCTCCAGAGAAAACAAACTACGGTGGCCGTTTTGTGACAAACATTACGACTTACAAGTAAGCTAGCAGGTTTGAGCCATTAAATGAAAAACATAAAAGCAGGAATATGAAAATAAAAAAGGATTCTTGGATATCTAGAATCAATTCTCAATCGTTAAAAACAAGAATCTAGATTTGAACATGAATCGATTTTTCTCCCTACAATTTATTGTGAAGGGCTGTTAGTGAGACAATTACAGCTGTTTGTTCTTTGTTGTTCTTCTGCTCCTCATTGAATTTTACAACATCTGCCTGTAAATGTCACTGTGTTGGAAGAACAGATGGATGGAATCACAGGCCTTCGGCCGCAAGGAAAAAAGTCAAATTGGAGCCGAAAAGTTGGAGATAAAAATTCCAGCAACACAGAGAAGCAAAGTGCGTCACCAGCGCTGGCAGCCAGGAGTTTACAGGGTGAAGCTAAAATGACAGCACTCCTTATTATGTTCAAACCCGGTCATTTTCACTGGCTTTTGTTGAGGGACGATTATTGCACCGAGACAATTACCCTCCCCTTGCCACGGTGAAAGGATATGGCATTTACTGCCTGTGTATTCCACCGTCGAGAGTTTACCTTTGTAATGAAAAGGCCGTAAAATGGTCCAGACTGATTGCTAAAAGGCCTAAAAGGCTGCAATTAAACAAAAGAGGAAAAGTTTTGAGGGCGATGGAAAAGGTAGCAGTGAGTTGAATTGGTGGGATGAACAAGAAGTGGTATTCAAGCAAGCCGCTTAAACTTCAAGGTCTTTTGTCAAGCGTTCTCAGCTCTAAAAGCCACCAGTAAATCCGTCAGAGGAGGTTTGAGAACATGGAAACTTTCGAGTCTCACTGCGACGGGAGCAAATGAGATTCATTCCACTAAAGCGTCTCGATGCTCCACTATGAAAAGAAAAGATATGCAATTTCTGTACAAAAATCCATCGAGAGACCTTGACTTCCATTGTTTTCATCAATCTTTTTTTTTCCCAGCAGCAGTCTAAAAGAGAGAAAACTGTACTGCATTTTCACCATTTATGTCTAAATTTGTGTGAAGTGTTTGTCATTAAATTCAAAGCCTGTCTAATAATTTTCAGCTGTCAGAGTTAAAGGTAATTTGTGAGATTTCCTTCCTGACTGCAGCAGTCACCCACTGACTGGAGCGAATGGTGTTCCTCACTGATTTGAGCAGTTTCATCTTGGTTATAGGATTTTCATTTTTCTTTTTTTTCTTTCTCTTCAGTCATCCATGGTACAAAAAATGTGTCTGGAAATGAGACTTATTTCTGATTTTGATTTTAATTCCTGAAGTAGGAAAGAGAATCAGGTGATATAATTAAAAAACAAAAAATCTGATGGATGAAAACATGATTGCAATGCATCTGTCCACCTTTGCTGGACATCAGCCCTCCAGATGTTTGTTAATATTCAATTAAGAAGCTATAAAACAATGATAGCACTTGTTTTGTGATGCCAACCTGAAGTCGTTAGTTACATAAAAAAGGAATGCATTTCCCCCCATATTATTAAATACTTGGTAAGTGTTACCATTTCAGTTATTGGTGGGAGTTTTTAGATTATTTTGGAGTTTAGCTAGCAGTTACGTTGTTTTAGTTTGCTTTATTTATCCATACCACCTTAAAAATCAGATGTAACTGAAGCTAGCGTCCGGTTGTTAGCCTCCACTTTGACATTAAAGGGAAAGTCTTCATCTTCATCACAAAGGTCAAACATTTTACAGAGAATGAAGATTCAATCGAATAAAGTTCCTGATTTGTGGAAACTTTTAAAATGATTCGTTCAATGATTTTCCTACAAGGCTGAAGACATGTAGACATCTATTCAAAAACTTTAGCACAAAGAATATTCCTTTTTATTGAAAAAAAACCCAATGAATGAAGATGTATGTGAATGTAAATACGATCAGTCCTTTTTCCTCTGAAGATAATCATAGATTGAGTGTTAAAATAACATTCTATGGGAAAAAAAAAATCATGTAATGTTTCCTTTTATAGAATGTTTTCAAATCAGAAACAGTTTCTACAAATTAACAACTTTGTTTTATTGAATCTACATTATCTGAATCAAAAACCAGTTGATATTTTAAGACATTTTAAAACAAAATGTCTTGTAGCATTTTATTGTACCAAACATTTTGGACCACTGATCTAAAATATTTGAGCCAATTTTTGTATACCAGTTTGGTGTCACTTCTGTAATGGAACACTAATACATTTAAACATGTGAAACTGGGCCGTACTGGATGAAAATAACTAATTGATTTGAGTAAATATAACAGTTATTTTAATTGAAGAAGCTTGTAGATCTCTGCTACACGTTTCTTGCTTTCCCTAATTTGACTCCTGCAAATGGGAGCAGACGCTCCGTCTGGAGCGCCAGCTCGGACTGGATGGCACGCTCCGGCTTCCTCTGCAGTGACTGCGTGATCAGGGCGGCTAATTGCTTTCTAATCAGAGTTGCATTTTCCGTGTTGGTGTTCTGCTCAGTCTGTTGAGACAGAAACATGGGAATAGTGTGAAATCGAGATTCAGGACTGGAGTTCAGGGCCTGGCTGTCAGCTGACGAGGAGGAGGGGCTGCGGAGCCTGGGGGGATGTCGGAACGGGCCAAATCGCTTCAGGGCATCCACCCAGTCTGTCTCAGAAATGTGCCAGATAACATTTACCGCAGCTAATGAAAGAGTTTGCTGCTAAACACTCTTACACGCTCTCTACTTTGTAGTCCTACATCAGCTGCTCAGCTTCAATGTTGGTGTTGTCATGAAGGCAGGAGAATGAATGTGAGGCTTCCATAAAGCAAAGAGGTAATTGATCGACTTATAGTCATCTGCATATTGTGTCGTACCGTTCAAGCGTTAGCATGTCAGATATAGAGGATATAGAGACGTTGTTGGTTTCCATTTAAACCATTATCAGTTGGAAAAACTGTTT
This sequence comes from Oryzias javanicus, assembly GCA_003999625.1. NCBI lineage: Eukaryota > Metazoa > Chordata > Actinopteri > Beloniformes > Adrianichthyidae > Oryzias > Oryzias javanicus. Next base: position 3,859,435 of record CM012458.1, read on the forward strand.
TGAAGTTACTGTAAGGATGTTTTAGGATGTGCATATGTCAGTGAAACGCTTTATTTAAGAGTTCCATGATTTCACAAATGAGATATTTAAGGCAAATATCACAGGATGTGCCAAGGGATAGGTTGACATTATTGCCCCTAAATCAAGTCAAGGCCCGGGGGCCGGATCCGGCCCTCCGTGTAATTCAATCCGGCCCTCCAGATCCATTTATTTTATTGTTATTAATGACCGGATGTTATCTTGGACTTATTTGTAACTTGTATAAATTTGACAAAATATATTTTTATGGAGAGTAAAATATTGAAAGTTATTAAAGGTTTAAGATGATTTATTCTGGAATAATATTCCAGCCCTATTATTTGTCATATTTATGTTAAATTACAGTTTTAAAGTTTTCCAATTTGGCATTTTGCCAGCTTTTTTGGACTATTTTGGTATTTACTCAGATGTTTTTTTGTCTATTTTGCAGTTTAGCTAATACTTACATGCTAGCTGTTTTGGCTAATCTAAATCTTTTGTTTTGTTTTGTTGGTTTTTAGGATCATTTTGCATTTAGCTAATTTTTTAGCTGGCTATCAGCTTCAGCTTTTTTCAGGTATCAGCTTCACGGATTTCCGCTAACAACTTTAGCATTTTCAGCCGTCAGCTTCAGTATTTTTAGCGATCAATTTCAGCATCTTCAGCTATCATCACTAGCATCTTTAGCAGCCAAAATCAGCTTACAGCATTCACACTAGCATTATCACAGATAATGATATCAAGTTCATAATTATGTTTAAAAGTTACAGTTTTAACCGTTTAACGATTTGTTCGGCCTGTAACCTAAGGTGTGCTTTGCATTTTTTCCCTCTGTGTGGTTGAGTTTGACGCCCCGGATTTAAACCATTATCAGTTAGAAAACTGTTTTGAAGTTACTGTAAGGACGTTTTAGGATTTGCCTATGTAAGTGAGAATCTTCATCTAAGAGTTCTGTGATTTCACGTGTGAGATTTTCACAGGATGTGCCTAGAATTAGGTTGACATTTTTGCCTCTAGTATATCATCTTTTACTCCTGCAGGTTATCGGTCAGTCTGAGTTTTCTGCATTTGCAGAACCAAAACTAAAACTGGTGCAAGCCCCACCCACAAACAAGGACTTGTATTGGGGGGATTCTTGAAGACTGATTTGAATATGTTCAAAGTTCCTGCGACACGTGAGCCTTGTTTGAGGAAAACTGCAAATGTTTAGAACATTTTGGAAGCTCAGAGTTCAATGAGATAAAACCCATTAATAGAAACAGTGTCATTTTCCTCTGTCCTGTCAGCCTCAAAGGTCAGAAAACTGTATGAAATTGTAAATGTGCTTATTGACGATAAATGAATGTGGGGATTTAGAAAAATAAATCTGTCGATGAGGTTTAGCAAAAAACAGACCAAAAGAACTTAAACGGCTGAAAAACAAACTTAGGAAAACTAAACCAGAGACATTCGAGGTGATCTGTTTGAGGATCCGGCTCATCTTCAGAGTGTATTCAGACTGGACACATCCTGGTCATCCAGAACAAAGTTTCAGTCTGAATATGCACAAGCAAACTCTGGTCAAAAAAATACCAGCACTCAAACTGCCCCTTCAAATGGAGGGGAAGGGAGAAGGAAAGAATTCAGATTGGGCCTTAAACTAACTGAAGTCATACAATCAGATTTCTGGATATAACCAGGTGGTTCAACTTGGTTTTACTTTTTGTGATTTATAGCAACTTTTAAAAAAATATTTTTCAGTTCACCTCTATTAAATAATAATAATAAAAATAATAATAGGTCATTATCACCATGGAAACCTCAAAGGAAGTCAGGTAAATTATCTTTTAATGAAGTCATGCAGGTTCACTGTGGTCTGGGAATAATTGCCTATTTATGTTAAACATTTTTATGTGAAACATTTTGCCTTCCATTTTTTTTTCTACCAGTTTAAGCTTCATATTTTGATGGGAAAAAAAGCCCATTTCTCTGCTCTGTTTGGCCTCACTGTCACACCTCAGCCTTCATTATCAGCGTGGTCCCATCTGGACATTTAATTCATAACGGGATTGTCCTGCAATAAAAACAAATAACAGAGAAATAAAACATTTTAAATGAACTTATGTGCTATAAAATGGTCAAATATTATGCTTCTCATTCCTCCATAATCTGAAAATGTATATCTGTTTGGTCTGAGAGCTCCTAATGACTCCCGGAGAACAGCCTTCTGCCTGGGAAACGTCAATTCCAGGATTTCTTAAGTTTGAGCCGTTTATAAAAAGAGAGGCAGACAATGCAAACGTTAAAAACAGGTTAATGTGTCAAATAAATGTAGTCAAGGTTGATTTAAAATAAAATAAACAGAAAATACCGACTTGTGGTGGCTATACATTTCTTTCTTCTTTAAGTTGAGAGCTATTTACAGCTGCAGGGAAGTCAGATGATACGTTAAATGTTGGTATTATCAAGTCTAACTGGTCTTTTAAAGCTGTAAACACACGTATATCCTGCAGGCATCACGTTGGCTTCCACGAGCAAATCCATAGCCTGCTTTTTGCAAGTCTCTATATAAGCTGAGAAAAAGACAGGGCAACCCCTTCCTATCTGTGCTGAGTGGATCATCTCCTGTTAGCTAAGCTGATAAATCCTGCCTTCTAGGTGCTTTTGATCCGCCACATCTGAATACAGTTTTTAAAATTGATGTCAGAGGGGATTTTTGGAGTGTGGTGGTTGACACGGAATCAGTTGTTTTCATTCCTTTTGGTGTGTTTCATGTGGTGCATCGGATGGTGATGTTCTATGATACAAGCAGTTGGAGGACGGATTAAATAACTACAGCGAGATAAAAAAGATGGAGGTCTAATCTCACTGCTTCAACATGTCATATGCATTTCTTCTCTTAAGACCGCCTGGAAGATTAGCAGAGCCATTATACCTGAACTCGGGCAGCTTAGTAACATGGGAGTGAATGTAAATAGGATTCTGTGGCAATGAAAGATACAAAGTGGTCTAATTAAGTCCCTCTCGATGCAAATTTAATTTCCCCAGGCCTCGTGGCATCCTGTCAATGACAGGAAAGCCTCCTTTTTTCTTTTCCTCTCAGCAAATTGCAATTAGGTGGTGGGTGTATGCTGGCAAGCAAGTCAATCTCAGTTAAAGCCCATGTTTTAAAGACAAAAGTCTGCTTATTTGCAAGCCATTCAGCAGCTCCTATTTGGAAGAATGGACTGGTAATGGAAATTAAGATTCATCTTTCTGTGTTTTGAGTATTTAGAAAATGACTTTTTGTGTGTTTTTTTAACAAAAACCAACAATTCTTGTGCAGCACAACGCCGGCGTTTCCACTCGATTTTCGTGTTTATCGAACATTTTACACTTTCTATGACTGATCCCTGAAGTGTGACAGGCTACAAACAAGGAACTAGTCCTTTTAGAAACACTAGCTCGGAGATAAGAAATGGGAGCAGAAAGAAAACAAATGTTGCTGTGGAGGCGGACAGTCAACACCTACACCTGTTTTAATGCGATTGCGACTGCAGTGAGGAAAAGCATCCATACACACCAGTGCTTCCTTAAGGGACACACATAAGCATTCTCACTCAGCTGAAATTGAAAATAAATTTGTGATGCATTGGCTCTGCCTCAACCATCAGCTGCTGTGCCGTCAGAGAATCCATTTTATTTTGAGAAGTCTTCTTTTTTTTTTTTTTTTTTTTTTTTATGATGCGCTTACTCATGTGGAACATTGAGAATATGATACAAAACCCATCTGTCTGGTGACTCAATGTGAGATCAAACAGCAGACAGGAGGGAAGGGAAACTTTAGGACACGCTGGAGGAGAGGAGTGTGGAGGGTGGGGCACTCAAGTTCGGTTTTAATTTACGTGGTTCTACCGGAACCGAAAGAAGCTGCTGCAAACGGTGCTGCATTTCTGAATTTAGTCTGACTGAAGGTCTATTTGTCTCAGAACATGTCAATCACTTCTTCTTTTTTCAGTACGTTGAAGTTCTAGCCAAGTGGGTGGAGTCATATAAGAACACTGAAGAGGTGAGCACGAGAGCGCGCAGCACTCGAGTGCCTGGCTGCATTTCATAGCAGATCACAGAAGTTTAACATCTCCAGGTATACCCAGCTTTGGGCATGTGATGTTTTCAGTGACCCGATCAGTGGGTAAAATACTGATCTGATACGAGCGTTTTTGTCCTTTTGCACCAAACTCAGCGCCGGCAGACAGAAAGCCGCTTCGGGGAGCGGGAGCAGCCTGCTCGGGTCTCCTGAACTGGGATGTTTTTCTTATTTTTCTCCGTCTCGGGTTAATGAAGGAAAACCTTCTATTTCAGTCACAGAGACACAGAAACACAGTGGAAGCGGCTGTCATCCAGACACACTCCCAAGTGAGATTTAAACCACGATAACAAGAAAATCTATGAAGGATTTCATTTTGTTGTCAGCTTTTGTAGAACTCCCCACAATAAATAAACCAATCTCTGTGTCTGTGTGACATTCATGGATATCCACGTGCAGTCGTGCTGTCTAATTCGGGATCACATGTTTGACAGGTGGCGAGCAGCGAATTTACGGCTCAGAGGTTTGAGAACTCTGATTTAATGGAAACAGCCAGCACGTCAAAAAACACCCAAAATGTCAATTTTTGATTGGTCATGCATCAATATGTGGCGACTTGGGAATGAGAATGTTGATTTGGGAAGATGTTGGAATTATTATTTATTACTGAAGTACAGAAATTGGAACCAAATAGGAACCGAAACTAAAGAACCGCTTTGGCACCAGAACTGAATAAAACCCAATCAGCCTCTAAGAGTGTGAGGAGGCATCGGAAGTGCTGGCCTGGCCCCTGCACACCATCGTATCTTTAGGTCTAATTAGCTGCTTTTACCTCAGCCTTTGCCACGCCCACCTTTCCCTCACCGCTGAGGCGCCACTCAGCTGTTCTCCCTTTGATCAGAGGCATCTCACCGCCATGCAGTCTTCATTCATCTGATGTATTAATTTAATTTGCCTCAAATAGGCAGGTATTGGTTTTCCCTCCTGTGCTTAAGCAGCAACATGAAAGGCGGTTATCTTTGAAGACATATTGGCTCTTCAAACGCCATCAAAGCACTGGCACTTGTATCGTTGCTCCTAATAGCCACACTGTTGTTGAGACGTGACATCGAGAACGTATGGCCTCTGCGGTCACTGCAAGAGCGCCATATTGCAGGCAATACTGTGGATCTAATGGCTGATAGACCTAATGGAGACGATGGATGTCCAACGGAAGTTGTATTTTATCTAAAGGGTGGAAGTTGGACTTTTATGTCATTTTTTGTAGTCTATGCTATTACTGTTAGTTTTTGTCGTGCTTTTATTATTATTTCCTCAATCTTTGGAACCGACTGACGCCCTCAGGCGTCCCACCGCGCGAGTAATAAAACTGTCTTTAAAATAAACTTATTTGAACATTCTGTGATTCACATCTTATGGAAATAAAGAGAGAATGTGGCATTTATTTGTAGTTTTTGGACAAAAGTGATCAATTATTTTATTAAATAAGGCAGAAGATGAACGTCGATATCTGTCAGCTGCAAAACAGAATGGAGTTCTGTGGTGGGCGAAGCAGGAAGGAGCTGTCTGCTATTAGAAATCCAACAAGGACACTGGTCATTATTTCATTTTGGGATGGGGGCCGACATGAATGTTCAAGAATAACGAGCACCGGCGTTGTCTAAAAATTCACAGAGAAAGGCCCGCCAGCCGCCGGAAGCGAGCCGTTCTGAGCCGTTCTGAGTACACAGACACGCCTCCTTCTCTGAGCAGATTCCAGCTGTCATGAATCAGTCCCCTGTCTCCCCCTCTGGCCTGCAGCGGGAACTTTCTCCAGAGTTCTAGCACTTCCTGGTTCTCCACATTACACTTCCCATCAGCCCCTGCTGTTACTCCCAGGAGCTCCTCCGCTGGTTTTCATCAGTGATCACTCCCAGCAGTATTTAGTCTGAGCACTGAGCTCTGCTTACTGCGAAGTCTTGTTTGTGCCACTCTGCCTGCATCTCTGAGGGTTCTCAACCTAACCTGACCCTGCTGACCCTGCTTTGTCTGCCGCCTGCCCCGACCCTCGCCTGGATCCTGACCACTCTGATTTTCCTCTGATGCCCTCATGCTGGTGCCTGACCCCTCCCTGCCTGACCCTGATTTAGTTTTATGGACTTTTAGCTGTGCATCACGCCTGTTGCCCTGTCTGAGTTTAATAAACCCGGTGCATTTGGATCCAGCCGTCTGCCTGTTTCTGACACCAGCCGAGCAGAACACCTGAGAACTGTAGAACTCAATTATTTTAAGCTATAAATCTTCTGTTTCTTTCTTAGGTTTCGAAAATTTCTATTCGAAAATTTCTATTTCAGATTTTTTTTCTTTTTGTTTTTGAATTTGAAAATTTCCGTTTCAAAGCTTTTGACCCCAAAACGCTGTTCTAGCCCGTTCAAAGCGCCATCCTATTGGGTTACATACAGTCATAGAAAACATTCTTATGCTTGGATAAAATGGCTTCATAAAAATTTCACACTATGATAGTACATATATTTTTGGACTGTAATTTTCCGAGTTCTTTGAGTCAGTGAATGCACCAGGTTACCCCCCTCATCAAATTTCTTTTGGTTCTACGTGTTAGTCCCGCTCCAACACGCCACAACACGGCCAAACTTTTTGAAACTAAAATTTTCAGATTTGAAAACGAAAAAAAAGAGTTGAAAGAGAAAAAAAGATTTGAAACCGAAAAAAGTTTTGACACGAATGTTTTGAAGCAGAATATTTGAACCTGAAAATAATGTAGTCTATTTTAAAGTAGCTAAAAGTTTTAGACATTTTACTTTCTTTTTTGGTAAAACACCAGTATTTTTTTCCATTTGTTTTATTTGGGTTTTTTAAATAATATTGGCTCTGATTTAGCTCCATATGATCCAGCTGGATCAAACTTCTCCCAAAAAGCTCTTTTATTATTTTTCTCAGACACAATGATGAATATGTATTTTAAAAAACAGAACTCCATTGGTAAAATTAAAATTAAGAAGTTTGCAGGGTAAAAAAAAAAAACACAATTTCTGCTTGAAATAAAATACAGAATAAAATTCTGTTGGCCGTCCGTCTGCCATTTTACTTCATGCAGTAATATGAGAGAGAGGTGAGGGTCAGAGTCCTAAAAAGGCTCCTCAGAAGGTAAGGGTTATCTCTAAATGTGCTCGAGCAGATCGGCTGTCATGACTTCATCCCAGCGCGACCGCAAATGAAGTGGGAGCTCTGTCTCATCTGTCAAAACTCCTGACCTCTCGTCTGGTCAGCAGCCTGAACAAATCCAAGGTTACATGCTTCCAGCGCGGAGCAAGATGCTATCTGATCCTGATGACAACTGAATCGGATGAAGGCCTTTGAGCCACAGAAGAATACTCCTCAGCAGAGCTCCAGCCTTTACAGGGTTCATTAGGTTTCAACTCCCATCAATATTGTTTAAGGGCTTACACAGTGTACCACTTCTCCGGAGCTCTGGGAGCCGCGTTGTAGTACACTGGCCCGGCATGTATTTTCAGCCCAAGAGGCTGGCTGGCCAGGGAGCCAAGAATCTGCCAGGGCCAGAGCTGTGATAGATGATGAGGAGCGACGAAGGTTTTATTGGAGCAGCGGCGAGGCTGCCCGTGACAACAGGAATGAATGAGATCCTTGGCATCCGTGGGCTTTCCTCCAGTCCCATTCCTATTATTACTTATTCACGCAGAGCAATAATGTTGGTTCAATATCCTCCTCTATCATTTTGTAAACTTGGCTGTTAAACTGTGAATTATGCAACAATAGAACAAAAAGATGGCAGCCAATCAACCCGACTTTGCGGAGGATATTTACAACCTTCCCTGCTTCCCAGAAGCTCATTTACACTTGGGGGGGTTGGAGAGAAAATGGAAATATGCTAATGCCAGCGCTGGCTCCGACTGTCCCCTGCTGACCTCTGGATTTGGAAAAACGAAAACTGGTTAGTTTGGTATTTTTACTATAACTCCGTTTTGAATGTCATTTTAAAAATGTTTTTTATTTCCTCGTGTATCTGTTCTGTTTTGGACTACAGCTCATCACTTGCAAAATGTGTTTATTTTATTTTAAAATAGTTAATTGTGTGATTGCTTACTAAGCATTCACTCTGTAGTGATTCTCCTGCTCCTTTCTGTATGTTTTTCAGCATGTGAATTTCAGTGATTTTAGCAATCTTAACATCAAAATGTTCAGCTCATTCAGGACATTACTTCTTTTATTTTTGGTATTCATAAACTTTATAATTTTGGAAATACTAAGCAAAATACGCCCTATGGGAAATGAATGTGAGTCTTCAAATTTTAAGTAGATTAGCAACGACAATTTAAATATACTCATGGGATATGTTTTCATCTTTTATAGTAATAAAAAAAAAAGGAGTTTATCTAATATTTTAGTAACATGTTAACAGGTTTTGGCTAATTTGTTATCTACTTGGGTTTTTTAGGCAAATTTTGAGTTTTGCTTCTTTTTTAGCAACAGGCTAACGTTATTGGCTAATTTAGTTTAGCCTACTGATGAATTTCAGGCTGTTTTGGAGTTTAGCTACTAACTAAGCAATGTGCCAGCTTATTTTATTAGATTTTCTTTTTAATAATTAGGCATCTACTGAGGTTTTTTCAAGCTAATTCAGAGTTTATCTTCTATTTTAGCAACAGGTTAACGTTTTTGGCTAATTTAGTTTACTGAGGAATTTTTTTTTGGATATTTTGGAGTTTAGCTTGTATTTAAGCAACACAATAAATATTTTTGAGATTTGGCATGTATTAGGGATTTTTAAGCTATTTTACTACAAAATCGTCAAAAAATTTAGGTCAACTTTAGCATACTTTCATAGTTCTTTAATTACATTTTCAGTCTTTTTCAATTTTTACATTTAGCAAATAACTTTTTCATTTTCAGCAAATTCCTTCAGCAAATTAAGTAAATTGTGTCACAATTTTCATCAAAAAGTTTCATCGACTACTTTCAGCAAAAAGCCTTCACACTAGCATTATCGCAGGTAATGCAACTTTTCCAGTTCCTAGTTGTTATCCATTTGATCATTTTTAAAGTTGCTGCCTTCTTTTCTAGTTGCTTTACAGAAAAAAAATCCACAACAATTAAGGGTTTTGTTAATTCATGTCAGCTAAAAAGGAAGGATCTGTGTTTCTGCAGGAAGGGAAAGATTTTTAGGGACACTCAAGAGCATGCATAACATTTAAAAATACATATAAATATATATCTACATGTATGGCTCACCCCTCCTCCTCCCTCACTGCTGCATACCTGACGCACGTATTATTAAAATCTATTGTGTTCACACTGAATCCAGTTGGCGTCAAATTCATGTCGTGTGCTCCATCTTTGTTTTAACGTGCATCAAAGTTGCTTCTTGACTGTTAAAGTCTGTTAGCCTGAAGCTCCCGCCGAATGTGGGAGGAGCTTGTTATGATGCAGATGATGAGTGATCAGGTTTATTTATATTAAAAAGCTGAATCAAAGCATCAGTTCATGTTTCCTCGTTTGGGTTCAGATTACCCAGTGAGGAGCAGATGTATCGAATGTGGTTCTTTAAAGTACTCCTTTCATTTTTGTAAGCAGCACATTTATATATATATATAAACACCAGGGCTTGGAGTCAAAATGCTGAAAATTCAGCATTTTTACAATGTTTTTTGTAAAAAGCTCAGATTATTCAATGCTAAAGTGGTGCTGAAATAAATGAGTCATCAGTTAAAGACAAAAACAATCAGACTAAATGTTAAAAATGTGTTGAATCTCATCAACAAAAGCTCATTAATATAAGAAAATCCAGTAATGAACAGTTAAAGCTGTGATTTCCAATCAGCAGGCAGGACTTTTATTAGAATAATGTTTAACGTCCAGCGGGGGCTGATGGTCTGGATCAGGTCATGCTGGTGGATCAGTCCAGATAAAAGAGGTTCATATTCATGGCAGTAATCCCCAAACAGGACACTGTCATGAGAATACCCGTCTTAGTGGTTATAAAGTCATCTAACTGGCTCCATCATCAGACAGGTTCCATTAAATGTTAGCTGATATTGTTTAACAATAGCTCCTCTGTTTAGTAAAAATACCCATTGACATGTCTGACTCTTGCTCCCATATACTGTCTGAATAACACCTTCTCTGGTACATTCTCCAGGCAGTTATCAGTCTCACTGCTGTGGCTGTTAAATTAGTGGAAATATTAATTTTTGCTATGTTTTTAAATGTCTTTACTTTCTGTTAAAAATATAGAAAAGCAATTATTCATTTTGTTCCAGGCCTGCAGGGAATTCTAATGACAGCAGATCTCACACATCTTCATCAATACATCAGTGATGTGATGAAGAAAGGCCAGCAGGATCCTCAGTAACTGAAACAATCATTACACTCCTGCAGTTACTATAGTATTTATGATGGACAAAGTTCACATCAGTAGTCAACCAGAGCTTTGATTATAGAACACTTTTTTTTTTCCCAGAATGTGTATCAATTGTGTTTCACTAATTTTGGAAAGTATCAACTAAAATGAAAAAAGCCTTTTCTAATTCAAATATTCTCAACAATGGCTAAAATTAGACACATTTCATGGAAATTGTGTTTTTAGTGTTTTAATATGTACCTGTGTCATTTTTCTCACAATGAAGGAGGACATATATAAACACAAATGATTATTTTAGCAGTTGACTAATCACGTCATGCACAAACTGAATGTAAAGCACATAACTTAACCATTATTAGCTTCAAACTGACTAAAAACTAGATATATAGCATTACCTACCATAATGCCAATGTGAATGCTGTTAGCTGAATTTGGTTGCTGAAGATGCTGAAACTGATAGTTGAAAACGCTGAAGCTGAAATTCCTGAAGTTGATAACTGAAATTGCTGAAGCTGAAATATTTGTTAAAGTCCTCCTCCAATGAAAATCATGTTTTTTTTGTTTTTTTTAGCACATATGTGTGGTATTTTTCTTTTGAAAAAGAAAAAAAAATTCATAAGAAATCATATCATGTTTGCATTTCTGAGTATTTCTCCTTTTAAGTCGCTGTCACTCAAAGTGGCCGAGAAAAACTCTGTCTGAATTCCTGAAACTTTCATACGTCAGAGTAGCTAGCTAACCTGGATGCAGCTGGAGAGGCTGGAGAAGATGATATAATGTCCCACTTCTGTGCTGTAAAGAATTGTAATTCAGTGAAAGGACATACTGATGTTGGAAAAATGGATTGGATTCATTGGTCACAACAACGTCAATAATTATTCGATTATTGGTGGAAAAAGAGACATTTTTCAACTGGACAGAGACACAGGTGATTGCATTGCTCGCTCGTATTTTAATTGTGTCCAAGACGGGATTTTTTTTTAAGTTGGCCTCACGCATTTAAAAAGAAACTGAAAGTAAAATCTCACTGCTGTGAGGACCGCTGCTGCTTTGTTTATGGCAGCTCCGCTCAGGATCCACCGGGTGGTTTAACCGGACACCGGAACCGTTCTCCTGAACGTAACCCTTCATCTGCATATAAAACCGTTAGCACTGACTGTACACAATTACAAACTGACGTGTGATTAGACCCTCTCTGTATTCTTCATTTCATTTCATTAGATTTCTTGTTCAAGTGAATTCAACAATCAGCATGACATCAGTTCTGAACCCCAGCTAGTGCTGCTGCTGCTGCAATGCAGCCTGAATGATCATGTTTGAATTATTTGTATTTTTTCATGGGCAAAGATGGCTTTTTAAGACATTTAGGATGTGAATTTTTTGTTAAAAACTTTACAGTCCTAATTAAAACCCCACTGGAAACATTTAAAGAAAATAAAAAAAGTGTTGTAGGGGGACTTTAAGTCCAAAATTAGTCTAAAAAACTGAAAAAAGAGCCTAAGTTAGCCAAACAGCTTCCTTGCAGCTGAAATTTTAGCTAAACTCCAAAATAGCCCTAAAAAAACAAATGAACAAAAAAGCCAAAATAGCTTGCATGCAGGTGAAATATTAGCTAAGCTCCATATCAGCAAAAGAAACCTGAAAAAAATCCTAAATTAGCCAAAACAGCTAGAGCGTAGCTGAAATTTCAGCTCATATCCAAAATGGCCTAAACAATTTCAGTAAATTCCAAAAAAGTCCATAAAGCTACCAGAATACCTTAGTAACTTTCATTTTTACTACATTCTGACTGCATAGAATGTAAAGTAACTACTGATCAACCATTACATTTGTCGTCGACAATTTTTATAGTGATTAGTCGTCCAGTAGTTAACTAATCGTGGCAGCCCTGATATTAAGAAAATTCAGCTTAAAATTTAATTTCTGATTATTTCTTTGTTCAAATTGTTGTGACTCAAGAGCAAAAATCCAGTGTGAAAAAGCCTGTAACAGTCACATAAAAGCTACTACGGAAAGCCATAAGCTCCCTGCTGCACTTTAGATGAATAGATCCATGAACGTCTTTGTTTTCCTCGTCTGAGCTGGAATCTGGATCTAAACTGTGCGACTGCACAGCTCTGATGTGGATCACCATTTTTGTTGCACCTATAATGTTAGATGGGGGACGTGAGGGGACTGTAAGCCAGAGCGAGGGAATGTAAACAAAGGCATGATGGGACACGTTGGCAGCCTTACATCAAGTCCCACCCAAAACTAAGAGGTTGATTTCTGATGAACTCCTGCCGCTCTGTAGGTGATTTGACTTAGCTAAAAATTCATAATTATGATGAAAAAAACACTAGAAACGCTTTGACAATGGATCAGAGGAGGATCAGAGTTAGAAAGGCATCACAGGATATGCCTCTCTGGAATATAATGAGCTGTTCTGCTGTTTAGTTTAGTCAACCCAAGGATCTAGTTCCACTTTTTCTTCTTTTTAGCCTCCAATGTCATGCTCTTTGTTGCCATCCACCTTAAACAGGCTGATAAAAATTCTCCCTTTTGCCTGAAAACTGTCAGATTGGAGAAGAGTCACTCCGATGCCCCACTGGGTCATTTATTCCATGGAGATGGGTTAGCATGTTCAGCCACGCCTGACTGGATCATTCCCATTTATCCCCCCCCCCCGTCTCTCCGGTCTCTTTGAAGGCACGAGCAGCCTGGTTCATCTGCTCTCCAGACTTGTTAAAGGCCTATGTCAGCCTTGTTACTGAGCCTGCTGATCCATGGCCATAAACCTGTGCAAAGGTGGAGAGGTATTAGCAAACTGGAGTTTTTCACAGCTATTGGATGAGCTGCAGTGAGTCTCCCTTCATTCATTCCTGACACCTTTAACAAAAGCCTCGCTCTTCAAATTCATCATGAAACCCACACTCCTGGATGAGCGGCTGACTCTGAATGAAGTTGCAGACCTGAACTCAGCGGTGGATGTTTGCATTGACAGCATGAGTTTATACCTATTTGATTGTGCATGATGATCCCAGACAGCTGATGTCTGTACCTGCATGTGTGTGTGTGTGTGCATTTTGTTTGATTGAAGCAATGAATTGTTTCATTTTTCTTTGTCCTGTGTTTGCATCTGTAATAAATAATGCAGAGAATCGGTTAAAAAAAATTAACTAATTAATCGCAAATCAGGAAAAAACTGATCGTGATTAATCACCTTTATTTTTTAGTTAGTTAGAGTATTTGCCAGCCACTAATATGCAAATAATCATAAATTGTACATTTAGAATGTTTGTTTTGAACTCTTTGGAAGCTAGGGTCTTAAATTCAGTTTTTTTCAATGTTTAAATTTTCTGTATTTTCAATTTGAAAGACTACCTGCTTATTTTGTATTATTTTAATCAGCAAAACCTCTCCTATGTAACATTTATTGTATTTAGTAATTTTTCCATGTTGTTTTCACACACTGGACACAAAATCATGCAAAATTCTAATAGTAGAATTTGGCTCCGCCCCCCACAGCAGGTGCAATGCTGGTGCTGCATTACAACCGTCAGATTGATGTTCATTCTCCGCCTTATTTATTAAAATGAAAGATTGCTTTTGTCCAAAAACAATAAAAAATGCCATATTAGTACAAATCAATCACAGAATATAAAAAAGTTTATTTTAGACAGAGTTTATTATGTTGCACGGCAGGACGCCTGAGGTCATTAATACATATTAACAAAATAATAAGGTTCTATTAATTGCGAGCCTTAATGCGTCAACTTCACAACTTCAACTTCGTCAACTTCAACGTCACACCCCTTTAGTTTTAAAGCAAAATAATCACATTTGTAGATTTTTAACAGCTTCTGCCCTTAAAAAATCTATTTCTGTCACCTGTACCCCTATAAATGGAGAGGTAGGGAGAAACTGGGGAAGAATTCACATTCAGCCAAAAAGCATTAATTATAATAGCAGAGACAAAATGACTTAAAATGGTTTTACAATGTTTTTTTCTATTTATCAGCCTTTAATTTGAAAGTTTCTTTTTAGCAACTCAGGTGTGACAAATGTTTGCCCTCCACACTTTCATCAAAGATTCTACCTGAAACCAGCTCAGCTTCATCTTTACTCAGAGAGTTTCATTAGCACCATGCTCCGTTTGTGAACACACTAATGGCTTCCTGTGTCCGCAGTTATTTCAGTCTATGAGGAAAGTGGGAATTAAAATGATCCGTTTTTTTATTTCTGACATAATTGGTTTCTTTATAAAAATGGTACATTCCTCACTGACATCATTCTCTAGAATCGGTAAGCATAAAGTCTGTAGACCGTGGGGAGTTTTGAACGATGAGCAGATGAATGCTGAAGCGTTTTCGTGTGGCGTTTCCTTCGCTGGTCTTGAGACTGGACAGTTCCATGACGACACGCAGAGATGTCACTGAAAGAGACGGAGGTATAGAAGAAAAAAGGAAGTTGAAGCAAAGTAGACAATAAGGATGTAACGATTCTTGGTGAAAAAACTGATTCAAGGTTGTCAACATGTTCATCGCTTCAGAAAATTTCTCAGCCTGTTTCTAAATTTAGACAAATGCAGAGCAGATGACATTTCTTCATGCAGGCTGGCTGTGAGTGTGTATGCGCCTGTGTGTGTGTGTGGCTGTGTGCTGTTTAAATGTTCAAACATCCAGTAAGAAGACACACACATGGCAACAAACAAAATATTACAAAGTGAGAATTGTTGTTGGATTTGTGGATTGTTGAGCTTGATTCATGAATCAGATCGCCACCAAAGTAATGATCCACAGTCCCACTGCCCTCCTATGTAATTCCTCCAGCTCCATGGATTTAAGGTTTCACATAAGTCCGTCCCTCCAGGGTTTTGTGATGTTGCAATCGCAACTATTAACGCAAATTCAATCAAAGCAGAGATTTGTTCCTCACCCTGCAACTGTACATTTTCACCGTGACTTTACTGACGCTTCGACCAATCTACGTCACGGATGATGATGCAGCTTCACAACTTCCTGGGAGCCGTGCTCTTTTTTTATGAACTCTGTTTAGCCCTCTGTCTTTTTTCTCTCCAAGCTGGGCGTAAATGTTCATTTGCACAGAATGCGACCGAGCAGCTGGGGAGGGGGTTGCACTGAGCGGATGCAGAGCGATCCGTCACATGGAGCACAACATGAACCAAGTATGAAAGGATCTGTCATCATTTCAAGTAAATAAGTATAATTATTCATTCATTCATTTGATGAATGAATGAATAATTATACTTATTTAATTGTACTGGAACATTTCTGTTAATAGGAAACAGTTTGATGTAGAGGGGAAAAAGAAAACATACTTGGCTTTAACCCTTTAACACCTGAGGCGTCACCGGTGACGCTTAAACACAAAAGCTTTAGCATTCTGTAACTTATTAACAGTTAACACAAAAAATGTGATTTTGGCAGATTTTGAAGGAGAAAATGTCACTTTTCTCCTTCAACACCTTAACAATCTCCTTAATTAACCTTTAATTCATTATGTTGAGACGGATCTATTTGTCTGCAGGTGGAAGTATCAGAATGGAGCAGAGCAGGGAGCTTGTGTCCTGCCCAGCACATTTTTGTTGTCACGGACATGCCCCTCTCTAAAGTCTCTAGTATGGTGTATAAATCTGTAAGCATAGAAACAGTTGCAGCAGCGCTTTGCTGTGCCGGTTTGCTCTTGTAGTTTTCCTGAGATTGCAGCAGCGGCAGTCAGGTATCTGTTGCCGTGCAATTACAGCAGAGCAGATCTCAAAATGGCAGGTGGGTCTGTAAACACAGCGTGTGAGTGATTCAGTGCAGCGAGCTTGTCTCCAGCTCTGTAATGCCAGAGAACGGTGGAGTCAGAGGGGAGGAGGAGGTGGTGCGCGGGGCGAGAGGGCGGCCGCCGGGAGACTGGATGAAAGATTGATCAAGGAGGCTGTTGCCTTTTCAAGGTGAAGACTCGGTTCTCAGATTCAGAGGGTAGTCATCCTCACCTTCTCGGCTCCTTTAATTTTTTTCTCCTTTTCGGTTCTCTGGGAGAAGAACTTCTCAGAAGAGAGGCTGAGCTGAGGCAGTGTGCTGACTAGTCGAGCATCGTGTCTTTCTTGTTCCCGTGTGGCATGTCAGACCTCTCTGATGTTCTCCCACTGCAGTTCTTAAAGTATTTTTCTGACAGCAGAATATTTGAGTAAATAGTTACACACACTCCTGCCCTCTTTGCTTTTCAAAGGTTTGTAAAACTTGATTATTTCTGGCAGCTTCATTAAAGATGACAAAAATGCCTGGGGGGCATCAATCTTTACCTCTCCTCATATTAAGCAACACCGTTTCATCATTTCATCTTCCCTTATTTCCACCAAAACACATGACACTTGAAACTGCATCTCCACTAATGTACATCCCTAACATTGAGTAGGATAGTCAGAAAGCTCACATTACTTACTTAACCATCGTAAGCTTTAAACTAACTGAAAACTAGATATATAGCATTACCTGTTATAATGCTAGTGTGAATGCCATAAGCTGAATTTGGTCGCTAAAGATGCTAGTGCTGCTAGCTGAAGATGCTGAAATTGATGGATAAAAACTCTGCAGTTGATAGACAGCTAAGATATTGGTTAAAAGCAAAATTAGCCTAAAAATCTTAAAAAAAGCTTAAGTTGGCCAAAACAGCTAGCATGTTGCAGAAATATTAGCCAAACTCCGAATTAGTCAAAAAAACTGAAAAAATCCTAAATCAGCCAAAATGGTTAGCATGCAGCTGAAATATTAGCTAAACTTCCAAATAGCCTAAAAAAAACCTTAATAAATGCCAAAATAGTCCAAAAAGCTAGCATAACTAACAACTTTACTATATTTTGACTTCATTTAAGTAAGGGATAATACTCTGCTTCCGCGAACTGCGTTCATTTCTCATAAGGCACACCTCGTCGGGTATTATCCCGCTTATAACATGGTCATTTACAAAAGAAATAAATATTAAATGAATATTTAGTACTTTATTCTTATTATTTCTTCGGATTATCTTATTTTTTCACAAAAAGCAGATTATTTGATCCGTGATGGGGATTGTTGTCATGGTGACATGGAACACGGCACAAAGCCGGAAACCGACACAGCTCTCAGCTGTAGCAGTAAAGTGTTGCACTTTTGAAAGAAAGACCCGTACAAATGTGGATTTTTTTTTTTTCTTTTTCTGAAGTTAAGATTCAGAAGCAGATAGAACTCGGATAGATGGAATTCCACAGTACACCCGTGGTGTAATGTGCTCTGGGAGTATGGGGTCCGGGGAGCCTTACTCAGGGCTGTCCGGTCTCTGTACGACCGGAGCAGGAGCTTTGTTCGCATGGCCGGCAGTAAGTCAGACCTGTTCCCGGTGCATGTTGGACTCCGGCAGGGCTGCCCTTTATCACCGGTTCTGTTCATAGTCTTTATGGACAGAATTTCTAGGCGCAGCCAGGGGCCGGAGGGGATCTGGTTTGGGGACCACAGGATTTCCTCTCTGCTCTTTGCAGATGATGTTGTTCTGTTGGCTCCATCAAGCCGGGACCTCCATCATCGGCGGTTTGCAGCCGAGTGTGAAGCGGCTGGGATGAGGGTCAGCACCGCTAAAGGAAAGGTAGTTTCTCCTCTCTCGGTGGGTGGAGTGCTGCTGCCTCAGGTGGAGGAGTTTAAATATCTTGGGGTCTTGTTCACGAGTGAGGGAAGATCGAAGCGTGAGATCGACAGGCGGATTGGAGCGGCGTCCGCCATTTTGCGGTTGCTGCACAGGTCTGTTGTGGTGAAAAGAGAGCTGAGCCAGAAAAAATAGCTCTCAGTTTACCGGTCGGTCTTTGTTCCAGTACTCACCTATGATCATGAGCTCTGGGTCATGACCGAAAGAACGAGATCCCGACTGCAAGCAGATGAAATTAGTTTTCTCCCGAGGGTGTCTGGGCGCTCCCTTAGAGATAGGGTGAGGAGTTCAGTCACCCCGAGAGAGCTCGGAGTAGAGCCGCTTCTCCTCCACATTGAGAGGGGCCAGTTGAGGTGGCTTGGGCATCTGATCCGGATGCCTCCTGTACGCCTCCCTGGAGAGGTGTTCCGGGAATGTCCCACTGGGCGGAGAATCCGGGGAAGACCCAGGACTTGCTGGAGAGATCTCCCGGCTGGCCTGGGAACACCTCGGGGTCCCCCCAGAGGAGCCGCAGGAAGTGGCCGGGGAGAGGGAAGTCCGGGCATCTTTGCTTAGACTGCTGCCCCCGCTACGCAGTCCCGGATGAAGAAGATGGATGGATGGATGGATGGATGGACTAATCGACTATTAAATTAGTCGTCAACTGTTTCAATATTCAATTTGTTGTTGATTAGTCGACTCATCGTGGCAGCCTTACATACTACTACATCCCATCAACTGTTTTGGTGTCACTGTCTTTGATTTTTTTCATGTTGCCTAGTTTCTAGTTTTCCTCAAAGACACCTGAGAAAAAGAGAGATATTTTCCTCTCTTCCATTTAAGATTGTCAAGGTGCCCTTAATCAAAGCACTTCAGAGAAAATTGCTCCCAGACTCACTTGTGCTATAAAGGTGTATCTGTGATTTCCAGACCTCTTTTTTTTGTAAAAGTATTGAAACCTATTTTCCTGCATCCACTTTTTTTTTTTCCTCATTATTTTACCCTGGCTGAATCATCTTCTGTTTTAATAATTGACTCTGAGATAGGTGTCATATTTTTGCATAACCTGGTTTTCTTCTCTCACTTGTGGCTCAGTTATAGCATTTCTAAGAAGAAGAAAATCAAACAAATGTGTTGGATCTTTGGCTACATTTTCACTCTGGTTAAAAAAAAAAGATAAAGATAGTCAAAGGTAAGGTTTAGCTGAATTAAACTCTTGTCCCTCTCTAGGTCAAAAATAGTTTTTTGACCAGGGCCCCATTGCAAGAAGTAAGTTTGTTGCTTACGATAAACAGTCATTCATGCAATTACGGAGATTACTAATTAAAATATTAATATTAAATGTGCTAGTATGCTTGAAGGAGTGCATCAATTTTTGTCGTCGTAAAGTATGAAGCCCTATTGGTGTTTGTTCCCGTTGCCATGGTAATGTCCTTGCTCCACTGATCAGGGCAGATACGTGAAAAAATAAACAAATATGATGAAATAAAACAGAATAGAACAAAGTAATTAATTATAAACAGATTATTGATTTTGTTTCCACTTCCTTCATAATGACTTCAAACTGAGGCAAAGTTATGATTGTTTTAAGTCCCAGTCTGTTAGTTCCCCCTTTATGGAAAAGCCATCTTTCCTTTTTCTCTCCGAACACTGGTGACAGACAGCAAGTAGACGGCCTGAGATTGGAGAGCATAAGGTTCATCTGACCTGCGCTGCAGAGCCACACTCAAAAACCTTTTTTTCTAATCTGTAGCCACATGTAAATTCAAGTCAATATGTTAAGAACTTTGCCTCTGAACAGCTAATTAGAAGCTTTTGAATATCAGAAAATGGGCTTAAGATCATTCAAACAGTAATCCACTCTGACCATCACATAAAACCTTTTTACCATTATTTTGTTCAGTAATACGACAAGTTAAAATCTAAACAGAAATATACATAAAGCTTCTGAGATTGTCAACCCCAGGTGCATTTCAGTAGAAATTCTTGCTACTCTTTCGGAGTTTAGAACTTTGTGATTACTAGTTGTCTGCGCACAAAATGGTCAGTTCTTTCACCTTACACCAGGATTGTCAAATTCAATAGCATTGGGGGGAAATTTCCAATATACAAATGAGATCACGGGCAAAACAGGATAAACAATAATTAAACACACAAAACTAAACTTTTAAAACTGAAAATTGTTGACATAATTATGAATGAAAACAGACAGGAATATTATTCCAGAATAAATCAACTTATATCTTAAATAACTTTCAATATTTTGCTCTCCATTAAAATATATCCTGTCAAAATTATACAAATATGAATATTCTGCAGAACAAAACAAACAAAGCCCGGAAAGAAAATGTATGCTTTTCTACAATAATAAATCAGCTGCATGTCCCTGCTGAGACGTGTTTTAATAATAAACCACCAAACTGATCCCAATCCCACCAAAAGCAATTATTTTCCAGCAAAGTTAGAATCAAAACCATCCAACTGGGCAGGAAATTGCACATTCTGGCGACACTGCTGTTCGGCAAGGCAGCTAACACGCTGCATGATGGGAAATATCGGTGTAACAAGTTGCCGGGCCATTAGCTGGGACCTCTCTGCGTGAAGGTTGCATGTTCTCCTTGTATATATGTGGATTCTCTCCTGCTTCCTCCTCAACATGTTTCAATGTTTGCAAATTACTCGTGCGTTTGTGTGGCTCTGTGAAAAATTGGTGACCTGATTAACCCTTGTGCTATCCTGGACATGTTGACATTAAAAGCGGGGTCATCTGGATCACATGTCATCATCTGGACTCCATAGGAGAGCACGAGGGTTAAGGTGTACTCCATCTTGCCCGGCAGTAGCTGGGATGGAACCAGCAAACCTGTGAACAGATTCAGTGAGTTCTGAAGATGAATGGATGGATGTAAAATTACAGTTTTTAATTAATCAATGTTTAAAAAGTATTCTTGTAGGCATCTAAAGATAGGAGACTTCTGTGTGCAGATATATTTCCGAATACTATTGGGAGACATCTGATAGAGTAACACAATAGAGTTGTCTGAGATGTTCTGCAGACATCTACATTAGATGTATGTTAGTTATCGAGTAGACTCATTGTGCCCGGTGGGTCAGTCTGTCCTTCTGTCTCTGCCTGCCTGGTCGAAACTGCATGTGACAAATGTATATGAAATAATAAAAATTTTAAAAATAATTATATAAATAAATGCTTTGCTTTTTTTTTGTAATGTGGACTTTTCATTTTGTTGTATCTCCATGGCATCCATTTTATTATTTTTTTATCTGGGGATGGTAGATAAGTCTGTCATTTAAAAAAAACCCACCAGAATTAAACTTCTGGATTTTCTTGGCAACAGAGGTTTTTTTTGACCACGCCCACAATCCTCATATGTTCAATTCTTAGTTTATATCATTACGTTCAGCTTGATCTGACAATTAATTTCTTAAATTTCACAATATTCTCTTAAAAGTGTGCGAGCAACTTGAAAACGCCAATTTTGCAAGCTCGCCATGTATAGTTAACATGGTATTGTATAACATTGTATAAGTTAACTAATTTTAAAACCAGCATTTTTCCCAAGAAGTGATATGATAGAGTTAAGAGGTGACAGATTGAAATCCCTGGGAGGAGTATAAGTGTGTAGCTGGCACTAAACCTTTTTTTTTTAAGATAACAGGGTCAGGATAAGATAGTTTGTTTGTCTGTTTGGTTGAAAACATTTTTTTCTTTCCAATATTCTGGGAAAACTTGAAAATTGCCAGATTTCTCACTTAGCCACAACATAGCCACGATAGGCCCTTTGGCCATCCCATAATAATCGGAAAACTTTCTTTGGATGCCTTCAACATGGATTTCAATGTATATTTTTTAGCCCCAGAGAGATTTAACTTTTTGACGTTTTTTCCTGCTGTGATGTCATCATTTTGATCAAGTTCTTTTCCACCAGGTACTTGGGTGCAAACTGTGTTGAGTTTTTGGGTGACATTTTTGCTCCAACAAGAAGTGAAAGAGAAGAATTGGGACAACAATCTGGTCCTTGAAATCCTGGACTGCTGCGGGCCGTAATGACTTCTCTGTTTGTATGTAAAACAAAGTTGCTTTAAAAAAATGACTGAATTATTTTCTGCAATTGATAAACTCTTAGCTTGTCTCCGTTTTTTTTTAAATCTGTGACCAGTTTGTTATACGTATTTTTTTTTTATTTTGATTGGTTTTATTTTGAAGGAGTTGTCCCTGTTTTACTTTTTGCAGTCATCACATCAGCTCTTGTTTGTCATTGTTATCACTGAAGAAAATGGTTTCTTTGCTGGCTTCCACATTGTTATCTGAAGCTTTGTTTTCCATAGTGCGTTTGGTTTATGTGTAGATAGGCTTTAGTGGCTTTCTGTTGTATTCAAAATAAATGTACTTTATGTTCCCTGCAGCTGCCTCCTGCTTTCTCCAGGGTTCTCTCCTTCCTTCTATTCTTGATGGATGTCTTCTCTTGTTATTCAACATCATATGAGACTGCTGGTGCTGACATCTGCACACATCCTTTGAGGACGGATGTGTTACGTCTGTATGTTACAAGTACAAAATCGTCTTTTGGAAAATATGTTTGTGCTGTGAAAGCATCAAGCTGAGACGTGTGGATGTATCATATTCTATCTGGTCTCAGGAGACTGACAGCTGGAGCACTTTCATCCATTGAACTGTTCGCTCCTCTGGAGTCTGCTGTTTTTAGCTAGTCTCCATTTTTGGCTAACTTGACTTCAGTTGCAGAGTGAACAGTTGAACTGGTCTAAATGAAAACCAGCGTTTTGTTTTATTCATAAGGAAACCTTGCAGCATTCCACATATGGTGTGAATGTGAGTGAATGTTTTGGCAAGTTTTAAAAATATCAATGGAACCAAAGTGCTATTAAGGAAATGTTGGAAAGTGTCTTGTTAATAAAAATCATGAACTCAGAAGTTGAAGTTGTAAATTGAGGCTTTCTGGGTTTTCATCTTGTGTCCTTTTTCTTCTGGGTGGTGCAATCCTGCCTCAGTCTGAACAGCTGTTGTTTACTGGCAGTTCAGTTCACTTCCATGAAGTGAAGTGAGAGACCAGACCAAACAAATAACATTTCTGAGCATTATCAACACATTTGAACCAAACTGGCTAGACTATATCAGTGTGAAAGCACCCGAGGGAGCAAGTGTTTGACCACAGGCTCAACCAGAGGAGCCTTAAGGACATTGAAGCAATTAATAAGGAAGAAAACACAGAGAAATAAACTTTGTCCACGTATACTTTATAACAGGGGTGTCAAACTCAATCACGCAGGGGGCCAAAATCTAAAACATACCTTAGGTTGCAGCCTGAACAGGAAAAACATTTATTGAACAATTTAAAACTGCATTTTTAAAACTTTAAAAATTTTTAACCTAATTATGAACTAGATAATTAGCATTACCGGCGATAAAGCTAGTGTAAATGCTGTAAGATGAATTTGGCTGCTGAAAATGCTAGTGCTGATAGTTGAAGAGGCTGAAATTTATGGCTGAAAACGCTGAAGCGGATAACCACTAAAATATTAGCTAAATGCCAAATTAGCCTTAAAAAAAAACAGGTGAGCCAAAACAGTTAGCATGTAGCTGAAAAAAAGCTATATTTCAAAATAGCCAAAAAAAACTTTAAAAAAGCCAAAATTAGCCAAAACAGCTAACATGTAGCTAAAAAATTAGCTGAACTCCAAAATAGCCTTAAAAATTGTCCAAAAGCTAGCAGAAGCCCCATTTTTAAAACCTTAAAACCTCAACTTTATAACATAAATATGAATAATAAAAAAGGAGTATTATTCCAGAATAATCAATTTAAACCTTAATTAACTTCCAATATTTTACTCTCCATAAAAATATATTTTGTCAAAATTATACAAGTTAGAAATGAGCGCAAGATAACATCGAGTCATTAATAACAATAAAATTAAATAATCTGGAGAGAGGGCCGGATAGAATTACCGGGAGGGCCGGATCCGGCACCCGGGCCTTGACTTTTACACATTTGCTTTATGAACTCTCCAAAGAAAAACAATCTCTTTTAAATAGCTCTGTAGATAGTTCACTGGCACTTTCTGCTTTCTGTTCTGGTTTTACTTCACCTCACAGCTGCCTTTTACACAGTCGAACAATGAAAAAAATTCAATTGATTTAAGTCGACTTAAGGACACAGTTTTTAGCTGGTTTAAATCCTATCTCACTGATAGAATTTCGTTTATAAATTGTGAGTGTAATTCTGAAACTCATGACCTGTGGTATACCCCAGAGATCAATTTTAGGCCCTGCTCTTTAAATGTCGTCGGGAGACACGGCATGGACTTCCACAACTATGCCGACGATACTCAACTCTATGTGACATTGTCTCCAGACAGTGAAAACCTTCTTGAAGGCATTATTGATGGCAGCTAATTTTCCTAAAACTGAACAAGGACAAATCAGAAACTCTGATCATTGGACCAAAAGCTGACAGACAAGAAGACATCCTCAAACTTTAAAACTCTGGTTTCAATTTTGGTAGGTTGGGAAACTCTGGATTTTATTTATTTTTTTTTAACTGAATCTGTTTGTAATTGGGCTTGTAGTGATTGTTTTGTGGGGTGCTTGCTCTTGTCTCATTTAAAAAGATTGCTAGAGTTAGACCTTATCTTAGCGCAGAGACTTTAATCCATGCTTTTGTCGTATGAAACCTGTTGAAATGTTATCTGGTCTCCCAAAGCGGTCGATCGATAGGTTACAGCTTGTTCAGAATTCAGCTGCCCGTGTGTAACCAATAAAAAGAAGAGAGAGTTAAAGTTTTGTTTTTACATTACGAGGAAAATTATCTGCTAAAATGCTTGAGTATATGCAAAGTTTTTGGAGAAAAGGGGCCATAGTGATAATTACAATGCTTCATATTTGAACGCTGAAATGATTGTGTAAAACTCATTACAATGAGCAAACATACATGTTCCCGTGATGTGTGCAGACCCAGACAAGTAAACACAGAGGCGGGCAGAACGTGGGGCAACGTGCTTTAAGACACACTGTCAAAAGTACACAGTGTTTTAATCACAACATTTGTAAGCATAAAGCTTCTAATTATATTCATGCATGGTGACACATGGTGATACACGGGCTCACCTTCGATTATGTGCAGAAATAAGAGAGTCAATGTGTTGCAGGATATCACAATTTTCACGCCACGCATACTCCATGCCCCCTGCATGGCAGCACTTACTGATAGATGAAAGAAAAAACCTTTCCTGTTCTCTATTATAATTTAACTGCAGAAATTGCCTGAAGGACTAAGGGTTGACATAATGCGAGAGAAGATTTTATTGAATTTAAGGGGAAAAAATAGTATTGAATGCACATTGGAAAAACCTAAAAGATAAACTATAAATCATTAAAAGAGCTCACACGAAAGAAGATTAAAAAAAATAAAGAAAACTTGCATTACCTGCAATAATGCGAGGGGGAATGTTTTTTGTAGAAAGTAGTCACATGAAGATGCTGAGGCTTTTAGCTGAAAATGGTGATGCAATTTACTTTAATTGCTTAAGGGATTTGCTGAAAATTCAAAACCTAATTGCAGAATGCTAAATTTGCAAAAAGATTGGAAATTCCGTTAAAGAATTAGGAAAGAGAGTGGAAGTTGACCTAAATTTCTGAAAAACTTTGGGTAAAATTGCTTAAAAATCCCTAATGCATGCCAATTTTACAAAAGAAATTAGTGTATTGCCTAAATATGGGCTAAATTCCAAATTAGCCCAAAAAGCTGGCTCATGGCCCAAATACTGGCTAAACTCCAAAATAGCCAAAATTCCTCAGTAAACTGAATTAGTCAAAAACGTTAGCCTAATAGAAGCTAAGCTCTAAATTAACCCAAAAAATTCCAGTAGATATCAAATTAGCCAAAAACGTTAGCATGCTGCTAAAAAAGAAGCTAAACTTTAAATTCACCTATAAAAACCTAATTAGATAACAAATTATCCAAAAGCATGTTGCTAAAATATTAAATTAGCATTGAAAAGATATCAGTAGATGTCAAATTAGCCAAAAAAAAAGCTAGCACGTTGCTACAAGCTAGACTCCACAATTTTACTTAAATATATTTTCAAATATGTTTGAAAATGACTATATAAGATGAAAACATAGCTCAGACTCTATTTAAAGGTTTGTTGCTAATCTACTTAAAATTTTTAAATTTCAAGACTTTCTCTTTCATTTCTATGGGGCATACTTTGCTCAATAGTTCAAAAATGATAAAGTTTATAAATACCAAAAATAAAAGGCAGTAATGTCCTGAACGAGTTGAACGTTTTGATACCAAGACTGCAGATATTGCTGAAAGTGTGATTGAGTTTTTACGTGCCAAGAAACATTCAGAAAGGAGCAGGAGAATCACTAGAGTGTGAAAGTTTAGTAAACATTCACACTATGATCGTTTTGGCTTTCCAAGTCTCGTTTTAGCCTCCTATATTTTCATTTAAACTGTTGTTGGTGAAAATTGACACCAGGTTTTATCTTCAGTGTTAACGTGGGTAGTTGTGCGGGCACATCACCATGAATATTTAATAAGCTTGGATCAAGTATTATTTTACAATGGAAGTTTTTATTTCGATTCCCAGTCCTGTTTTCTGTTTCTGTTTTTAATCTGGAATCTAGAAGCTTTTATCCAACTTACCTGTCTTGTACAACAGTGTTAATGGGAGGGTGGGATGGGGGCACATTTTGGAGGTTGGACTACTTGGCAGTGGTTATTTCTGCCCGGGCTGCAGCACTGACCTGTACCCCCACCCCCAGTGATTCCACATGTTAGGTCTTTTGGTGGGAGGGTACTATTGTCTGGAAACAGGAGGTGTCTTTGCGACCTGTCACCCACCAGATTTTATTACATCTTTTACTACACACAGTTCACTCGATCCCATTTTTGACTACTGTAACTCTTCAACCATTTACACAATTAAAGCGGATTTTAAAGTGACGGACGGCCGCTTTGCACTGATATGCCACACTTTACAATAGGGAAGTGTTTACACAATCAACATAAATCAGGTGATTCTGTCACGGAGAAAAGAGGCTTTGTGGCGTGTAAAGTGCTGCATAGGGTCTTACATGAAAAACCACTTTTCTTCTTCAGAGTCAGCTGATTAACATCGATCGCATAAACAGTCCAGGAGTTCTCGTGTGTCAAGGAGCGAGTGTTCTTTAAGCATCGCCTGCAACATCTCTGGTCTAAAAAAAAAAATGCATCCTGCCTGCAGAGGCCTTTGGTGGAACTGTAACTTTTGATCCTTTGTGGTTTGGTTGTGTCAAACTGGAAGAACCAGATGCAGCAAACATGAAAGTGGGTAACAAAGAAAAGGGGGAAGCCACGGTCTAACCGAAGGCTGAAGCAGAGCGGATTGAAATGCCTCTTCTAGGGAAATTCTTTTCAGCCAATCAGAGTAGTCTCCCTGGCTCTGACATAAAATGTCCCTGAAGTACCGCTCTGCAACATGGTCTCCAGCAGTTTGGGTTCTGTTTCCTCAGAACCAGCTCTCATGAGTGTACACAGCAATTCAGGACCTGCTCTTTTGGGGTTTTGTTGTCCAAAATAAGATATTTGTAAAGTATACAATGGTTCAAAAACATGAAAAACAATGTATAACTTTTCTTTAAGCTTATCATCATGTAAGTGTAACTCATTGAAGTTTTCTTTATTTAAAATAAGGTTAAACTGTGTGGAATGGTACAGTTATCTCAGTGACACTTTAGTGAGACCTCACTCGACGTCCTGAAATCTGCTTCAGTCTGCTTACTTTTATAACGCCATATCTCGGATAGAAACCAACTTTTTTTTCTTGAGAGGTAACTATTTTTTCTCGTAATAAATAAAGTTGTGTATCCATAGCACTGACAGTTGCTAAAAACTGCAGCCTGTCAGGGTGGACTTGGTTAAAGTCGGATGTCTGCAGCAGGACTTTTTTGCTGTTGAGTCAATAAATTTAAAATCTAAAAGGAAACAGTTAAAAGACAGAAAAATAGAAAGAAGTTGCAGCTGTGCTGGCGTTCAAAATCAGATAAATGAAGTATTTCCAGCGGACTTAAATGACTAAACTTTAGACGTAGAATGTGATTCAGATTTTCCTTTAGAGTCAGTTGATCAGTCAATTTCAATAAGTTTGAACCCTTTTTCCTAAAGGAAGATTTTGATGATAAAAGTGATATTGTGTCATCTATAAGATTTCTTTTTTGTTAGCAAACATAAAATAAATGTCCTTCAAGGTCTTTTCTACTCATTCACGATGTTCTAAAAGCTGCAGTTGAGGTGATTGTTTTGTACCTCTTGTACTTCAGATTTGCCAACTTCTTTATTTATTTAAAAAAATAAATAATATTACTGTGGTGCGAGGCCAGAGAAAATCCGCCCAGCACTTTAGTTTAGAGTCTGAAACTAAGCCTTGAGATATACTTCTCACAATAAGTTAAGGATCTTGTTATTAATATGAGTTCTTTTCCTATTTGATCTGAGTTTTAATGAAATTCTTAATAATACTGAAGTTAGTTGGTATTTAATATCCCAAAAATTAGGACATTACCCAAGACATATAACAGTGTCAATAGCAGGTGTTTCTATCATTTTCTACAATAACGGCTTGACAGTGATGTCTCATGGTCCTCACTAGTGTGAACGCTGTAAGCTGAATTTGGCCGCTGAAGATGTTAGTGATGATAACTGAAGATGCTGAAATTGATATCTAAAAGCACTGGAGTTGATAGCTGAAATCGCTGAATCTGACAGCTAGCTAAAATATTAGCTAAATGCAAAATTAGCCTAAAAAAATGGAATAAAGCCTAAGTCAGCCAAAACAGCTAGCATGCAGCTGAAATATTAGCTGAACTCCAAAATAGCCTAAAAAACAGAAAAAGAAGCCAAAACAGCTAGCATATACCTGAAATATTACCGTAGCTAAACTCCAAAATAACCTAAAAAACCTTATAAATTCAAAAATAGTCCAAAAAGCTAGCATGTCAGTTGAGTTCCCTACATTCCAGTCAAAGTGGGGGAGTCGGTTGTGATGGTTGTCTGTAAACTCTGGAACCCTCACATCTGGTAACCGGTCTGCTGCTGTGTGGTGTAGGTTCTGGTCCTGGTTGTGGTCTGTCATGGTGGGGCTCCACTCCTGGCTCCGTCACAAACGCTGACAGTAGTTTGTAGCGTGCCTTGATGTATCTGCTGATGACGCTATGACCAGGTGGCAGTGGTCGTCCGTTACGTAGCATCATGTGAGGTTGGAACGACTTACTTGAAAATAATCAGCTTTTTTTATGCAGAACATTGTAATTGATGCCACATTGAAATGTTTTCTTCTATTAGAATTTCTGGTTTTGGGCCCAATAGTTAAGGCATATAATAAAAATCGAGACCATTATGTGAGAAACACTAAACTCTCTTTCACCCTAAATCTGTGGAAAAAAGACTGTCAACAACATCCACTGAGTTCATCCTCTACCTATTATGGCTAATGTATAACTGCAGTTGATATCTAGCACATATTTTGGTCACCAATGCTGGTAGTTATTCAGGTTCTGTCAGACCAGCTCCTTTTCACAAAAATGGAAAATAATAAGTATATATAAGCTCCTAAAAATAAGATGCTGATGTTTAAGTACAAATAAAGTGAGGCAGCAGGTTTTGATTGCGTGTTTGGACTTTTTAAGGTTTTAAACTCTTTATAAATACTGCAAAGCTTTGCAAAAACACATCGGAGGAGTCTCAAGAGGAGGTTTTGATTAATGAGACAGAGAAGTGGTCCTAAAAGGCGCAGAATTGTGACAGGCTTAACAAAAAGAAGCATCACAAATGTAAAACACAGCAACAGCAGTAACTGTGGGAAATCAGTTAAGAAATCATTCTGTTTGAATGTCCACACCAATAATCTCCTGATCTATTGTGAAAGCGTTATCAGTGGTTTTTGAATTAATAAGTTTTACCCCAAATAAAAGAAACTGTTGTTTTAGTTATCACCAATAATTTCCAGATTCAATTCACCAGAGCCTGGATGGATTCATTCCGATTATTTTCTATTCATTTAATCTATTCCACTCAGTTCCATTCAATGTTTAGTCCATACGCTTCACACATGTAGACTTATTTGTTTAGAAATCCATTATTAATCTACTGTATATTTTTAATATATTTATATTGATCTGATAGAGATCAAATACTGTAAAATGTACTAGTAAAATAATATGATTGTTAATATAGACATGGATTTTCTGAAGGAGAACTTCTAACAATCATTCTGCTTCTCCTGGAGGATGTTTCAGTTTGGCCACTGGGTATCGAGAGCAGTACACTTTTTTTTTCAAGAAGAAAAAGCAAAGAAAACCAGCAGAAAACCATGCTTTATACCACAGATAGTTACGTTAAAAAATGTTTCTGTCAAAGAGTTTGGAAAATTCACGTCTGTGAGTTCATAAAGATGTTTATTTAGTCAGGAATGTATGTTTATGTGGACCAAGCGTTAGCATTAACCGCCCAATGGGAAATTCCATTAAACGTTAGCATTAAGCTAACAGTCTTTAGCTTTTTGATCGATTTCTACTTCTATTGATAATTGATCATTTAAGCTTAGTTCAACTCAGATCAAGAAGTGAATTAAACTGGGAGAGACAAAAAAAATGCCAAACTGGGAAAAAGGGGAAGATAAATGTAGTTGTTAACAATAAACATGTTTTTTTACTTCAATGTTTTCTGTTTGTTTAGGTATTGATTTTCTACAGTTTGTTTGAAGTTTTATGATTTGAAATGAACTCAATTTGATTTTGTAGCCACCTGACAAAGCAAAGAGTAAAAATAAAGGTACATTGTATAAAGATATCAGGTGAAGCTGTTCAAACAAACATTGTTACCACAGATAGCACCCGTGATCCCGTCTACCTGCTCCCCATTTATTCTTAACTTGTCGCCAGCTCTTTTCTCTCTTGACCTTTCGGCCGAGTTCTCCTCGTTCTCTCCTAGTTCCTTTCATTCCTGCCGCTGTCTTTTGTTCCCTCACAATGACAATATTATTCACAGTTGTTTGAGTTTATATCTTTGACCCTCCCAGCAGTGATAAGGTTACGGACTTTCTGTGCGGCTGGTGGCTGGTTGGCAGCTTGTAGATTGTAAAACATGGTCTGACCTGGAGGACAGCAGACTGACCTGTAATTAAACCCGCAGCTATCACTCCTCTTGTCACCTTTACTCCCCTCTATTTTCTCTCCGTCTCCCTCGCTTTTTCTCTTTGAATGACCTTTATGTCTGTTTGGCCCCATTTGATTCGGTTTGGGGCTGTCGAATTATCTTTCTTGCAACCTTATCATTTCTTAGATACGTTCCGGACTTAGATGTGTATAAAAAAAAAAAAAAAGACACTGGCAGTTTATGTCTGGAGAAAATATTGACTGGATGATGGGGCAGACACCACAGGAGCCGTCTTTAGACGCTAAGGGAACACAGGCTTCAACGTACCGATAAATGAGTTTTGAGGTTTTAGTTAAGTTCATTACATTTAAGGTACCTGTGACTCCTCTGTTCTCCATTATTTAAGACTCAGTTTGCAAGATTGACAAAGCATAAATCAGTAAAAGAAACAAAGTTACTTTATTTTATTATAAAATTAAGAGTTTTACAGATTAAAGATTGATTGTGTTGTCAAATAACTTTTAGCAGTTTTGCACCTAAATGGTGCCACAAACCAATCACCGATTATTTTTACTGATTAGTCGACTAATCGGGTCATGAGCAAGGATGTAAAGCACAAATCTTTACAATCATTAACTTTAAACAAAATAAAAATAAAGACAATTAAGATGACGGTTTATTAAACGTTCATTGAATCGTGCAGCTTCTGTGCTTCATTAGTTTCTGTGATTAAAACAAGATTAAATCAAATGAGAGAGATAAGGAATATACTTTCCATCAAACTCCTTTTGACAGGTGACCTTTGACCCCACACCCTCCATCAAACTTGTTTTAACAGATGCCACGCCCCTCAAGATGACGTAACAATTGAATAAAGTTTTGGTCTCAATGACTCAAATATAAAAAAAGTGCATTTTTTGGTGCTGAATGTTCATACTCATGTTTAACTTTACTACACTCTGACTCCATATCATATAAATTATGACTAATCGACTATTAAATTAGTCGTCGACTATTCTAATAGTCGTGGTAGCCCTAATCTGCTGTGTTCTTCCTGTACTTTTTCTGGGTATGTAAATCAGTACTATAGTAAGAGGTTGTATGTTGTGTTGTTAAATAACATCCACATACCAGCAGTTTGTTCCCCACTCCCACGATCAGAGTTTTTAGGTTATTCCAAGTGCTCTGAGGGAAAAAACAACCCAATTGTCTTGCGAAGAAAGCATGCAGTTAACGAACAATAACATGATACAACAACCGGGGGAGATGGATCGTTTCTGGGACCACTATTGTAGATTTTTCAAGCAACTAAACTAAAACACAGAAGGTCACACCAGCTGTCATTCCAGGTTTCCAAAAACAGAACTGTGTTTGGGTCAAAAGTCTGAGAAAAAGTTGTAATTATTGGTCAAAAAACCCCTCAGATGCATCAACAGGCGCAGTTTGATTATTAGAATAAAAATTCCTTCCTTAGTTAGAGTAGCAAACTAACTTACAGCTGGTGGATATGGGCTGCATGCAGGTAAAACAATGAGCAAACCCGAGCCACCTGCACGCCCTGCTCCATGTATCAAGGTCCATGAGACATGCCTGTGCCTCAAATACCTCACCCTTATTTACCCTTATGTGTTGTATGACGTGGACCTGCCACCTGCAGCAAGTCTGTAAAAAAAAAAGAAAAAATATGCATGAACATTTTTGCTCTGTCAGTTCCAGTTTTGTTAGAACTGTTAATTCTTGAGAAAAAAGTGAGACGCCTTCGCCCAAAGTAGGCGGATAGATATGGATGGATAGATGGATGGATGGAGGGATGGATGGAGGGATGGATGGATGGATGGATAGAGGGATGGATGGAGGGATGGATGGATACGAACATATTCAGAAAAAAACTCCACCTGCCCTCTTTGGAATCAGAACTTTTTCCGGCCTCTGCGTAAAGAAAATGATGTTTTGATGATGGTATGAGCTTGATCTAAGTACAGTCAAGAACTTTGTTGAGTAATAAATGCTTTTTTGTAACAACATTTTAAATCCACTTAGAAAAAAATTGAATTTTGTCTTTACCATCTTCTCCTGCGTCACAGACAGTCATGGTTCGTTCCAAGACCTTTTACCTGTCATTATGTAAATATAAGCTTTACCATCTTTCACACAATAGAGCAGTTTGTTGCTTTTCTCTGTGTGTGTAGATCATCAAAGAGTTTCCTTTTCCCTGGAACACATACCCACATGTATTTTCCAAAACAGAGCCAGTCTCTAAAATATGCAGCCATATTACTGAGCTGAGCAGATTCAAGAGACAAATAGAACCTAAAGTTGCTGGGTTTTTTTTTTGTTTGTTTGCATGAGTCTGTGACGCATTTGGGATTTGAAGAAAACACCGGGCTCCATTAAGAAAAAGGAAATAAACTCTAGTGTTATCCTCAGCTGAAGTCTCACAGGGCAGAATGGTACTTCCCATAGTTCATTATTACAAAGTGACATTTACATATCAGAATGCCAGCAGCTTAATTGAATATTTTCATGAAGAGTGCAAAATTAATGACTCTGCTGTGATGCTTTAATAGGAAAGACCCACCACTAATATTGATATGTATTAAGTCATTATCCCACCCAGCGCAGCCAGTGGGCCGTGCTTAATCGTCAAGTCAGTTCAAATATGAATGTTCTGAGCTTGAGGGAGCGCACGCTCAGCAGCGCCGCAGAACGGATCAGGGGGCGGAGTCTGGATCCGATGACGTCTGTATGCAAGAAACAGAGCTCTCTGTGACTGTAGGTGGACGGCTTGATAGGCAGATGATGCATCAGCGTATTCCATTCAGAAAAGTGAAAGCCAGCTTTTGTCTTAATGGAAGGAGCAGTACCTGCACCCACAGAAACAGCCTCTGCGGCTGCCTCACACTCATATCCACATCTCACATTAGAGTCCTTGAGTGTGCTGTTTGATAAATCTACCCCCTTAAGTCTATTATCCGTGGAACACTCGGGTGGCAGTGAAGAGCGCTTTGAAGTCTTCCTCTCTATCCCTGCTTATTCTTCAGATGAGGCTCAGCTGCCTGCTCACCACACACTAAATACACAGCTGGAAAACTTCACATGGAACGCATACATTTAGAATGTGGATGTCATTTAAAAGCAGATGTTCATTGTGGATTTTTTCTTCTAATTAGATTTGCAGTATTTTACAGTATTGTCCCTTGCTCTAATGCGGTTCTCTCCTGTTTTGCGGCTTGTCTTAAGTGCAATTTTGCATGCAATATAAAAAATATTGCATTGTTTTCTGCTTCCTGGCTGGTTATGAGTTTAGTCTATCAATCTTCTCTGGGCAATGTCTCCTCTGCAGAATGGATCCAGTTTGTCAAATGTATATAAATCATTGATCGCAATCAGATCTTTGTTTTTAATTCTGTAATCCTGGACTTATTTTTCAATGAAAGTTTAAACTTTGAGAGTTTAAAAAAGTAAAAATTTCAAAGAAAAGTGTGCAGTTTTACAGCCTTAAAATTAGATTAGATTAGAAATGGTTTATTTCAAGCAATCAAGAAAAAAATAAACAATTCATGTGTTATAAGATCAATCATCAGAAGTTTACATCCATAAATACATAAACACAGGATAACTAAACATTAAGAGATTGCCTGAAAGGAAGTGGGAGGAAACAAACTTATATAATCCCACGTTAGCTCGACTTTACCATTTCCTTTAAGTGAATCATCATCATCCAATTCAGAACTTCAGATCAGATATTTATATCTTTCCAACATTGATTCAGGTTATTATGAATGCTCAAGTAACAATAAATCACATGACTATAGATATAACACTATTTCAGACTTTGTCATTGCATATGCAGATCTATTATCAACATTCAGACAAAATGTACTGATTATTTTTCATTAGAAGAGTCGTTAATGTAAAGCAGCAGTATAAGAATGTATCATTTTTTTATCATTAAAATAAATCAGGTAACATAATTTAAAAAATTATGTACAGATCATTTTCATTGGAAAAGTCATTAGAGAATTTTCAATAGAAAAGTTAATAACATGAATCAATAATCAAAAATATCTACCGAATATTTTTATTAGACATGTTTTCATGTATTTATTATTATTTTTTAATACAAATCCCACTTTAGGAATACAATGGGGTGAAAGTTCAGATGAGTCTTAGTTTTTCTTTGGGGCCATTGTTAGCTCTCTATACTGCAGAATTTCTACTTTTTTTGCAGAAATTTTTTGATATTTCAAGATTATAATTGCCTAAAGCTGTCAAAGCTGGAGAGAGCTTGGAACACGTCTGAAACGAAAAAATACATAATAATAATAAATTCCAGATCACTGACCTACAATGAATATCATCAATCATAGGTTATTTTTAGACCCTAACCTAAAAGTGAGTTGGATGTTTGTTTTATCTTTTCTGTTTTCATCTATAAAGCACTTTGAGCTGCACAAAGCATGAAAAATGCTTTTTATAAACAGAGTTGGATTGGTTTGAATGAAGATCCACAGCGGTATAAACCACAGAATTAGAATTAAATTCCTTATCAACATCATTTAACAGAAAATTAGTCAACAATGTTAGTTTTGTGCACAGACATGACTGAATCAGAAGTTTATTCTTATGTTTAAAATGGACAGAGTGACAAAAGCAAATGAGATAACAACTAATCTCTCAGGTGAGCAGAAGACAGTAAAATACAACTGAGGTTAATGAACTCGATGAACTTAGGGAGATGAATCGGTGCTTATTTGGTGATTCTGAAAGTAGGATTCTGAGAGTAAATCTGGAATGTAAGTATGCAGTACACAGAGTATTAGTCAAAAGAGTATCTGTGACTGTGTTGGGAAAGGAGAGTTTATTGATGACAATGTGTCTGCCAGCAGAAGAAACTTGGTTTCAGGTAGGAAGAGTTTAAAGTCTAACCAAACACGAAATCAACTTTTTTTTTGTCTGTTGACTTCAATACATGGGGCTGTAAAAGAACTGTCCGTTGACTGTTGCCAAAATTTTGACAAATTAAAATAAACTTGTTTAATTCTGAAATTATAGTCAAAACCCATCTGTGTGCTGCCCCCTACAGGTTGAAATTGTTGTGTACTTCTCCTGGTTTCACAACTTCAAATAAAAGAACAGGAGGCCAAGTTGAGCTGCACACTAGTGTTTTAATTCACCATCTTTTGCGCACTCTTACACATGACTTTGCTTCTTTTTCTTCCTAGCTAGAACATTCTTTGGCAACACGTTAGGGACAAAAATCACACAACCAATATTTAACAGAAATGAGGTATTGCAGTTGAATCTTGTGATTGGTTAACTGGTGTAAGACCCATTATTTACCTCTTCATTTAGCCTTCCAAACAGAGGGTTATGAAAAAATAGTGTCTAATATTTCGGATGTCACTTTCGTCGATGCCATCATCAATAATCGCCAGTCCGCTCGCGTTAGCGCGGGGCTTCCATTGCATGAATAAATATAACAACAGCGGTTTTATAACTTTAAAAATGTCATGCTAGTACAAAAAGTCATTACCTACATTTAAATGTAAACTTCTGTGGTTTAGAGCGCACCCACGTGAAGAAAAGAGCTCCTCAGCGCGATGTGGTTAAGCCTCGCGGGGGAGGACTTTGAATCTCTCTGTTTGGAGGGTCGGATTTATAAAAAACACATTTCCTTGACACACTTACACTAAAACTCCCCCTTCAAATGGAGGGGAAGGGAGAAAGCCTATGTCCCAGAAGTTTGACGTCATCCTGCTCTGCAGCTCCCGTATAAAAGCCCCGCCCATCTTTGATTCTATAACATCGCTCGTTAGCGTCAGCATGGCTCGTAGCCTGGTGTATTGCCTTCAGTTGTCAAAAATCCACTGACTTAAACAACTTTCTTGGAAGTTAGGGAACTGAGGTTGAGTGCAGTTGGCCTTATATCCAGCAAACTCCGTCCTGGTGATGGATTTAATGAGCGTTTCACTGGGGATTGTTAGCTTAATATTTTAGCATTTATTAGCGATGACGCTAGCAGCATTTTACCACTCTCAGGTAAGGGTCCACGTCGTACCAGAGGCAGTCCCTCTTTCAAGCATTGCAAAAGCAGCGCCTCTAGCATTGATATATTTTACTCGATTGCCCCTTGCTTGTTCGCTGCTATAGACAGACGTGCTCGCACAAACGCCATTTCTTTGCACTTAGTCGCTTCAACAGAACGCAGCTGTTTCAATGTCATTATAAAAGTAAAAGAAAAAGAAAGTTGGCAAAACAACGTGAATTTATTAGACATTTCTAAAATAAGTTAAGGTTCTGGAGCTACTCGGACCAAATTTCGGTCCAAAGTCTGGACATTGTTTGATGCAAAGCGTTGATTTACCTCAAGTCTGGAGATTTTTGTTTTCAGTTTAAATAATTAAAAATCCCAACACGATTATCACTTCTTATTGCATCATTTTGTTGAACACTCAGGGATTATTTTTTATTGCAGGAACATCTATTTCTGCTTTTTTCTCCTTAAAAATAAAATAATTATAAAAAAAATCCTTGATAGAAGTGCAGTAGGAACCTAAATACCCACTCACTCCTCCTCTGGGGATAAATGAGTATATTTTTATGCTGCTGCTAATTAAACAGACATTGATCCTCTGCTAAATCAGAGCAGCCCTTGAAAATGAGGCTCTTGGCGGTTTGCTGGATTGATGCATTCAGATCTGTGGTGATAGATGACTATTCTCTATGTCACTTACATCTTTCTTTAACAGTTAATCAAATAAGGCAGACGTTTATGTGTGCTCTACTTTTGCATCAGCCCTGGTTGTTATATAATGGAGGACTGTAACAGATTCAAGTAAACGAAAATATTTTATCCATTAATTGACAAAATAAGACAAGACAAAAACTGGAGACTGAGTAGAACACAGTATGATCACAGTTTAGAAAGACCGAACAATGACAGAGGGTCATAATTTGACATCAAGAACAATAGCTGTGTTTCCATTAACTCTGAAATTCTCAAATTGGAATTTCAATAATAATTGGAAACTTTGAAAAAATATATTATTAATAACAACTAATTTTTGAAAAAACAATATTTGGATTCATCGAATCAATAATTTTTAATTTTTTGTATCGAAAATGTTCGAGAGAGGTGGTATTTGGGATGCATCGAATCTGTAAATGAAACACTTTTTTGTAAATAAATGCGCTTCTAGAGGATAAAGTGTCTGTCCGAGCGCAGCACAGCGGGCGCCATGAGAGATCCCACAGCTTCATTTTAAGTTTCACGTCATATGGAATCGTACAGCTCCTCCAGAATAAAATCAGTGCCGAGACGAACTTGAACGGATCTTGTTGCATTTTCAAACAGAGCAACGGCTCCGGCTGCTTACTTGTTAGAATGGTTATTTTTGAAACAGCTGAACAGGTTTCGTCAACCAAATGCTCCCTTTTGGGGAATCAAATCAAAAAAGAGACTTAATTCCATCCTTCGCCATATTTTTAATGACTTTTGTGTTTTTAATGGTTTTTGCTTTATCGCATAATTATTATTTAATGGAAACTGTGTCATTGCGAAACCGTGTTTTTCCGAAATTCCTAGAATTTCGATAAAGTTTTGCCCAAATGTGTAATGGAAACACAACTGATGAAAACTGTCAAGCTAAAAAAAACAGGAACACATTAAGTATCTAGTGAAGATAGAGAGAAAACTCAAAATGCCCCAAAGACTTAATTAATAGAGTTAATAGAAGCACCTCAACCACAACTATCACTGTGTTATATACAGCTGTTATCTTTGCAATAATAATAATAATAAAAGTTTCCAAAAAAAATATTTGCACCTTTGTTCATTTAGTTATTGAAATCCACACCTCCTAAATCAAAGTGTGGTCTTTTCTACTTTATAGATCTACTTAATTACCGGGGGGGAGGGTCTAAGGGTCTAAGAGCAGGGATGACTAGTTAATTTAGTTCTTTAGTTTTGTAATTTGCTATTGTTTATATTTTATAACCGACTTTTCTTCATCTGTAAATTTAGTGGCATGAAGCCCAATGAGACAATTGTTTTTGTGATATTGGTCTAAATAAATGAAATTGAAATGACTAGAAATCTAGTCTCTTTTTTTTCTACTCTGATTCTATCTACCAGACTCATGCAACCCTGTCTGGCATGGAGCAACATCTGCCTCCCGGAGCAGCAGCTGCTCCAAAACCTCCACGCACAAGAACCACCGTACTCATTCATGCATAATGAAAGCATCAACATGTAATTCAGATCATTACATCTGAATGTGGATCATCTAAATAGTATTGTGACAAAAAAAAAGTAGCACGTGGGGTAGTGGTTAGCACTCTTAAATGACAGAAAGGTTCAAATCCCGTCTGGGTTCCTCCTCTGTGGAGTTTGGAGGTTCTCCTTATACACGTGTGGATTTTCTCAAGGAAGCTAGTTTTAGATATTTAGACCTGTTGTTTCAAACTATGAATCTTACCTGCTATTCTTTAATAAATATACTCAGAAAATGGATGGAAAAAAAATCAAGAAGGGAGTAAACTGAATCAAATTGCCCAAGTCTCAAAGACTATCAGACCAGTCGAGGACACAGATGGCAGACATAAAGCAAATCTGCTGGTGCTGAGAAACTATTATCTAATAGGATTTTTTCCCAAACCGAACCCTGATGTTTAAGATACCTCTGCTATCTCGGACAGCCAACTTCACAGCTGTCATTAAAACGGCTCAGCAGCGTCTGCTCTTCCTGAGGGTGCTGAGGAGAAACCATCTCTGTACCAACCTGCTGCTGACCTTCTACCAATCCTCCATCCAGAACCAGCTCACATCCTGGATAACAGTACGGTTCGGCAGCTACACCGGTGTGGACGAGGAGAGGTTCCAGAGAGTTGTAGACACAGCTCAGAAGATCATTGGATGCCCCCTTCCCGCTCTGACTGACATCTACTCTGCACGCAGCCTCAGCGGGGCTCAAACATCTTCAAGGACAGTTCCCATCCCGACTCGGACTTGTTTGTCCTGATGCCCTCTGGAAAACGCTACAGAGGCATCAAAACAAAAACAAACAGACTGAAAAACAGCTTCTTCCCAAAGGCAATATCCATGTTAAATTCCAAATTGCACAGATAACTGCTCATACCACTGTAAATGTTCATATATGTATATACTGTTTATGTACAGATGCATATGTTATTTAAATACTCATAGCTGCAAAACATTGAAATATTACCTCAAAGGTTTTTTTGCACATCCATAATGTACATATCTGTACACAGTCTGGATACTGTGATTGGCATTACTCTCATATTGCACAATTTCTCTGTATATAATTTGAAATATTTTTTTATATTTTATATTATGTATTTTGCACTGAAATGGTTGCAAGAATTTCATTGTCCCTGTGACAATGACAATAAAGGCCTCTTCTATTCTATTCTATTCTATTCTATTCTATTCTATTCTATTCTATTCTATTCTATTCTATTCTACAGAGAGCCCGTGGGCTGCTCAGCCTCTGTTGCCTCTGTTATTCCTGTGCTCTCTCATAGGGGTGTACTGGGACCCCATACACCCCCAGTCCCATTTTGGGTGTGGTCCTACCTGTTTTGGACTGCCTCCCTGTACAAGTGAGGTCTTTCTTCTAGTGCTCTGACGACAGCGGAGTGGACACCACATGTTTTTCTCCTTGTTCTTGTTGCAATGACATTAAAGGCAGGTGAATACATTAAACCAGATACCAGGTACAGCAAGGATTGCCCTTTATCGAGTTAAGCTGTAGAGTCTCTACAGTCATCAGGCCGGCTCTCCTGCTGAAAGGCTCGTTGTAGCTGTAGCTGTAGTGTCCAGCAGCAGGACGACTCAAATTGGATTTTTTTATTTGTTATTTTTTTTATTCAAGTGCATTATCGGCTGACCAGCACTGGACCAAGTCAAGCTAGCCTTAGTCCATCTTTGACTTTTTTAGTATCTAATGTTACGTCTACATTATGTTATGTTCTGTGTGTTAGGTTTGGTTTTGTTTCACCTTTTCTTTCTGTGCAGGCAGTCTGTGGGTCCTCCCTGTGATCTGCATTTACCTGATTAGGCTGCTCCCTATTTAAGTTGACTGCTTTCTTCCCTCAGTGTTGGTTCGTCTTGTAAGGTTTCCCTTGTGCTCTTGAGCTTTTCTAGTTTATGTGTTTTTGCAGCTCCTTTAGTTTTCCCTCTGTTGAGGTGATTTTTTTTTTGTTATTAAAGACTTGTTTTTGTTACCCTGAAACTTACTTTGGTCCCTGCATCTGGATCTCTGACTCATTACACTCCACAGAAACTCATAATGGTCCAAAACTTGACCTCACAGTAACCGATTTGATAGAACCATGGTGATATAAGTCTTGATATACCGACTCCTATGTAGAGACATGTGACTGTAATGTTGTGGGCAAAATGACAGAAGAAACAACATGTCATGAGAAGAGAAGGACAGAAACTCCTGGAAGTCACTCACTCTAGAGGCAGATTTACTGCAGAAGGTAAACAGTCATTTTCTAGAACAATTCCATTTTTTGGATCTGACTTTCATTAATTTCCAGAGACTGTTTGTCCAAATATCTATTTTTTTTTCTTGAGTACAAATTGTTGTTCTCTAATAAAACCAGGCAGTCATATCTTGTCTTTGTCAATATATCTAATGTCTCAACTTCAGTTCCACTGTTTCATTTTGTGAATGTCATTTTTTATTCAATCTAAAAACTCATGTATTCTATTACTGACCTCTGGGTTTATGTTATTTTATTCTAGTATATTTTTAGGGGAATTGAAGTAAACAGTGTACCTCATCATACTTATGAATTTCATGTGAATCTCAGTCTGGACTAAAGATGGTGAACATCATTTTAACTCAGATTAATCCTCGTCTTTTTCCTCTAACTGCAGTAGAGGTGTTCAGCTGTATAGAAATGCTAAGGATCAGTCCAGTCTTTTACTGTTTAACTCTTTGCAGTCAATCCTAATGCTTGATTATTGACGTATTTATTTATTGTTGCCATGTGCGTGTACCAGTAACCATCTCTGTGTTGATGTGTCTGTGTGAAACTTTAGTTACGGCTTAAACCAATGACTGACTCTCAAACATAGATGCACACACAAAGAACTGACATGTGGATTCAATTCTGACCCCTGGACTATTTTCTGGTGTAGATGTAATTATTAAGGCTTTTACAGAGACACAATTTTGTTCTTGGTTTTTTGTTTCATTACATTTTATTTTTGAGCCATGGTACACTTTTTCTTTAACAAAAATTCTGCGTCACACCAGCATCCAAACATGTAAAAATGGGGAAACTCTGAATTCTTTATTGAGACACAGTTCCTCCACAATCTTTTATTTCAATTTTTTGTAATAATTCAGGGAGAAAAGCTGGAAGTTGAGGCTGTTTTTCCTAAATGTTGTATAAAAAAACTTGTCATAGTTTTTAAAAAAAAAAAAAGTTCAACTAATTTAGTTCAAGTAGTTGTTTTCCCCTTTATTCGTTTATTAATAACTTTCTTAATGTGCATTTTTTGTGACCTCACCAAAAAAAAAAAAAAAAAAACAATAATATACAGTATTCTTTCCAGAGTGGTTTATTAATGTTTAAATATTTAATAAATGTTTATGCCAGAGCAACTGTAATTTAAAAAAAATATATATATATGATCACAATATGCTTGTCTTTTACACACAAAAAGCACATTATAATCATGTTTATGTTCAATTGTAACAACAAAAAGTGAGCATTTTGAAGTTTATCATTTTTTATTTTGTCTTTATTCAAAATTTAACAAATAAAAAACGTTTCATTGGTTTTTGTGTGAATAAATAGATTTATTTTAGTAGCATAGTGCAGAAGAGCTTCATTATTTTGTTCAGGTCGGACACCGGATCCCGCGGGAAGCTACGCCGGGGCAGATCATTTTCAAAAACCAGCTAGCTGTGGCTGCATTGCAGGACAGTCATTCTTACCAAAAAGTCTTTATTGGAATCAAATAAACACAAATAAAAAAGTGTTTGATGGTCTCTCATATTCCTAACTTTCCAGTGTTTCATCAGGTCCTGTTTGGATGAAAACAGAGCTGATAGAAAATGTTTTTAGATCAGTGAGAATGAATACTTTCTCAC
The DNA here is from genome assembly GCA_003999625.1 of Oryzias javanicus. Taxonomy (NCBI): domain Eukaryota; kingdom Metazoa; phylum Chordata; class Actinopteri; order Beloniformes; family Adrianichthyidae; genus Oryzias; species Oryzias javanicus. The sequence goes on from CM012458.1 coordinate 3,902,833, forward strand.
GGTTGAAAAACACTTAACCTCAGAACTTTGGCTCAGTTTCTGCCTAATGTTGTGGTTTTGTTCGTCCTTAAGCATTTTTTTACTCCAGTTTTTTGTCACCAAGAACTCACCTTCATATTCAGTCAAGACAGACATGTTTGTAAAACAAGAAAAAAGGAGATTATTTTCTATTCCCTGTGAAAACAGTTCAGTTTCACAGCATTGTCTGTCTGTCTGTCATGTTGTTCCGAGGATGCAAAGAATACGTATTTGTCTTTGAATAAATAATTGAAAAAAACTGTTTTAGTTTTTGAACCGAGACAATCAGGACCAGCAGATCTCCCAGCAGCCCTGACAGCATTAAGCTGCTGCTCCTCTGCGGCTGAGATCGAACAAGTCACCCCTCCATGCTGATGTCTTCATGCAGGGTTGAATGTGAGGCCGACTGGGGAAGAAAAAAAAACCTCTCTTCATCTCTGGTATTTGAATTCCTGAACAAAAACGGCACACGACAGCAATGAAGTAAAACCTAAATGAACTTACAGTGTGAAGCTGAAACATTTTAGTTCACTTCTTTAAAGAATGAGTCTGTTGAGCTGTAATCAGAACACGAGAGGAAAAGTCGACCTGCTTGAGCGCAGAGGTTTGAATAGATCAGAGAGAAGAAAAAAAGATCAATTATGATTTAATTCAAGGTTTATTACATGTTTATTTGATCAGCTTTCCAATGTTATAGATCACATGACTGCAGACAACTGAAATAGTTTAAACCCAGAGTTGTGTGTCTGAAATCAAATGTGAAAATACTTCAAATAACGCTCAAAGTGATGTTTTCTGAAATGAACAATATCATCTGTCTCTGCTTGAATATGTGGAAAAAGCTGTAGCTGATTGTCATTGTGACAATTTCAAGCTTCAGCAGAAAAATCCTGTTAGCTTTAAATGTATTGCATGATTTTTTTTTAAGAAAGAGTTAATTAATTGTAAATGTTTCAAACAGATAGGTCGTGTGCTTTAGCTGAGCTGTGATGTTGTGGGACTGAATCTCAAATCTCTTCCTGACTTGCTGGAATAAACTCATTATTTTTTGTTGCATTTTGCAGCCAAACTGCTGCTTGCTGCAACATTTGAGTAGGATGTCATGCTCATGACATTAATACATGTATTGATGTGTTGCCTGCAGTAAAATAGTTTTAGGTTAGTAATTCTGTTCTGAGCGCACATTAACTCTTGTTTATTTTCATGCTTCCTCCTGATGAACATTTAAAAACTCTTTAAACATTTGTCTAAATTAAAATCTTTCATCTGGGATTTTGCAACAGATGGGTCATTGAATTTGCATGGTCTTTTTTTTTTTGGAAGAAGGTCTCAACTCCTTACTGTGACCTACTTAGTTTTGAGAAAAAGAACACTGCCTTTTTGGAAAATGGTTTCTTCCGGGTCCAACAAAAAGAAAGTCAATTCAGTCGCCATTTTGGAAACAGAAATCCTCAGTGAGCAGTGATTGGTCCGAGTCGGTCTGACTCTACATTTCAATGACACCCCCTCTCTGCAGTCAGGAGTGAACATTTTAGAAGGCCACACCCCTTCCACTGAGAATCTGTCAAACAGTTCAAACGCACAACCACATGCTTTTATTGAGGCATCTGATTGGCCAGTTTTTAACTTAAATGGAACCTTTTCACGTGACGCCACACAAAAACAGTGAGTGTGCAGAGTGACTTCTGGTTATATATCATGTCTATGGTTTAGAACAGCAAAGCTGACAGCTATTTCACAGAAATAATGAAAGTTAACCCAACCAATTGTAGAGTAAATGAACTTTTTCCAGCCTCTGCTGGATTCACACAGATTCCCCACATGCACCGTCAAACCCTCCGTGCACAGTGCATGTGCATCTTCAAGGCAAAAATACTTTTCCCTTTATCAAAGACTTCAGAAGAGGCAGAAATGTCCTCATGCCATGAAACAGGTCAAGTCAAATCCTGTTAACCTCAGAGGTTGTTGAGACACTCAGCCGTTTCTTCCTGAGTCATTCCATGAACTTTCATCTCTCTAGGTCAGTTCAGGAGTACATTTCCTCCACTGCTTCTGTCTCTTTAAAATTAAAAACTTAGAGAGCAAAGTGAAGATGTGCACCCCAAAGACTGCACATGCTAGCTGCATCGCTTTTGTAAAATAAACATTGGCTACATTACATGAACACCAGACCTTTAACTGCAGTGTTGACATTCTTTTAATTACTGTTAACTCTTCAACCATTCACACGATAAACATACTGTAATTCCAGCGGATTCTGAAGTAGACAAAAGCTGCCCAGCACTGTTATGCAGCACTTCACAACAGTGAACACATCGCCATAAATCAGTTGATCCTCTATGCAACACTTAATGTTTGTAATATATTTCATATAAGTACAAAGCAGGACATGAAAAGACGTTTTTTTGCAACACATTCTCATTCCCAAGTCGGCACATATGGTTAAGGAATTGTGATGAAGATCCATGTGCAAACAGTTTAATGAGCAAGGGCAAGACATGAACGTAGTCGGAGTCCAGGCAAGGGTCAAACACAATGAACGAGGCAGGATGGCGAATAGACAGAGAAACAGACATGGGAAGAACGCTCAGCCGATATGCAGGGCAAAACAAGACTTCACACCGAGCGCCACTGTTTCTGATTATTGCCTGATGTAGAACAGCTGGTGAAACATGGGAGCTGAGAGCAAAGGCTGATGGGAGATGCAGTGAAGAAGGTGCTTGGGAAAGTGTCAAAACTCAGGCGATGGCTCCCTCTGCTGGTTGGAGGTGGAAGAGAATGCTTGACGAGTGACAGGGATCCTCTGCATCAAAACGACTGTGTGGGTGTTTTCAACTCGTCCTTTTTGATGTGCTGATTGTTCCAGTTAAATCAGGGCTCCCCAAACTCCAGGCTTGATACCAGTACCGGATGTGCACCAGTACCCTAACCTGGTACTGGACACGCGTCCAGTCTGTGTCCAGACAAACCCCCCCGAACCCCTGATTTAATTGGGCCCTGATTGTAAACCCAATGACTTCAATAAATAAAAGGAAATAAGCTAAGAGATCTTGAAACCTAGGGTCCCAGGTCTGGAGATTGGGGAGCCTTGCTTAAATTGGAACAGTCAGTACATCAAAAAAGGACAGGTTAGGTACACCCCAAGTCAATTTTTCTTCCTTAAGCATACGTCAATGTGGGATGACTTGAGAATATGTTGGGATTTTTTCAGGGTCAGCTGATTGATGTGAACAGTTTAAAGAGTTATGGCATGTCAAAGAGAGAGTAGTTTAGGCCACTTCGCCGTTGTTAAAGGGTTTAACCATTCATGCAGCTGAGACACTTCTCATTGGTCGGAATTCATCTAGCAGGAAGGAATCAGATCAGTTGTTGTGATACTAGAAAAAAAGCTACACCAAAGTAGCATGGACTGCATTTAGCGAGAGAAAGAAACACGATTTGAAAACGTTTACATCAGAAAATGAAAAGTGGGAAGGGATCTTTAAAAGTCCCCAAAGTTGCTTATTTGAGTTGATGTAGATGAGTAGAAATGCCTGCGCTGAGCTAGACGGAGACCTTTCAGTATTTCTGCAACAAGTTTTGTGGAGTTCGTCTGGTAGTTTTCACAGTTCTTGGCAAACAGAGTAAAATCATCTCTCAGCAGATGTTAATGTATGTAAAGATAAACATGTTCTTAATAAGGAGCTGCTGAAGATGTGTGGGAAGCACTGGTGGAAGCTGGCATCAAAGCCCAAGCTCCCCCGCGACTTAAGACAAAGCTCCAGATAAATGTAAGGATTTAAGCGGTGAAGGTCATGCACCCAGCTGCTTCACTGTGGTGGGAGACGGCGTCACTCCCCTGCTGTACATTCCACTTTGTCTTGCTACTGCTTAATGATAAAAGTAAAGCTAATTCTTTCTGCGAGAGCGGCCTTGTCTTTAGTCTGCCTGCAGATCTCCCTGCTGGCTGCCCGGGCCGTTCTCCAAATGTGTGCCACACAGACGTGGGCATATTGGACTTGGTATAAACAAACTAAGCATGCAAACAGATAAAATAGATGGAGAATGGGAGGGAGCTGTAGACTGCTCACAGACGCTCATCCAGAATGATTCGGTGAGTTTTCTACCTCAGAAAATCATAAATTCTGCTGACAAAAGGCAAGACAAGTAAACAACCTTTAAGGTCAGACTGTAACTGCAGACGAATACATCGAATAAATATTAATGTGTCCATTAAAGTCCCCCATGGCAAAGTCAAGCCCCGGGGGCCGGATCCGGCCCTCCAGATTACTTTTTTATTGTTATCAATGACTCAATGTTATTTTGCGCTTATTTATAACTAGTAGAATTTCACAAAATATATTTTTGTGGAAAGTAAAATATTGAAAGTTATTTAAGGTTTAAATTAATTTATTATGGAATAATTTCCTGCCTTTGTATTATTCATATTTATGTTAAAAAGTTATGGTTTTAAACATTTAAAAATCGGCATTCTGCTAGATTTTTGGACTGTTTTGGCATTTATTAAGATTTCTTTAGGCTATTTTGAAGTTTAGCTAATATTTCAGCTACATGCTAGCTGTTTTGCTATCCTAAGTTTTTTTTTTTTCTCTATTGGCCAATTTGACATTTAGCCAATATTTTAGCTGGCTAGTAACTTCAGCTATCAGCTTCAGCATTTTTAGCTATCAATTTCAGCATCTTCAGCGGCCAAATTCAGTTTACAGCATCTACACTAGCATCATCACAGGTAATGCTATATATCTAGTTCATGATTATGTTATAAAGTTATGGTTTTAAAGTTTTAAAATGTAGTTTTACAGTTTTCAATAAATGTTTGTCCTGTTCGGCCCGCGACCTAGGGTGTGTTTTGGTTTTTAGCCCCTTGTGTGATTGAATTTACACCTCTGCCCCATGACATTTTTGTAATTAAAAAAATGTTCAGAGTAGTGTTTTAATTATGATGTTCAAGTTTTTTACCAAAATCCCTCAACCTAAATGTCTTAAAAAGCAATTTTTCAAGTTGATCTGAAGCCTCTGTTTCCTAAATCTCCTCTGAGGGGGCGTGGCTTGGCTGAGTGGCCTCGCCCCTGATCCCCTCTGTCTGATTATGATAGCTCTGTCTCTCGTTAGCATAAATCTTCACCGCTGCTACATAAAAACCTCCATCAATCTGGGTAATGTCCAGCCGTATGGTTCTGATCCGGATGTCAGCTCAGATCTTCATGGACAGAACTTCCTCCAAAATCCTGATTCTTTCTCCTTCCAGTTCACCAAAGACTCTTTGATGTTTCTTGACGTTGCTGTGATCAATCCATTCAATCCATTGGTTTCTCAGAGCAGAAAATAATGAAAGCTAACATCCAAATGCTCTTTGATTGATTTACAAGCCTTTCCAAGTGCGGTCAAAACGAGCCGCGTTCACATTTCCGTGGTCACATCAAGAAGCTCCGTGGAGTCTGTTGGAGATTTTCCAGCGTTCTCAGACCTGCTACCGTAAGTATTGGATGAAACTCACACCAAAAATCCAGTGACGGCTGATTGGAGCACAGAAATGTGAACGGCGGCTGATTTGACTGCAGTCAATGTGAAGGTAGCATCTTCTCTTCTCTAGAAGCTGAACTAGACACGCTAGCCGGACCAGATGAGGGTTTAGTGCATGTGCAGCAGAAAGGAGATGATTGATGAAAAACAGAGTGTGTCCAAAGACTGTTGGATTGACCGCAGAAAAACAAAATTAATTGTTATAATTTTTTGGTCTGCTTCATAAAAAGTGCCACACATACATGTTAAAAACTGAAAAAACAAGGATTTTCTTAGGAGGGGTACTTCAAACATGCATGGTTATATAATAGTCTCATTCAAAGCAGCATTTACCATAACTCCACAAAAAGACTGAAAATACTCCTGAAACTAGTCTCTGTCCTCATTAGTTAGGACTGTCTACGATATGACAACAGTTTCAGGTTGATGTCAAGACGTTGGAAAAAAAGCTGAATTTCTTTCTAACTGGTTAAAAAGAGGGATTGCAGAAGGACCCGGAGCAGTGGGACGGCTGACGCAGAGGACAGACAGAGGAGAGGCGGCAAGAAGGCGCTGACTGACAAACCGAAAGACAGGGAGGGTGACGATGCTCAGAGGAAACACGTGCAGGCAGACTGCTCTTTTCATGGCTCATTCTGCGAGGGATCAGGGGAGGGAAGCGGCCTCGCGGCAGATAGAATATTTATCACGTCTGAATCCGCTTCGCAGTCACAGCTGAGAAGCAACAAGACGGCCGGGACAGATCTGGGCTGCGCGGCGCTCATGGAGCAGATTGGGACGTGCTGCGACTCGCAGTCACTGTGCTCGTGATTGTGATGAAGGCCTTGTCTCTTACCTGTCACTCGCCATCCATTTATTCGAGTACAGCTGCCAGCCAGAGACTTCAGAGAAAGGCTCACTAATGAATACCAGACAGCTCTTAGTGGTTTACTGGCTGTCCAGAGCGAGCTGCAGGCAAAGCTCCTTTATTTTCTTCATTGATACTCATCCATAATCCTGTGGGCATCACTTCCAATCTCTCATGCTGTCTCTCACATGGCTTTTGTGTAGTGGCTTGACAGCTGAGGCAAAACAATTGTCAACGTCGACATATTTGCTATCAAGAAAACAAAAGCGAGTAAACAAACCCCACCAATGATCTGCTGAGAACACAGAGGTACAAAACCAGAGAGTCTAAAGGTTTCCTGGATGTGTTGTCATCAGAGTCTGGAGTTTTGGCTCCAAGAAGAGCCTCACTGTCCTCAGATGTCTGCAAACTTTCAAATATATACAAACTAGGGATCTAAAGTCATGTCGTGGTTTTAGGGTCACGGTTCGGATCCTTTTTCAGAAAGTAAAAAAAAAAAACTGAAGAAAAAACAAGACGAGAGAAGCCTTAAATGACTTTTTTGAAAAGTTTTACAACAAATATTTCATTAAAAATATATGAAGTACTTCAAAGCACAAATAAACACTCACCCATTCTTGAACTTTAAACAAAAATATAAAAACATGTAGTTTCTAATGTCATTCACAAAGAGACCAAGTAGAAAAAAACTGAAAGAAAAGAAAGACTAATGTGTAATTTTTACTTTGCTCCTCCCCCCATGACCATATTAAATCTTAAATGAAAAAGTTAAAAATGTAACTTTCATTATTATTAATTGTAGTTGTAAAACTAATTGTGGGAACATTTAAGTATTCAAAATCATTATTTTTATCCATAATACATGTGCAGATTAGGCACTGCCACGCCTGCTTTGTATTACAAACTTTTTCAATGTCAACAGAAAAAAAGTCAAAATGCAAATGAATAAAATTATCAGTAACCAAAAGTTTGACAAATACATTGTTTATTCTGAAACATTGAGCTTCAAACATTTCTATAACCTTCATCCAGAATATTTTAAGGCTGTTCCAATTTGCCCTTCTGAAATTTGCTCAGTCTTCATCTTTGAAAATGCAGATTCCTGTTTTTTTTAGCAGAACAAATCTTCTATCTCAGTCGGATTATTTAAAAATCCAAATAGTAAAATGTGTGAAAACGTTGTCGATCCCAAAAGCTGAACTTTACTTTATTACGCAAATTACATGCAAATCTGAAATCCAAGATAGGCAACATTTGCCTGACCTGTGCATGAACCCTTTCACTTCCCTCAAAGCATCACTTCTTGTGCACAAGCGTGTGCAGCATTTATCAGGAGGAAATTGTTAGTAATTTGTTCATTTTCTAGCTCTTTTGTACCTGCATGTCTTTTGTTGCTTTTTATTATTATTTTTTTTGCAAGAGAACTGATTCACAGAAAAAAAAAATACCTGAGGCTGATGACAAAAAAAAAAAAAAACACTGGAAAACTGAACAGAAATAGGACAAACTACAAGGTGAAGAAACAGGAACATGACAGGAACCATAAAGGACACGAGGATTGAACAAGAGAAAAAATGTGCTCTCCTACTGAGGTCAGAAGAATCTGAAACCGCAGGGAAGAAAACTTAACCCAGGTCAGGTCAGATCAGAGGGCAAACAAACGAACAGGAGAACACAGGCAGAATGATTCCTTTAATACATTCAAAAACACAGATATCAAGAACAAGAAACTATATTTATTGTTCTCACACATCTTTAACTAATTGAAATGCAATTGTTTTTTGCCACAGAAAAACAAACATTTCAACATTACATAATCTGATCACCAGAAAATTAAGCAACAGATTCAGTAAAGTTGAGTTTAAATCCAGACTCCTCCTAGACCAGCTCCCCAAACTACGGCCCGTGGGCCATATCCGGCCCACCTCTACATTTGACAGCGGCCCCTAAAAAATATTTTCTTTCCCCAATCAGACTTTGAGATTGTTTGCTAACACCTTCAGCAAAATAGTGTTTTTCTAACAGAAAACACTTTTAGCATCAATTGCAGCTAGAAATGCTAACAGAAAACACTGTTAGCATCAATTGCAGACAGAAAACACTGTTAGCATCAATCGCAGATAGAAATGCTAACAGAAAACACTGTTAGCATCAATTGTAGACAGAAATGCTAACAGAAAACACTGTTAGCATCAATCCCAGATAGAAATGCTAACAGAAAACACTGTTAGCATCAATCCCAGATAGAAATGCTAACAGAAAACACTGTTAGCATCAATCGCAGACAGAAATGCTAACAGAAAATACTGTTAGCATCAATCGCAGACAGAAATGCTAACAGAAAATACTGTTAGCATCAATCATAGACAGAAAACACTGTTAGCATCAATCGTAGACAGAAATGCTAACAGAAAACACTGTTAGCATCAATCGCAGACAGAAAACACTGTTAGCATCAATTGTAGACAGAAATGCTAACAGAAAACACTGTTAGAATCAATCGCAGACAGAAAACACTGCTAGCATCAATCGTAGACAGAAATGCTAACAGAAAATACTGTTAGCATCAATCGCAGATAGAAATGCTAACAGAAAACACTGTTAGCATCAATCGTAGACAGAAAACACTGTTAGCATCAATCGTAGACAGAAAACACTGTTAGCATCAATCGTAGACAGAAATGCTAACAGAAAATACTGTTAGCATCAATCGCAGATAGAAATGCTAACAGAAAACACATTTAGCATCATTCACAGACAGAACTGCTAACAGAAAACACGGCTAGCATCAATCGTAGACAGAAATGCTAACAGAAAACACTGTTAGCATCAATCGCAGACAGAAATACTAACAGAAAACACATTTAGCATCATTCACAGACAGAAATGCTAACAGAAAACACTGTTAGCATCAATCGCAGATAGAAATGCTAACAGAAAACACTGTTAGCATCAATCGCAGACAGAAATGCTAACAGAAAATACTGTTAGCATCAATCGCAGACAGAAATGCTAACAGAAAACACATTTAGCATCATTCACAGACAGAAATGCTAACAGAAAACACTGTTAGCATCAATCGTAGACAGAAATGCTAACAGAAAATACTGTTAGCATCAATCGCAGATAGAAATGCTAACAGAAAACACTGTTAGCATCAATCCCAGATAGAAATGCTAACAGAAAACACTGTTAGCATCAATCCAGATAGAAATGCTAACAGAAAACACTGTTAGCATCAATCGCAGACAGAAATGCTAACAGAAAACACTGTTAGCATCAATCGTAGACAGAAATGCTAACAGAAAATACTGTTAGCATCAATCGCAGATAGAAATGCTAACAGAAAACACTGTTAGCATCAATCCCAGATAGAAATGCTAACAGAAAACACTGTTAGCATCAATCCCAGATAGAAATGCTAACAGAAAACACTGTTAGCATCAATCGCAGACAGAAATGCTAACAGAAAATACTGTTAGCATCAATCGCAGACAGAAATGCTAACAGAAAATACTGTTAGCATCAATCATAGACAGAAAACACTGTTAGCATCAATCGTAGACAGAAATGCTAACAGAAAACACTGTTAGCATCAATCGCAGACAGAAAACACTGTTAGCATCAATTGTAGACAGAAATGCTAACAGAAAACACTGTTAGAATCAATCGCAGACAGAAAACACTGCTAGCATCAATCGTAGACAGAAATGCTAACAGAAAATACTGTTAGCATCAATCGCAGATAGAAATGCTAACAGAAAACACTGTTAGCATCAATCGTAGACAGAAAAACACTTAGCATCAATCGTAGACAGAAAACACTGTTAGCATCAATCGTAGACAGAAATGCTAACAGAAAATACTGTTAGCATCAATCGCAGATAGAAATGCTAACAGAAAACACATTTAGCATCATTCACAGACAGAACTGCTAACAGAAAACACGGCTAGCATCAATCGTAGACAGAAATGCTAACAGAAAACACTGTTAGCATCAATCGCAGACAGAAATACTAACAGAAAACACATTTCCTGTTAGCCTACAAACTGACTCCGGCCACACATAATTGAAGAAAATATTAACTGGCCCTCTCAAAGTTTGGGGACCCCTGTTCTATGGCACCTCCTTACTTTTTAGGGATAAGGCCCCACTGTTCTGTAATGATTGCTCCCTTCCACAATCCCATTTAAAACACAGGAATTCAGTGATCCATTTAGTGTTTAAGATGATTGGAGCTGTTTGAGCGGGAGCCCTGTGGTAGCCAGACTTCACCTCCTGCTGCTCTCTTTCCTCCGCGTTCCCTCCACCTTCCATTCTCTCCCTCTTCTCTCTTTGCTTCAGGGTTTCATCTCACAGAGGCTGCGCTGGTCAGCCACATCAGTCCAATTAAAGGAGCTCATTTAGAGCAGTTCTAGAGGCTCAGGTGCTCCGCCGTTCCACTAAATCATTAATATCCCACCTTTCCTATCAAGTTGATCATATTAGGGGTTCTTTTCCTATTTCCTGCAGAATGTGCCACCACCATGACGGCAGTCTGCCTCTGCCTGAGGGCAGGAGGCTTCGGCATGTGAAGTGAAGCTGGAGTATCCATCATCCTGTCACTGCTTTTAATTCAACACTGCAGTTGCATTTAGAGCAAGTTGACCTCAATAAGTTGTTTTTTGTGCGTTTTGATATGAAGGTCAGTTCATTTACTGCTTCTTCACTGAAGGATTGTGATTAATCCTGGGCTTGCTGCCTGTGGTTCAGAGAACAGGTGGGCTCTGGTGGGGTTCTGACCCGGACCACCGAGTAACCCCAAACTCGAAGACACATGTCAAAGTCTAGGCCCGGGGGCCAGTTCCGGCCCTCCGGGTCATTATATATTATTCTTATTAATGACCTGATGTTAAATTTTTCTGGAATAATATTCCTGCCTTTTTATTATTTGTAATTATGTTAAAAAGTTATGGTTTTAAAGTTTTAAAAATTAAATTTTGCAAACTTTTTTGACTAGTTTGGCATTTACTAAGATTTCTTAAGGCTATTTTGAAGTCTAGCTAATATTTCAACTACATGCTAGCTGTTTTGGATAATTTAAGTTTAAAAAAGAAAAGTTTGTAGCCTGTTTTGGAGTTTGGATCATATTTACACGCTAGTGGTTTTGTCTAATTTAGGCTCTTTTCAGTCTTTAAGGCTATTTTGAAGTTTAGTTATTTTTTCAGCTACATGCTGTTTTAGCTAACCTAAGTTTGTTTTTTAGACTAATTTGGCACTTAGCTAATACTTTTAGCTGGCTATCAGCTTCAGCATTTTCAGCTATCAGCACTAGCATCTTCAACGGCAAAATTCAGCTTACAGCATTCACACTAACATTATTGCAAGTAATGCTATATATCTAGGTCATGATTAAGTAAAAAACTATGGTTTTATAGTTTTGAAAATGTAGTTTTAGAGTGTTCAATAAATGTTCTTCCTGTTCGGCCCGTGACCTCAGGTGTGTCTTGATTTTGACCCCCGTTTGATTGTGTTTGACACCCCTGCTCTAAGACAACAGAGCCGCGGCCCGGCGCTCTTGAAACACGTGTCTGCTTCTTATATGTTAGAGAACACAGAGATCACAGGAGGATTCCCCGCAGTCTTTCAACACCACAAAATCAATACTGTAATCAAAACAAAAGAGCATCCAGCAGCTGTTCTGAGCTGAAGATGGAAATAATGAGAACCCATCACAGCTTTTGTGAGTGGCTGTATACCTCAGTTTGTAAATGCGTTTTGTGTTTGAACGCTTTGTGTCCCTAAAGAAAAAAAAAAAGCACTTTATATCTGCAGCGTTTGAGCTCCTTTGTATGTGATATGTTTTAATGAATATTGTATTTGCAGCCAGGATTGTGTGCTTGTAACTAGGAGTTCAAGGATCCAGTCCCTAGAGACCCGGGCTGATCTGAAAGGAGCAGAATTACAGCAGAGCAGCAAAAGCCTCAGGTACAGCTAACAAGGCCAGCGCTGCAGCATCACTCCTCCTCCACAGGGAAACAAGCCTCATCATAAAGTAACATATGCAGAGCGCTAAAGGCAAAATGAAAGAGCAACCTGTCAGCAGACGGACATCATTCTCCCCTTTCAAATGAAACGATTGTTGTGATGCTGCCAAATCTTCTCTGATGGCGCCAAACAGCTTACAGTGTTGTTCCTGTTGGCACCTGTACAATCTGGAGGAACGTCATGTTCAGCCATGATGATGATGGTGATGATTCAGAGAAAAATTCACTGCTTTTAATTCTTTATTTCCATTTTGGTTTATAAAAGTTTCATGTCTGCAGATAAGAAAAAAAGCATCAACGTATGTGTAACTTGCTTTCATCCTCCTCACTCGTGCCCGATCATCTTTTGAGGGACAGATTTGCTGATGTTGATTTTTGTGTTGTGGTGCTGCTTGAGCTCACACTAATAAAGAAAAGTTTAATTTAAAGTAGAACTGGGAAGAAAAACGGTAACAAAATATATCGTGATAGAACTTGATAGATTCTCATAATCGACTTTTATTTTTGAAGGGTCCAACATCCGTGCGGTTACGTCCGCTAATCGTCTCAGTGCAACGTTTAGTTTCGGCTGATGAAGCAGAGGGACATTTGGTAATGTTTAATGGGATCCAGTCAGAACTAAAAGAAGACTTATAGCAGCAACCAAAAGTTTAATATAAAAAGTGTGATTTGGTGACCATGATCGAGCATTAGCATGATGCTAATGCTAACCAGCAGCTCCACGTGATCACGGACCAGTCTAAATGTCGGAGAATATTTTCAGTGACCCGACTTTAAGACATGGGGAATAAATACAATAAATCTAATTCGTAGGACTTTCAGAAAAAAATTTGTTTTTTTACCATAATGACAGAATTTAATCCACTGTGTATTAGCAGCCGGTGTTACACAAAAACTGCAACCTGTGTCAGATGTTGTGCTGAACCCCCGCCTCTTTCTCTCAGGAGAGCATTCCCTCTGTAATGTCAATCATGTACAACAATAGTCCAAATACTTGTTATCAGACTGTTTTTTTTTTGTTATGAAAATGTCATCTGGAAGCAAAAGCAAAAAATATCTGGTAAACATCTGTTCCTGTTCTGTCAGAACGTTGGAATTTAAGTTTACAGTTTGACAGTGACAAAAGAAAACGTTCAGAACATTTAAACATTCCTTCTATGAAATGTGATTTTCTAAAGTATTTCTATTTGAATAGAAATACTTAACACAGTTCTAATCTTAATTTTCTTTATATCATCCATCAAATGTCAAATAATTTCAAGTTGATTTTAAAATTGTACTTTTAGTTTTTAGAGGCTTGTATGGTCAACTCTCGTCTTCCAATCAAAGACATTTTCATTCAGGAGAGCTTTTAGTTGATTTTTATATCTTGTTTTACTACATTTTTAAAAAATATTTTACTGGATTTTATTATCCTTCTGTGATTGGATTGTATGCTTCTTTGTAAAGTGATTCTTTCTTGAAAAAGTGCTATAGAAATGGAGATATTCTGTTCTATTCTATGTTAAAAACACCAATAACATGATTGTCTTTGGATTAGGTCTTTATCAGAGAAACAACACCAGATCAATCAACAGGATGAAATGTTACTTCTCAACCTTTTGCTTTTCCTGGTGGAAACTGCTCTTTCCTTCTGCAGGCAGAGCTGCTCTCTGCATTTTTCAGCGTGGACATGGGGAAAGTGGCGGTCTGCTGTGCTTCCCGTGTTGGGAAACGATCAAGGCCATCCTTTTCTCACATCAGGGGGTCATCTCCAGCATCCCCAACATCAGATTCCTCTGATTTCTGCCTCCTGACAAATGTCATACCAGCAGGTCCCCCACACCTCGGGGCTCTGTATGTGGAGTTTCCTGTTGATGAAATTTTCCTTTCAAAACCATCATACTGTCATTTCACCAACAGTATGAAATTCTTCATGGGCTACACAAAAGAAAACCTTTTCTTTACTTTTTTCCCTGTGGTAGCTTTCATCTGGTTGACCGCTTTGGTTTGCTCGTGTCCTCTTCTGGGACTTCCGCATCAGCATCAGCATCTACTCTCTGGTCCTCAGCATTTTCATCATTGTATTTCTGTGCCATCTTATAGCATTGCACAGAAAAATCAGATTATCGAGGGCAGATTATCTCTCACATGTTCAGTTTTAATGAAAATTTGTGAACAAAATAAAGTAACTGTCATATACAAGAACCAAAATAAGAACTTTGAATATGTAATCATTGCACTTGAGAAATAAAAATGACTAATGCCTAATCGCATATGAGAAGTTTGGTGTTGATCTTTTTGAAACCTATAAAAAGCAAAAGAAAAAAACCCAAGTAATATATATATATATATATATATATATATATATATATATATAATATATATATATATGTGTGTGTGTGTGCATATAGTTTTATATAGTTTTTGCTAAGATATGATAAGTACGTGAGGATTCTTTCTTTGTGGTATACAGTAAACAGCTGCTAAGATGAATCTGACCAGAGGCTGAACTCTTATCCCTTTAATCTCTCTACCTTCTAAGCAGGCAGGCCATAAAAATCTTCAGTGATTACCATATTATCATCTTTTAGCTCAATCTCTTTCAGATGGATATCTTAATTTATTCTTTCTCTGCTCTCCTAAGACTCAAAGAATCTGCCCTCCAGTTCCCAACAAACAATACATCCTCAAAATGAATCACCAACGTTTTTCATTAACTTTTACTGAAAGGTGTGGATGAATGCAGCAATCCTTCTATGAGAAAAGTGAAATGTGGGGGAATATAAGATGATCCAGCATCAACGTTTCTGATGGTTGAGTGCTTTAGCCTGTGTTTGTTTGGAGCGTTGTTACTGCTTTGCTTCTTTCAAAGCTTTAAACTTTGACCGTTATCATAAAACGATGACCTCTGTGACCTGATCCACTGCAGGCTTGTTGTGACAGAAACATAAGCCACACCCCATTTATTTTCCACACGCTTTGCCATTACGCCCACCTGGCAGGTATTTAAGCAGGAGGAGGCCTTACTTAGGCAAAGCAGGGTTTGTGATGGTCTTTTTCCTCTTTGTCCTCAGCAGTCTTACAAGCTGGGTTTTGTTATTTTAGTTTGGGGTTGGACCTCGGTAGTCTTATTTTGCAGGATTTGTTTGTTTTCGTTAGGTAGATTTTGGTTAGACGGCCCTTAGCAGGGAGTTTGGTTGACATGGCTGGGTCAGCAGTCTCCTTGACTTGTTTTATGTTTGCTAAGGTTCTAATCCCTTCAGGTTTGTCTCTGTTTGAACCAGCATTGTACTCTTTATTTCCAGGACACAGGATTTTATTCATTTACTAAACTGTGGTTTCCTTTAATTCTTTTTGTGTCCTGTTGCGGTGAAGAGCGAGACTGGAGGATCAATGCAGCAGATGCAAAGAGATTTAAGTTTTGGTTATTGTAGGGAGGTGTTAGAGTCCAGGGGTGAGGTGAGACTGGGGCTGAGCTGATGTGGAGGGGAGCAGAACGAGCTGGGAGTGGAAGCAGAAGCTGGGCTTTTATACTGGAGTCCAAGCAGGTGATTGGAGGCAGCTGAGTAAAACTCCGCCCACAGCATAGCAGAGAGGAATCCCAACAGTGTCCATTTTTAATGTTACCGTCCCCTTTTGTATTTCCCCTCTAGGGCTGTGCCCGTTGGGGGCGTAACAATCAATGTTCCACCGGTTGTGGTGTTACTTATTTAAATTGTAATTACCTACATTTATTTAGGACCATATATTCAAAAATTTCTGAATGGAGAGTCTTGATAAAACAAAGATTATTATTAATAATAAAATGTCATCTTCATGCGCAGCATTTTGACCTTAATTATTTAGTTTGTATGATGTATTGACATGGTTCCTGGGTCCTTGTATTTGTAAACGTCCCAACTTGCAACATCCAAAAGTACGTGGTCATAGTGTTTTCATGCACATTTCAAAACCAGCCTGTTTTCTCATTGGAGTCTTCACAGGGTTGTTAAAATCTCCAAACATTATTATTCATGAATCTGTGTATATGTGAGCTTAATGTTAGGGAAACCCAGCCTTATTATGGGATATTCCAGAAATACTGAAGTCTGCATCTCCTTCTGTTGTCATTTAGCTGCTAGTCAAAGGGTCATTTACTAACATTTACTAACATAAAACTTTTTTTTTATTTTGTATTGCAGAAGTTTGAATTAATTGATTTGTATTACAATGTCTGATTTAGATCAAGTCCTCATGCAGAAGAACCAGCACTTAATTAAACCTGGTTTACATTTGAAGGATCAGTATTTTTAAAGCCTCAGGAAAAGAAGTCGTGGTTTGGTCAGACCAGAGGCTGCTACTGCTGTGTTTGAAATCTGAACTGTTGTGTGTCTGGAATGCTGAAATGAAGAGCTGTGTGTGCAAAAGATGAGATGAAGGTTAGGAAAGCAACGGATTGTCTTAACTTTGGAGTGAAAGGTTCAGAATGTTTCTGTTCAGTCAGATATTGAGATATGCTGTCGTGAGGTTGTAAACTATCGTTGGACATCGTTTTCTTATCTGCCAGCTGACTAGCCAATGAGCTGTCAAAACAGATTGACACAAGCAATTTGAAATGAAAGCTACATATAATGACCTCCATTTGTTTATTAAAACTTTTCCAAATGCTTATAAAAGAAATTGTATGGCTTGCCAAAATAGGTTTAATCTTGACATCTATTCTGATAATATTTAGTTTATTATAATATAATTATATATATTTATATAATATATGTTTTGTTTTTTATATTAGAATCACTCCTACTCTTTTTCACAAAATGTGCCATCTGTTTGTACCTATTCAATATATTTATTTTAGGGCTGTAAACAATAACGAATTATTGCATGCGATTAATCAATCTGAATTAACGCATTAAAAAACATTGGGTTTCCTCCCACTTATACCATGGGTATTTACAGAGCAACTAAACATTCAATCAGATTTTAGTACTTAAGCTGTTTTTTTTTGTTTTTTTACCTTTAAGTGGTCTTCTGGTAGAGTGTCGTCGTGAGTTCAAATCCGGGCGGAGTCTAATTCAAGTCCAGTGCCTCCCTGCTTGACACTCGGCATTAAGGGGTTGGATTGTGAGGTTAAACCACCAAATGGTTCTGGGCGCAGCTGTGTCTGAAGCTCACCCCTCCCCCAGGGGATGAGAATAAACTTCACACACCTCGCTGTTTGAAAACTAATGGGACTTCAACATTTTCACAAAAAGTGGACCATTTGATCCATGGTTGAAAAATTGAAATAATTATTGAAAATGAAAAAAATAATAAAATTGAAATTTGAAAAAAGTGAACATTTTAAACTTTTAAAAAACAGTTTATTTGTACTTTCAACTTTACTGTCTTCGTTACTCCCTTTTTTGCATTCAGTTCTTTTTTTTCAGTTTCAATTTAGAGTTTTAGAGTTTTCTCTGCTGAGCTGATCCTAATTTTACATGGGGGCGGGGCTTTAAGCTCATTGGCTTCTGGGACATGTTTCCCATGATCCCCTTAGATATAATGGTGATGTGACATTTGTTATGCTGCAGAATGCTGTCGAATGCCCTCAGTCCCCCCATGGGGAACATGTCCCGGTCATTAGCCAATGAGCTCAAAGCTCCGCCCCCATGTAAAATTAAGATCAGCTCAGCATCAAAAACTCATGAATCTAAATTGAAACTTAAACTGAGAACTGAAAACACAGAATGAAAAAAAAGAAAGTGGAAGGTACAAACACAAATAAACATATATTTTTAAAACCGTAATAGTTTTAGTAACAGTTTTAGCTTATTTTCTTGATCATTTTCCATTTCATGCTCTTCTTTTCCTCCTTTTTCGCACCAGTGCGTAAAGCAAAAACCAGACCACTTCCTGTGTGTCCGTCAGCAAAAACGATCCCCAAATATTGACTTCCGTTGTAGCTTTCTTATTTGCGTCACATGTTTTTCTTTTGCAGTTATTTTTTTTATTTTTGCTTTTATATCTTATTTTTGCAGATTTTTTTTTACTTTTGCTGTGATCACTTTATTTGCAGATTTATTTATTTATTTTCTTCATTTTTGCACAGTTTCCTTCTTTGTTTGCCTTTGCTTTTCTTGGCTGCCACGGCGGTTCTCGGCCCCCGTATGATTTGACCCCATAGGCCAGTCCCTGCGGGGTTAGGAGCAGGGTCAAGTCCATGTTCTAAGCTCTTAAGTGTTGCTCTTTACTTGGGATTATCAGGATAGACTGGGAGAAAGCCTGCAGAATTAACAATTTAAGAAGACGAATGAGTCAGTGCTTTCTTCACGCTGCAGGCACCCCGGGGGGTATCTGGCTCATTTTAAGGGTGTGATTCCATTTTTTAAGGGTGAAAATCACATTATGAGAAGTGACTCAGTGAACAGCCTTGTTCCCAGTGTGGCCCACAGTGTGAATCAGGACTTTGTTAATGTTTCTCCGGCCTGAGGCTGTGTTGAGATTTGTGATGTTTGGTCATGAAAACAGTTTACCGACAGCAGAACACAGCTGGCCGTTCACACTTCCTCTCGCCCGGCAGAGCTGGGCTTTCATCTCTTCCTAGAATCCTGCAGTCAAAAGTTGACTGTTATGGAAAGCGTGACCAGCCAGGAATATCCACGCTGCACGCCATCCATCTACTGTCCGGTTGCTTACCCAGCCATGCCAGTTTATCTACCCATCTATCCTCCCATCCATCCATTTTCCTCCGTCTGATCTGCTACCCAGTCATTATCAGGCAGCCCTCGAAGGCAGAGCACAGTCTTTTATCTCAATCAGCAGCTCTCCACTTCACCATCTCTGACACCATCTCCAGACCTCCTGCGTAATATTAAATGCCTCCGACCCCCCGCTGCTGCAGCTACCAGCTGACCCAGACTCGGCTCGCTCGGTCATGCCGCGGCGTTTATCTGATGCTCTCTCATCAGATGATCTGACTCTGTTTGAAAACGACATGCAGTTTCCTGATTAGTGAAGGCAGAACGTGTTTCACAGCAACCTGCAGAGTACGTGTTTATCTGTTATGTCTTTGAACCCGCAGGGCAATCGCCGCATGGCTCAATGGTCCGCACATTTTCCAGAGTGAGAGGACACACAGTGTCAGACGCCTGCTCGGCTTTGTTCGCTTCGCCGTGAATGTTCTTTTTACTGAGATCATTTTGCTTCAATAAGTTTGGGATCAGTTCATCAAAAGAGTACCCTGCACTTGATTGTGAATGTGTTTATCAATTCAACTAGCTAAAAGGCGTGAAAATAAACACAGCTATGTTTTATGTTTTTTAAAAAACTAAGAGAAAATCCAAAAGTTTAAAGACATAATCTGACCCAGATTTTAGCTTCAGTCACATGCATCCTTATCGTGGTTGATCTATATGAGGCTGCTGGTTTTTTATGGAGAGAAAGTAGACTCACTTCGATTTGTGAGTGTGTAGCCTTGATTTGTAACTCATATTATGCATTATGTGCATAAGTTAAAAAATGCAGACTTAAAAAATATACAACAACATGCTCAAATTAAAATTACAACAGCTTGAAGCTGATTACACATGCAATTCTTTTAAAATTGCACACGAATCACCTGTTATACACAGACCAAACTCTTTTCATGTCTCACATATTCACCTGGGAGTGATGCGTTTAAATGCTATTAGAATGCTCAGTCATTAGAGTTTTCTTGTCAGGCGTTTTAAACTTAGATTCTAAATGATATCCGATAAAACTTCATTTTTTCTCATTTTTTTAGAAAGATATTCCTAATAATTAATATAAAAAAGTCGAAGTAAGTTTTTTTTTTTTAAACTACTTATCCTTCTTAAAAATAAAAGTATTTTCCAGAAAAGCAGCCCTGCCCCTGACAGTGCCTCCGAGATGGGGTTCTGTCCCAAGCGCTGATCACAGTCGTGGGGATAACAAGCGGTGCCAGACCCTTCTAAACACCTACAGATTGAAGCGGGCCGGTACTGCCTGCAATCGCCGCGTTTGCCGACCAGAACTCTGTGCATTTACGTTATGAAAGCAGCTCCGGGCTGGCGGCAGAACGCGGCGATTTCACCGTGAGGCCATTCTAAACGTCCACAGGATCGAGACGGCTTGATCAGCCCACTGTCCGGTTACGACCTGCAGGAGTTTAGAGGGGTCCGGCAGCTCCTGTTACCTGTGACCAGCTCTTGGGACAGAGCCCCGTGGTGGAGGCGCTGTCAGGGGCGGGCTGGCAGAAACCAGGCTGTCTTTTCTGGAAAATATGTTTATTTTTAAATGGATAAGTGTTTTAGAAAACGCTTATTTAGACTTTTTTTTTTTTTTATATAAATGAAATATCTGTTAAAGCAAGACGGGAAAAGAATCTAACGTTAGATTTGTGCGTAACTGAGGCTTCATGTATGCCTTAGAGGTGATTTGTGCACAATTTTTAAAGATTTGCACGTGTAATTAGTTTCCCGCTGTTGTAATTTGAATGCGTGCATGTGTAAATTGTATATTTTTTTTTTTATTTTGTAAATTTTTTACTCATGCACAACATATATTGTACGCGTTACAAATCAAGAATATGCACGCACAAATCAGAGTGAGTCTATTTTCTCTCCATAGTTTATTGGTTGTCGGGGTCCATGGAGGCTCAGAGAGGAGGGACTGCATCTTCAGGGGAGCACACGTGTCCTGCAGTTCCCTTGAGGCTCGTACAGCCACCTAAAGGAAAGAGGAACGGAGGGGCTTTTAGTCAGTGTATTGTGAGGTATTTGTCAAGATAATCTAAGTTACACACCTTTATGACATACAGATGATGCTGCTGTACGGTGTCCTTCTACCAAACTGTAGTAATAAATAATAGACTAAAATAAAGTCCTAACAAAAGACTTGAGGTTCCATTGCCAGGAGTACAGAGTGAACCCTTTTTCTGTTTGGCATAAAGTTGGATTACATTTATATTATGTGTTTGCTTCCCCTGTGGTTCTTTTCAAATACAGAAACTGGTTTTAACTCTGTTCTCTGTTGTCCTTCTGCTCCTCATAGAGGAGTCTGTTTCATCACTTTTCATCACCTCTGCTCGTCTTGTTTTCAGACAAAAGCCAAATATGAACAGATCAGACGTCTGTTCCTAATTCCTTTCCTGCTCTCTCTTACTTTATTAAGATGTGCTCAGACCAATCAGCGTTTTAAACCTAGCCTTATGCTTGAATGTTTAGAACAGACAGTTACCAACTCAGACGAAAAGTTTTCTGCTTCAAGCAATATGTAAAAATCAAATATATCAGATTAGACTGTTGAAGAAGCTTGAACACTGAAACCTGTATCTGTGTCAAAGTGACTCAGATAACGTTATAGATTCTCACATGTACACACGCATAGATGATGATTGGGCAAAAAGAAAAATGAATTCAGTTTGAAACTGAAGTTAGCAGCCTAGCAAGAGTCACAGGTTCTGCTGTTTCACCAAAGCAAACTGGAGTTCTGTTACAATCGTCCATGTCCAATTATGATCACTCTTCATGGGACTCAGATCCTCTGAGGTCCTCATCTTCATTTTAACTTGCTCTTCGTTCATTGTGCAAAATCTAATTTGTTTCACTAATCCCCTAGTCTGATTACAAGTATAAATTGTATTTTAGATTAGGTTTCATGCAATCTAATATAATGTAATATACATACAGGCTAATTTGATTACTGTAATTACACACTGACTATAAATTATATTCAAAATCTGTACTTTGTTCTTGTCTGATAGAACTGAAATCATGTCATATTTGTCATTTGAGCAGCTCATAGAATAACACTGACACTTTACTCTAATAAAGAAGAATTCCAACATGAAAACTCTGTACACACTGTAAGTTCTCGTCTGTGAATGAAACATGGGAGAGCGTGTTATCGCGTTACAACAGTGTCTGAGCAGCTGCCATTACATGTGTTTGTCTGTGTCGGTCCACGGCTGTTGGATAGCCACGGGGACGCCGTACCTCCTGGAGTTTCAGGGAGATAATTGGGACCTTTTCCCAGGTGATTACCATTCAGGAGGAGTTAGGATCAAAGCGAGGGCACCCTGGCAGCTGAGGAGAGAGGCCATGGCTGCCTTCAGTAATCTCCTCAGATAAAATGCTATTTAAGCCGGTGTGCCTGCGGGGCTGCGACTGTCCCATCCCATACCTGACGCTTCTTCTCTCCCACCGAAGGCAGAGCCTGGTTACACTTGTCAGTTTGATAGGATTCCAAACGTAAGAAGGACTGGCTGATACAGAACCAGATTTCTAAGAAACAATTGGATGCATTCTTAAGGCCAGCATTGGAACTGAGAAGCACTGAAGTAAAAAAGATAGACTATAGATGTTTCAATAAGAAACTAAATATGTATTTAACTACTAAAAAAATCTATATACATAATATCTGCAATAATGTTACATTTAGTCAAGCGAACCTTCATCAATTGATTCCTTGTTGATTAACCTGCATCACCGACCAAAGGAGTGTCAAACTCAATCACACAAGGAGCCAAAATCCAAAACTCACCTGAGGTCACGGGACAAACAGAATAAACATTTATTGAACACACTAAAACTAAATTATTAAAATTTTAAAACTGTAATTTTTCTAATATAATTATAGACTAAATTATAGCATTAGCTGTGATAACGCTAGTGTGAATGCTGTAAGCTGAATTTGGCAGCTAAAGATGCTAATGCTCATAGCTGAAGAAGCTGAAATGGATAGTTAAAAACGCTGAGGCTGAAAGCTGAAAACGCTGAAGTTGATGGGCGGTTAAAATGTTAGCCTAATGCTAAATTAGCCTAAAAACAAACAAACAAAAAACCTAGGCTAGCCAAAACAGCCAACATGTAGCTGAAAAAATAGCTAAATTTCAAAATAGCCTTAAAAAACAGAAAATAAAAACCAAAATAAGCCAAAACAGCTAGCATGTATAGCTTAAAGATTAGCTAAATAACACAATAGCCAAAAAACTCTTAGTAAATGCCCAAATAGTCCAATAAGCTAGCAGTATGTCAATTTTTAAAACTTTAAACAATAACTTTTTAACATAATTATGAATTATAAAAATGCAGGAATATTATTCCAGAATAAATCAACCTAAACCTTAAATAACTTTCAATATTTTACTCTCCATAAATAAAATATATTATATTATAATTATATTATATTTATATAATTTATATATTATATTATATTATATTATATTATATTATATTATATTATATTATATTATATTATATTTTATTTTATTTTATTTTATTTTATTTTTATTTTTTTTAATGATCCCAATGATTATAACAATGATCTGGAGGGCTGGATCTGGCCCTGACTTTGACACATGTGACCAACTGTAAAGAACAATTTTACGATGACATTACTTCAGTCATAAACATGATAACTACTATTAAAAGATGTATCATTTACAGCTCAGAAGTGGTTAAAAAATAAGATGTGTGGAAGAGCAGAATAAAAGCATCAGAATATGAGATATTAGAGAGCAAGTGGAATTCCCTCTCTTCCAAGAAGAAGAGACTTTAGGTGGTTTATAACTGTGAACATATTTAATGGCCCAAAAGCAACATGAAACTATCTTCATCTCTCGGCTGGTTTAAAGCAAAAGTAACAGGAACCACATCAGTTCACCAGGTGACCACTAGGGGGCTTTATACCCAGTCAAGTCCTCAACAGACCTCTAGAGCAACCCTGTTTAGGAATTAAATTAAAGTATTTACATTTACATTTACATTACATTACATTTTCATGAAACTGTTAACTCCAGTACCCGCAGAGTAATTGTTCAATAAACTTGTTCTCTGTCAAACTGGAAGCAGCCGTGGAATGAGAGCCGTCCATCTTTCACAGTGACGAGTGGTGAGGTTCACGGCTGATGAGGTCAGATTTACAAACATGTAAACCCTACAGAGCAGCTTATTCAGTAGTGATTGACAACGGTTAAAGTGTGTTGTTTCAAATTTCATTTCAGTATTTTTCTTCTGTTTACAAACTGTAGCATGGAAAAAAAATCAGCAACATTGTTGTTATTGACTTACTTTTACTTATAAATGAAGTCTGTGCGCTGCTCCTTCTGAAGAAACAGATGAATGTTCTGTTTGTAGAAATCTTCCTTTTGTTTCTTCAGTGTTAAAAGTCTCTCTGTCTCAGTAGAAATCACTACCAGTGACGTGTCAAAATAACTTCTTGAGTTTAGAGGTTTAAAATCATCCATTTAGAAATTGATGCTAAACAATATTAAAGAATAACTGGACGGCTGCACTTGTTAAATCTATTATTGTTTAGCTGCGGTGTCACATACAGTCTCTGGGTTCACCAGCGCCCTCTGCCTCGTGGCATGTGTACTGCAGTGCAGCATGCGGCCCGCTGGCCTCACCTAAAGTGTTTTTTTAGTGGTTGCTCTCAGTCATATTTTTAGGGCAACTACAGTCGCTAATCATGAGTGAGCTTGTTCGAAGGCCACTCCCCTTCGCTGAAAGTTGGCTTGGGAGAAGCTGTCATTCTAATGGTTGAGGGCCAGCAAGCACCACATGCTTTTATTAAGGCATCTGATTGGTCAGTTTATAACTGGAATGTGTTATGTGAGCCATGTTGTTCAGCCTGGAGACAGCGAAGAAAAGACAGGGAGCTGAGCTGGAGGTAGCAAAGATGAAGATGTTGAGGTTCTCTTTGGGAGTGACCAGGAAGAATGAGTCCTTCAGAGAGACAGTACATGTTAGAGGTCGGGAGAGAAAGTCAGATTGAGATGGTTCAGACATGCCCAGAGGAGAGACGGTGAAGATATTGGTAGGAGGATGCTGAGTCTAGAGCTTCAGGAAAGAGGTCTAGAGGAAGTCCACAGATGAGGTTGATGGATGCAGTGAATGAAGACATGAAGGTGGCTGGTGTTAAAGGAGAGGATGCAGAGAACAGATGCAGAAAGCTGATTGGCTGTGGCAACTTCTGATGGGAAAAACCAAAAGGTTGATGTAACACCAACCCTAATTTTTACCCCGGTGAGACTTTACTGAAAAATACATATGACAAGTATCAGCAACAGACAGGTGAAAGTAATGTGATTAGGTCACAAAGGTGCGCTGTGACTTTCATTTCTTTGAAACACTGAAAGAAAAGTTTTCCCATCAGTTGAGCATTAGGCCACCGGGACGTCTCCGGTCTTCATGTCTGTCATTGGAACGCTCTGCCTGAGCACTTGGACACGTGCAGAAGAAGAAACAGCTCTTTGAATGCAAATGCATGTAGACCTTATCTGTAGACTTACACAACTGACAGAGTGGAGGAATCATTCACATTATTCACAGTCACAAATTAGCTGTTTGTGTAAGAAATGCAAAACCCAGAAAAGAGCACACACCTGACCCAACCAGCAGCTCACACTGTTTTCACACCTTCCAGTCACTAAAAATCCTTGAAACTGTACAACCAGCCACACCCGCACTGAAGGAGCTTAGATTAGTCTGGGAAGGGTTTCTTAGAATCACTATGATAGACTGGAGTGAAACAAGAACCTATAAGAGGAAACAGGAGCAGATTCTGGAATGTGCAGACCACCCTCGACATGAACAGAGACCCTCTGAAAATACTGGGAAAGCCTTTCTAACGGCTTTTCACTACAAACAGGTTTATTTTTGGAGGTATTGTTCTTGTTTAACAGCATGGTTGTACATAACAAAAAAAAGTCTCTATATCATTAAAAAAAGAGATTTTAACCTTACCATCACCAGGTGCAGATTTTTTGGCAGGAATCTTTATCAGTGATTTGGAGCAACAGACCGGCACCGGTCGGTGAGACACTTGGTACCCGGTTACAGACAGAAAAAAACAAAAATAAATGTGCTACCTTAGATTTTTTTCCCCTTTATTTAATTGTCTGGTCCTGAGGGAAATTTAGTTTGAAAGACTTGCGGATTCCGTTCACAACATCTGGTTTGGTCATGTGACTTAAAGCGGATACATGCATGGCTAGCTGGATTGCTAAACTGGTATCTTAAAGCTAAACACAAAAATCAAACAATACAATGTATTTGGAAAGTTTCTTCAGCAAGAATGAAACCAAATGAGAGCCTTTGACTTCAACTGTCAATAAATCTGATGTTTACAGACAAAATCGGACGTTTTCCTCGACATACTGAACTATTGAGACAGTTCTCATGTAGCAGAAGCCACTCTGTGGCGTCACTCTCCACGATTTCACACAGTAAAGTTAGAGACACTGTGAATTCATGTTTATAATATATTTAGAAAATACCAGCTGTGTTTTTTTTATTTTGCTTCATTTAACTGTCACACCCTAAAAATCAGACGTAACTCAAGCTAGAATCTGGTTATTAGCCTCCACTTTGACTTTAAAGTGAAAATCTTCATCAAAAATCAAATATTTTACAGAGAATGAAGATTCAATCAAATAAAGTTTACAGCGAGGCTGAATTAAGAAACAAACCAAGGATTAACGTAAAGACGAAACATGATCAGTCTTTATGCCTTGAAAAATAATCGGAGCCTGGATTAAGAGTTCAAATAACATAGTAAAAAAATCATGTCATGTTTTCTTTGTGGATTATTTTCTAATCAGAAACAGTTCTACAAATCAACTTCCTAAAACAACTTTGTTTCATTGAATCTTTATAAAAAATATCTACAGATATTTTTAGACTTTTTTATTTTATTGTGGTAACATTTTACTTTGAAATATAGTTTTTCAAAAACCAGAAGCTCAAAAATGCCAACTTCTGCCCCGTTCAGACTGGTCGGTGAAAAACTGTCTAATTTAAACCGATCTGTGATGGATGACACACCGCCAGCATTTGATCAAACTTTCAGTTTTATATGTCAGATGTTCAGTTCCATACTGAAGCTTGTGGTTGATGATGGACGGTTTGTTAAAATGGATTATTAAGACTCAAAGTTTAGAAACTATTGACTAAATTCAGACTAAAAATTTTCAGTTAGCATTGAGGTGAAATATCTCTGTTGATAATATGAAACTAAAGTTTTTTTCTTGCGTGTTTCTTTAACAATCTTTGTCATTAGGTTCTCTATCTTTAGTAATTCTCAGTATTTTGCTTAAATATAAACAATTTTAATTCAGTTACATAAGGCCATGGTGCTGAGGAGAGTTATATTAGCAACTGAGTGATGAAGTGAGTCACTGAGAGAAAATGTGAGTCGCAATCTATGAGAAAGTGTGTAAACAGCAAGTGTTGGTGAGCAGGAGATAGAGACGGACCTTAGACATCCATCAAAGATGAGTACACACCGTGATAAAGTTCAGGAGCTCCAGATTTGTCTCAGAGGTCAGGCCTGCGGGCCTCTGCCGCTGCCAGGATATCCTGCTGCAGTGTGGCCCTGTGGGATGCTCAGGGAGCAGCTCCAGACCTGACCTGAATGCTGAGCTGGAGCTCCGGTCCATAAATCACAGGCTGTGACCGACTGGCTCGAACATTGAACTTAAGTGTTTGAAAACTTGGCCTTTCTCTATAGAGAGACATTCAGCGTGGACAGACTCAAAGACGCAGACGAGACTGTTCAGCTTCACTGACTAGATCAGATAGTTTCAGAATATCGTTGAAATGAATCCTGCTGGCTTTTATTTGTTGTTCTGATTCAACATTAAACATCCGATTTGGTGATGTTGTAAATATAACAGGCAGCAGTCTGTAAATAGACTAGAATTCACTTAAGGTGAACCAAAATGTGACCTCAGTTGTTTTTTAAAAGCATAATTTGAACATTTTTACAGTAACATGAGTGGTCTAAAGTTCCAAGCTGTTATTGCTCTAAAAATAAATATTTAAGAACATTTGTCTTAGCTCTTGGAATCTGAAAATGTCACTTTGTTGCATTTCTGGTGGCATAGACACCTGATTCTCTAACTTTCATGCCTTCCAAGTGGAATGGACTAATGTTAAAGATGCTCTGCCATGAACTTTAATCCATTTGAGCTCAGCATTCATCTCATGTGTGCTGGTGTTGTATGAACATCTGAGTGCCAAACGGGCAGCTTTATTTTGCATTACCTGAACTGTATCTACATCTGTTTTTCTTTCAGTAGATCATATTGTCTGGTAGTAATCTAGATGTGAGATGACTAGATTTCTAACGACTACTCTGTTTGTTATTGTTTGCACTTCCTGTTTCAGTCTTCAGCCAACACTAACAGTCTAAAGACTGTATTTTAATCATCAATGCTTGTATTTAGTGTTTATGAGGTCTATACGTTCAGATTGTTAATCCTGAAGAGTTTCAACTCTCTGTCCATCTACAGAACCACTTGAACAAAGATATCCCAAGTTCTCAACATGACGCATGGAAAGTAAGATTTGACCCACACAGGGGATGAAATCAAACAGTGACACTATTTTCTTGTGATGCCAAGCCATTTTTGATTCCTAATCACATCTTTTCAATACTAATTATTCCCCTTGAGAGTCTCAATAATGACAGTTTCCAAGGTTCACTAAAAATATTACCATCAGGAGACAAAAATATTATTATTTCTGCATTTGAGAATGTATTACAGTATTGTTGTTATACCAAAACAGGAAATGTTGTAAAGATTTCTGAACCATGAAAGACCACTGAAAGAGAAAACTACAGTTAAAGTCACCCTATGATGTGTTTTTAAATTAAATATAAACACTCCCAGTGGTGCTTTAATTATGATTATAAACTTTTTAACCTAAATCCCACAAAATCCCAATGTCTTAAAAAGACATTTCTAATGTTGATCTGAAGCCTCTATTTCCAAAATCTCCTCTGAGGGGGCGTGGCTTTTGGAGCTGCTGAGCTAGTAGTTATACCCAACTCGCCACCCTGAACCCCTGTCTATGGCCCA
This sequence comes from Oryzias javanicus, assembly GCA_003999625.1. NCBI lineage: Eukaryota > Metazoa > Chordata > Actinopteri > Beloniformes > Adrianichthyidae > Oryzias > Oryzias javanicus. The sequence goes on from CM012458.1 coordinate 3,932,058, forward strand.
ATCCAAATTCTTCCATTTCTCCCTTCCCCTCCATTTGAAGGGGCAGTTTAAGTGCAAGTCATTTCCAGGAAATTTATTTTTTAATCCAACTTTCCAAATGGAGGATATAAAGTCTTCAATTGCGAGGGTAAACGATCACGTGGAACCGCTCTGAAGCACAGAGGTTTATACTTTAATGTAAGTAAAGAGTCTTTGTTGGAGCATGACCTTTTTAAAATTATGAAACCAATGTTGTTATGAATATTCAAGCTGTGGAAGCTCTGCGCTAACGAACTGGAGATTATTGATGATGTCATCGAACAAAAGTCACGTATGAAGTCTGAGTTTTGTGCATGTGCAGCAGAGCTGTTGTGATGTAACAAACATAGGATCATTCATCCAAACAGAGCCTGTCTGTGACAGTTTGATTGACAGAGATCTAAAAGGAGAAATACCAAAAACTAAATGATTTCTAATTCCATTTATTCTCTTTTATAAGAAAAATAACGCACAGATATGTTAAAAAAGAGGATTTTCATCAGAGGGAGACTTTAAAAACTGCAGTTTATTACATGAAACCATAACCTTTGTATTTTTTTATTTACATATTTTTGGTGTTAACTAAGGCTTTCAGTCTCATAATAATTATCACTTTCCTGTCAAAACCCAAACATGTAATCGATCAACACTCAACTGGAGAAGAGGTTGCCTGCTAATGGTTGAGCCTGAACAAGGAGTAAACCAATAATGTTTATATTGGGCTGTCTGAAGGATTAATGATTTCGAACAAAAGTGACAACAACACGATCAGCTGGTGTGCAGCTGATGTTGAGCCATTGTCTCAGCTGAAATAGTCCTCACCAATGTCCTTTACAAAATATTTAAAGAGTAAACCATCTAACGTGCCTCAACCTTTGAGAGCAACCTTTTCAATTCCAGCAGCTGTAAGATGAGCGTTTTTGTTCTGAAAACACAGCTCAACAAGAAGAAATTGGAAATCCTTGTTGAAAATAAACGCTGGAAAATACGAACAGGTCAACTAAAAGCTGTGACTAAGTTTAATGCACATTGAAATGAATTCGTACGCGGAGGTCGTAGAAAATTATGTGAGCCCATTTTTAGATGTCATGTTTACTAGACACATTAGAAGCACAACCCTACACATCACAGCACCGCCCAGCCCAAGTTCGATCTGGGATCTCCAAACCTAGCAGCTGAATGGAGGTTCCCGGTGTCGGAAAATTTAGCAATTTGTTGTTTATGATGTGCACACCACTACCGACGGTGGATCTTTTCTTATGGAGCTGTCATTTTAAATCATCAGTGGTTTTTCTAAAAGCCGAAAAGCCCCTCTTTTTAACATGAGGTATTACTCTGCTTAAGCTGGAAAAAGATGCCTGTTCTTACAAGCTGGAGAAATCCAACTGAATGTCGGGATTATATCAGAATGACAGCATGAGTAAGCAACTAGATGTGCACAGTGTCGCGTATTCCGACATGACGCATGTGCGCCGTGTGCACATGAAATATCTGCAGATTTAGTTTGACTCTGACACTGCTAACAGGCCAGAATAAAAATGTCTTGTCGAACGGAAAGTAGTCCTTTCTCATGCACACGGATGTCTAACAAATTAAACAAGCACACATGCACTGACATCCACATTCTCACGTGGGGAAACATAAAGATGAACCATTCAGGGGAGACTTATGTCCTGCTGAAGCCGTGAAAGATGACTGTACTTAAACGTTTAGAAACCCCAAGTAACTCTGAAGCCATTTCACCAGATAATGATCCCTGTTTTTAATATTACCACTTAAGGAAAACCTTCCTCTGGGTCTCATTCTGTATACTTTAAAAATGGAAATGAAGTTTTCTATAAACAAATGTCATTTATTGAACACTAAAATTACATTTCTAGAGCTTTAAAAAATAACTTTGTTTAATATAATTATGAACTAGATATATAGCACTGAAGATGCTAGTGCTGTTAGCTGAAGATGCTAAAACTAATAGCCGAAAATGCAGAAGCTCATAGATGAAAGCGCTGATGCTGATAGCCAGCTAAAATATTAGCTAAGTGCTCAATTAGCCAGCATTTAGGTTAGCCAAAAAATAAAATAGCTAAACTTCAAAATAACTTAAAAAACTGAAAAAAAGCCTAAATAATCAAAAACAGCTAGAATGTCAATATCAAAGATTTTAAAGATTATTATCTTTGTTTAGTGAGAAACAAAAAATTAAAACATAAAATGTACACCACTGGCAGATTTGACAGTAAAAATGTTGTTTTCCTTTTGGAACATCCCGTCAGAGGTTGCCACGGTTACTTGGACCCCTCTGTGGCTATATAGTTAGACATTAGTGTGAAGGGTCTGGATAGGGACCCACAATGGAACAAGTTCAGCGTGTCCCAGGGAATCGAACCCAGTCCTACATGCAGCCAGCTGAGCTGTCCAGTCACTACACTCAATAGTTTTGTTTTTTTCTCTGACAGGAGGAAATCTATCCATTTTGGCAACAGTTATGTTTAAAACATAAATTTCAATTAATGTGATACTTCACAAACATTTCATGTATGTGTATTTCGTAGGGCTGGGTATCGATTATCATTCCCAAAAACTATTTGATTCACAAGCTCCTAAATCAATTTGAATCCAATTTTGTTTTTCAAATCAATTCACTTTTGAGTTTTCACATTTATACACATATGTTTAGAAATAGATTATAATCTTACTATTTGAAATTTGAAATATTTTGTGTTAATCTGATCCAGTTCACATTCTGTAAAATGTATCAGTGAAATACTGAGATAGTTAATATCATCCAGTGTTACACAGATTTCTAAAGAAAGGTTCAGATCTTTAACATTATAAACATTGTTCTGAAGATGTTCATTTAGTCAGCAATGCATGTTCAGGTCAACGAGCATTAGTATTAGTCGTCCTATGGGAAATCCCATTGAATGTTAGCATCAAGCTAACAGACTTTAGCTTTATCTGCTGAATCGATTTGTATCTTTTAAGAATTGATTATTGATCTGTTAAGCCGATTAAAAGATTATATGAACCCAGCTCTAGCATTTTGAAATAATACTGATGATATCCAAAATGGACAAAACATTTTTCTTAATAGTTTGCTCTACAATGTACCAAAATATGCAAAAATACACACGAGCCAATATTGAATATCTCATAATTATATTTCTGCGTATCTTATCCCACGCCACACCAACATGCTTATAAATGCCCCAAACACTCCTTGCCCCCTCGTCAGTTGCACTTGTCCAGAAAGACTCGTTAGCCACTGTACTTGCATCTCATGAGCTCCACTGCTGACAGACTTGTGTCATTGTCAACTCTGCAGTCCCTGACGGGGCCGCTTCGCTGCCTGACAAGGGTAAACCCCGCATCACTGCTGACTCCTGCTGCTGCCGGCCCCCCGTGTCACTCCTCATCATATCCTGCAGGCCGACAGCTCACCACTTTTTCCTGTCCCTCAGTTTGATGGCTTCAAGTCTGACCTCTTCCTGTTGGTGCTCAGTAAACAAGGCGAGGGACGGATATTGCCTCTCTTGGGATTACTTTGGTGCAGGTGTTAGCCCTCCCTGTATTTTGGGGGGCAGCTAAGCACAAAGCAAGTTTACTGTCATTTAAAGTCATCTGATAGCATTAAACATTAATCGGTCACAGGAGATGTAGTTGTCAACACTTTGTGGTTGCCTGTAAAAAAATAAATAAAAAGGTTTACACATCAGAATCGATGACCCATATAGTTTTGAACATTTGGCCCTAGGCGGCTGTCTACTGTCTACTGAAATGAACAAACACTTGTCAACTATGGATGATTTTCTCATGGGGAACAACACTTCCCTGAAAGACCGACTAGATTGATGAAAGACATTTTAGTGTTGTTGTGTTGTGAGGTTCTTTGGCTTTAGATCAGGTAGCAGTCCAAACTTTAAGTGGGTCACAGCAACACATTTTTTTAGAGACTCCACCATAGATTTGCTGCTGTGTTTTGCATTATTGTTTAGTTGCAGACATCGGTGCAGATGCATTTCTCACTGTCAGACAGGTGGCCTTCAGTTGGCCTTCATAAATATTCTGACACACGGAAGAGTTTCTGGTCAACTCAGTGACAGCGAAACGTCCAGAAGCTGTCACTGCGAAACAAGCCCCAACCATCACTGCTTTGCATGGAAGACGCTTTCGCACTGGTAGACAGTGTTGGCACAAATACTCAGCTTGGTCAGATTTAGAGACATTGTTTCAGAAATCAAGCGGCTTGTTTAGTTTTATATTTTTAAGCATTAAGTGCAAACATGTTAGTTTTAAAGAAGGCTCCTTCTTGGGTAACCTAACGGGACCTTTGGAGGCCGACTCCATTCTCAGCCCTGATTTGAAAAATGTAAAACAAAAGGGGCGGGGCTCGTGGAGAAGGACATGCAGAAAATGCAGCGGCCAGATTTATATGTGGTGCTAAAAAGTCTGATCACATAACCCCTGTTCTGGTCTCTTTGAACTGGCTGCCAGTGCAATATTTGATCTGCATGAAAATTCTTGTCTTTTAAATCACTGGCAGGTACGGCACCATCTTACCTTTCTGATTTGATTTTAAAATATTCTCCCTCTAAGTCTTTGCGTTCTGCGGACCAGTGTCTGTTACTGGCTCCGAGAACTAAATGTAAGTTCCGGGGAGATCGTGCCTTCTCTGTACTGGCTCCTAAACTGTGGAACCAGTTGCCACAAGCTATTAGAGAAGTCACACTTTTGGAGAGTTTTAAAGCTCAACTGTTCCTCCACTATCGCGCTATTGTATCTGCCTAGCTGCTTTTTATCATGTAAATTTTAATTTATTTTTAAATACTGTAGGTTTTACTTATTTTAATTTTTTAAATTGTTTTATGATTCTCATGTATGGTATTTTCTTGTGTACAGCACTTTGGGCCTCCTTGGCTGGTGGTGAAAGGTGCTTTATAAATGAATAAATGATGATGATGATGATGATGATGAGGAGGACTGAGCGGTAGAGGTGTGGCTTGGATCGATGAGTGACAGTTAGGTTAGCTTTGTGTAGCATACGCTAGGTCAGGGGTCGGGAACCTATGGCTCGCGAGCCATATGTGGCTCTTTCGATGATTACATCTGGCTCTCAGATCAATCATTAGGGATGTTAAAAATAAGTATCACCTCGCTTGTGTCAGCAAGACCAGGCGGCTTCTGGAGCGGGGAAAGGCTGCTGAAATAGAGAGGAGCGCAGTGCCAGATTTTCAGCCAGTGTTGCCAGATAGTGCCACAGTTTTCCAGCCCAAATATCATCAAACTGCCGCACCTAGCAAAAACCGCCCAACCCTTTGTTGCGGGGGTGGGGGAGCAATGTCAAGTGTGCGCTACACACACACTCAGCGGAGCCCCGCTGGAGCGCGGACAATTCGAGCGGACAACCTCTGAAAAGCAAAGGTGTTGATTATTTAATAGGAAGCTTGCAATCACAGTTTTTTTTCTTATTTAGAGTTTTTGATTTGGAAAACACAAGCAAAAATATCTTTAAGCGTCTCCTCCTGGTGCGTTCCTCAGAACATAGAACATTACTGGTACTCCCATTGTCGCCCAGCCTAACTTTGTCCACTACTTTTTTTTTATGACAAGGGAAATAAAAACCGCCGAACCCCTAAACCCGCCAAAGCCATTTCTGCCCACAAATTTAGAACAAAAACCGCCTAATTGGGCGGGAAACCACCCAGTCTGGCAACACTGTTTCAAGCAGCGCCTTACACCTGCAGCTTTCTCCCGACTTTTGTATGATGATTGACAGATGACGTCAGTGTAAAAACTACAGCAATCTCGAACACGCTTTTAGCTCAAAGCTAAGCCTTCGATGAAGAGGATGGCGAAAAGAAAAAAAGACGATGAGTATCGTACATTTCAGGATGAATGGACCGAAGAATTCGCCTTTGTGGAAAGAGCGGGTTCTGCTGTGTGTCTAATTTGCAATGACAAAATAGCATCGATGAAACGGTCAAATATAAAGCGGCACTTTGACACGCGCCATGCCGCCTTTGCATCAAAATACCCCGCAGGAGACAGCAGAAAAAAAGCGTGCCAAGAGCTACTGAGCAGAGTGCAAGCGAGCCAGCAACAACTCCGTGTTTGGACCCGGCAAGGTGACTTTAATTCTGCTAGCTTTGCTGGATCGTTAGCAATAGTGAGGAACGGAAAACCATTCACAGATGGCGAGTATGCTAAAACGTTCATGCTGGATGTAGCCAATGAACTTTTTGACGATCTTCCGAACAAAGACAAAATAATCAAACGGATACAAGACATGCCTCTGTCGGCAAGAACCGTTCATGATCGTACCATCATGATGGCAAACCAAGTGGAGGAAACACAAGTGAAGGACATAAATGCAGCGCCATTCTTTTCCCTGGCTTTGGATGAGTCAACAGATGTAAGCCATTTATCGCAGTTCAGTGTGATTGCAAGATATGCTTCTGGTGACACACTGCGCGAAGAAAGTGTTGCTGTTCTGCCGATAAAAGGTTCCACAAGAGGTGAGGATTTATTCAAGTCTTTTATGGAGTTCGCTCAAGAAAAAAAACTGCCAATGGATAAACTTCTCTCCGTGTGTACTGATGGTGCTCCGTGTATGGTGGGGAAAAACAAAGGATTTGTGGTGCTTCTCCGTGAACATGAAAAAAGACCCATCCTAAGTTTCCATTGCATACTTCACCAGGAAGCACTTTGTGCTCAGATGTGTGATGGGCAGCTTGATGAAGTGATGTCACTGGTCATTCGTGTGATCAACTTTATTGTTGCTCGGGCCTTAAATGATCGGCAGTTTAAAACACTGCTGGATGAAGTTGAAAACAACTATCACGGTCTGCTTTTGCACAGCAATGTGCGTTGGTTGTCAAGAGGGAAGGTGCTTAGCCGATTTGCGGCTTGCCTGAATGAAATCCGGACTTTCCTTGAAATGAAAGGCATCGAGCATCCTGAGCTAGCTGAAACTGAGTGGCTCCTCAAGTTTTACTATCTTGTGGATATGACTGAACATCTGAACCAGCTCAACATGAAAATGCAAGGGATTGGAAACACAGTGTTATCCCTTCAACAAGCAGTGTTTGCTTTTGAAAACAAGCTGGAGCTCTTCATCATGGATCTTAAAACAGGTCGTTTACTGCATTTTGAAAAACTGAAACAATTTAAAGATGCATACACAGCAAGTGAGCCCGCTCAAAAGCTTGATCTCCACCAGCTAGCAGACTTCACATCCAGTCTCCTACAGTCGTTCAAAGCACGCTTTGGAGAATTTCGTGAACATACTCGTCTTTTTAAGTTCATCACCCATCCAATCGAATGTTCACTGAACGCAGTTGATCTGGGTTACATTCCTGGTGTCTCCGTCAGAGATTTTGAAGCAGAAGTGGCAGACCTGAAGGCCTCAGACATGTGGGGGAATAAGTTCAAGTCACTGAATGAAGACTTGGAAAGTATTGCACGACAGAAAGCGGAGTTGGCGAGCAAACACATGTGGACAGAAATGAAAAAACTTCCACCCGAAGACCAGCTGATTATCAAAACCTGGAATGCGCTTCCTGTCACATACCACACACTGCAGCGTGTGAGTATTGCAGTATTGACCATGTTTGGATCTACATATGCATGTGAGCAGTCATTCTCACATCTTAAAAACATCAAGTCCAACCTACGATCACGTTTAACGGATGAAAGTCTCAACGCTTGCATGAAGCTTAACCTCACCAAGTACCAGCCAGACTACAAAGCCATCAGCAAGTTCATGCAGCACCAGAAGTCGCATTAAGGGTGAGTGTAATAGCAATATTTTAATTGAAGAAATTCAGAGGCTTATTAAACTCGCATTTAGTTGAATTCAGTCTTAAAATATATTATATGGCTCTCACAGAAATACATTTGTTAATATTTTGCTTTTATGGCTCTCTGAGTCAAAAAGGTTCCCGACCCCTGCGCTAGGTCTTCAGTATAGAGAATGGTACCTGACAAAGTGATGAAAGTTTCTCCACAGAACTTTGTCAGGAGGTTGAGGATTTTTCTTCTGGACCAGAACTTCATTCGTTTGAGTTGGTGGCTTAAGACACTGCTTTAGTGGGGTAGATAGCTAACACTATCTTTCAGTTGGTGATACAAGCACTAATTTTGGCACATATGTGCAACAGAACCTATTTTTTACAAAAAATGTTGCTATCGAACGTCAACAATAAAATGGCAGCAAATTTTCAAGATGCATACCTATCTCCACAGTATTTGGTTTAAATGTTTGTATAGTAATACTATTTGGATTATCTACTTATCAGAAAATATGGTTTTGGATACAAGGAATTGAATACAGCAATAAACAAATGTACATAACAAAATGCTATGGTAGTATAATGAAAATCTGATGCAAAAAAATAACAATGTCATGGCAAAGCTGCCAATCGATGTGATGTGATATGTACAAGATCACGCCACAGGTGATGTATTATAGAATCTAGCTTTCATGTGTGCATACTGATTGCTTCTTTTACTCCATGCATTTGCAGCTGCAGAGTTGTGTGCATCTCAAAGTGTTGTGGTAGCATTTACATGGTCCGAGATTCACCAGTGCAGCGGTACCAAGTCAACTGTTGGCATGGCTGAGCAATGGGTGGGAGTGTTGACCAAAGAACTTACCAGACTTGATCATTCTTTTGCCAGTCCATTCACACATATATGGAAATACCGTCAGATATTAATACGGAAGCTCGTGGAACCTCCTGGAATTTTGGCTCAGGTAGGATCGGGAAGGACGGGAGCGTCTTGGGCCCACAGCTGGAGTAGCAGTCTTTTCTCCAGATGGGTTTTGATTGTGGAGGAAGGAGGGAGAGGTAAGGGAGACTGGAGGACTGACTATAGAGCAGAACTTGATTGGATCTCCTTTATCTCCGTCTCTTCTTCACCTTGGAAATGCACGGGGAAACTGCAGAGGATCCAGTCCAACAGAAAAAGGTGACAGGTCAGTGCTGGAGGGAAGCAGTTTGGCAGAGTAACAAACAGGCAGGCCAGAACAGAGACGAAGTGGAACTCACCGACTCAGCAACAGGGCAGAGGAGAAAGACGATTCAACACTAACTGAAGGTCTGCAGCTCCTCAAGAAGGGAGGTGTTCAGGTGGAGTCAACTGACTAGTTAGCTCTGCTGAGAGGAGTTGACAGGGTGGAGAGATCCAGATTCACGCCAATTTTCATCAAGGTAGAAGCTGCCATTTTGAAAATAGGTGGATATTTTGAAATTGAGGACACACCACTGGATGTGCTACACAAGAATGCATTCATACTAATGTAAAATAATGTTTCAAATTATGTAGGTTGAAGTTCCATATCAATGAAAGCATTTACCAAGATTGAAAAGGCAGCCATCTTGGACTTATTTACTGGATAACAGGCTTTTCTTCTCACATTTGCCTTAAACGTCATTGGTGCCAATGTTGGTGTTTGTATCACCAAGTGAAAGATTCTTATGAACAATGTAGTTAATCTGCCCCACTGTTTGGGAATGCCCAACAGCTGAGGGTTTGCAGGTCTGAAGGAGACCCGTGTCTGAGAGAGGTAAAATGCTGCTAGCCATATAGCAAATAAAGGCTAACGTGGAAAGCAAATAATCCCGAGTGAAATGTTCATTTTAAATCCGTCACCAGGACAGAGGATGCTGGATTCGATTACACTCAACCTCTGTTCCCTATCTTCCAAGTCGACTGGAGAGTTGTGCAAGTTGTCCAGTAGATTTTTGACAACTGAAGACAATACACCTACGAGCCATGCTAACGCTAACACAACGACCGACTGTTACAGAACCAAAAATGGTTCCTGACCATCTTTTATACGGGATCTGCAGCGCATGATGAGCTGAAACTTCTGGGTGTTAAACCAACCATAAAATTCAACTGTAATGCCTCGCTGCAACCTGACTATATTTTCATGAATCAAACAAGTTCATTTGTCAACAATGTGGCAATGACCAACAGAGAGCACTTTTAAAGCCCCATTTATAGAGGTCAGTAGACAAAACAAAGTGGATTTAGGGTTTGGTTACCCTTTAATGCTTGTAGGAAACTGTTGCTGTTTGGCTTTTCTGCTCGAAATGTCATTAACTTTAACAATTACAATATTGAGACTTGTGAATTCCTAATTAAGATGCAGATTTTGGGTCATTTTTAAATGTCTTCCAGCAGAGCCAGATGTGGCCTTCAGGTGATCCTAATGACTATTAAGGAAATACTGGAAAGGCTATAGATCTGATTTAGATTTTTCTGCTTGAATTGTTTGGTTACAGTTTTTAAAAGCTGTTTTTTTGGTAACATCCATTTTTTTGCTTAATAATTTTTATTTTCCCCTTAATTAACTAGGTGACCCACAAAGCCACTAAAAGACTCATCTGGAATAAGACTTGCTCTCCTTTAATGTTTAAACCTCGACCATTTCACAAAGTAGAACAAAGCACTTGATGCTTTATTGTTTGAGTTTTGTGTCTGTTGGGGATTTCTTGGCTTTTCCCACATCATCTTCTAAAAGTGCTCATTAGGATGGCACCCAACCCAAACATTTACTGGTTTTTAAGTTAAGAGATGTACTGGCTGTCTCAACATTTTTTAAGATGCAGTTTACAGTTTTGGAAAAAGTTGCCAATGCTTTGGGGAGAATTTAAAGCGCCGGCCAATGTTTTAGTCGAACTCGTGTTGAGTCTGTGAAGCGCTTGTAGTTTCTTAGAGAAGAATATCTGATGCCATAGCAGACAATGTAACATGTTTTTTTTTATTGTGTTAAATTGAATAGAAAGTTGTTTGTTTTCCCAAAAATTGTTTTTATGCTTATGTTTTTCTGCCTTTTTTGTAGCTTTTCAAGCACCAGTTAAGTTTTTGTCTCCAAACATTTAACCAAACTGGGTCACAACTCCAAAAATACCACTTATTAGGACCTACTTTAAAAAGACACTGCTATTTATAAAAAAGTGAAGAAAAGTGAAGTGGGTTGGATGTCCGAAACAGATTTGAGATGAGCAAAAGCCAACAGACTCCAGTCAAATATGAAATCTGAAAAAAAATAATCAAACTGTGTTTTACCTTTGAGCGTGAAAGGAAAAAATAGATAATTAACAGGATTAAATATGTAAAGAATTATATTTTTATCCATCCATCATCTTCTTCCACTCATCCGGGACCGGGTCGTGGGAGCAGCAGTCTAAGCAAAGAGGCCCAGACTTCCCTCTCCCCGGCCACTTCCTCCAGCTCCTCTGGAGAACCCCGAGGTGTTCCAAAGAAGTTATTATTGTGTCACCACATTGTGAGCAAAAGATACAGACTGGTGATGAAAACGTTATAAATTGCAAATAAAATGTAAAGTGTTGAGAATAAAACTTCATGATTTGCCAATGACAATACATATTTGATTACTAAAAGTTTTTTTTTCCTTTTAAAAAATATCTTAACATTTAATTTTTTTAATTTTTTGCTTTGAAAAAACATTTTTGCATTGGTAACTTTTTTTTTTGCTTTCAAAAAATTTTTGCTTTTGGAAAATGGTTTTCATATTTGCTTTAAAAAAACATTTTTGCAACACAGAAGTTTTCAGATGTGTACTGTCTAATCTCGATTTTACCCTATCTTTGATTTTGCGTTCAAAATCTTCTCAGCAATACGTTTGCATCCCACCAAACAGCCTGCTGATTGGTCTAAATTCTATCCGGTGTCTCTACCTCACATTGACGGTGTTTGGGGGCCGAGGTGGACTTTGGACTTTCTATCGACACTGTTTGATTGGAATTCTACAGTCTTCAACCATTCTGGCCCGTTTCTCTGTGAACAGAACTCAGAAGGAGAAACAAAGCCACAGAAAAAGAGCAGGGTTCTGTATTTATTCATCTTAGAGTAGCAGCACCCCTGACCATCTCTTGTGATACACCTGACTATCTGTCGTGACACACCTGACCATCTGTCACAACACACCTGACCATCTGTCACGACACACCTGACCATCTTTCGTGATACACCTGACCATCTCTCGTGATACACTTGACCATCTCTTGTGATACACCTGACCATCTCTCGCTGTACACCGGATCATCTGTCGCTGTACACCTTACCATCTCTGGCTGCAAACCTGACCCGTTCAAGCTAATTTTGTGTGTTCATATAAGGAAGAGAGCTTTCTGCTGATCTGCTGATGGATTTCTTCCATTTCCTAAAGTTACAATGAATCAGATAAACATTTGAAACAATTTACATAGAGTTTTAATTTCCCTTGGTAACAGTAACCACTGCCACATGGTAACATTTGAAGATTTTGAGCCCTTTAGGTCTTTATTATGGCAATAACCATCATGTGGAAACTATGGAAATCTAAAGTGGGATTATCATAAGATTGAATTTAGATTTTTGTGGCATAATAATTGACATTAAATGTGTAGACTGCCTTTTTTTCTGATACATGAACCAGAATTGTGATGAGCAGTCTGAGGAGGTTTGTGAACTTCTTCCAATTGTGTGAGGAAGACCACCAGCAGCTCCTCCTGCAGCCCTGCTCTCCTTCTTTGCTTTTTTGAAGGAAAAATCACATTTATACAAGCAATGATGTGACACAACATCCTGTCATGTTCATCCTGAGATCCACAGACATGCTCATCAACCCTATCATTCTTGTTAAGTATGTACACACACACATGCAACCCAATCACTGATAAGAGGATGTGATGCAGGAAACTCTCGTCTACTCATTAGTCTTCGCTCCGTCACAGATCTGATGAGTTGTCATCATTCTGCAGACGTGGTTCTCCTCCTGTTGGCAGCTCCTCACTTGAACTGCAGAGTCTTCTCTTATCTCTTCATCTGGAAAAGGCCAGCTTTGATATCCAAAAATCTGTCAAAAAAATGCGCAGTAAGACATAGGTACAGATTCATCAGGAGTCAGGTCTCATTAAAAGCTTCTACGTTCTCATGCATCTGTGGACCTTTGCTTTTAAACATGTCTTTGCATTTTTCCTGCATATATTAAGAATGGAGTTCAGTGTGTATATACTGTATGTCCTACCACTAGAACTGGTAAATGTTACACTACAAAGCAGTCATCCTAGTATTTTACTCTAATACAGCAGTATACTTGGAAATATAATTCTGTTACCTTTAATAAATAAGGTAAGGTCAGCTTGAAAAAAAATATGAAGCTCAGAGCAGATGTAAACAAAAAACAATGATGCCCTCAAGACTTCATCATCCAAAACATTATTATATCATCAAAAAGTTAATTATTTCTGCTGTTAAGATCATTTGTTTTCATAGACTCCCTCTTCTCCTCTTGGCCACCTGTGGTCGCACAGGTGATTCTTGTTTCCTTGATTGTCTAGCTGTGTACTTAAGGCTGTGCTTTTCTTTGGTTCAGTGTCTCAGTGTCCTAAATCTCTGGCAGATGCATGGTCTCTTCTCTGAGATTAAAATCCTGAACCAAACTCTTGGACCTTCTTCTCCTGCTTTTGGGTTGCCTCGTCTACTCCCTGACATTTGTATTGTATGGAATTTTTAATTTTTATTTGTTGAAAGTATTTTCTTGCTACCCAAATGCATATATCTTTTTTTTAATCACTTTTATAAATCCTTCTTTTTTAAATAAATAATTTTAAAACATCAACCTTTTTCTTGGGCCTTAAAGTGGTTTGTCCTCTGGGACAGTATGAACTCAATCATGGAGAACTGCAGGTACTTGTGCTTAAGACCATCACTGGACAAAGACGTGGAGCTTCAAAGGGTCAGAGGGGATGAAGCTTGGTGTTCACCAAGCGCCATTACTGTACATTAATGTACGTTAAATGAAAGGACATGAATGAGATCGAAGAAGATGTAAAATCAGCAGAGAGAACCACAGCATTTAGATGGTCATAACACAGAGCCCACTGAGAAACTTGAAGGACATTAAAAAGAAGCGAACCGCTGGAGTCAGACCGCCACTCTTTATGCACTCGCCAATTAGAGATGTTACAATTAATCAATTAAATGATTTCTATTTCTACAGTCCAACCAGACAACTTGTTAATTAAATTAAATCAACCCAAACTACAAACAAACTAATCAATAATCAATTTTGGAAAATACCATCTGAATAGAGACAGGTTTATGTTACTATCACGTAAAAACGACCATCACGGCAGACAACACACAAATGATGCAGCAACAACTCATCAACCATCATTCCAGTCCAATGAAACCCTCTGAATTCATCAAAGTCATGTGACCGTACAGAATGTTCTAATAATGTTCCATTTGGATTATTCTGATGTGAAAAAAAAAACAGTGGGATAAACTTTATCAAGTTCAGGACCAGATATTTATCTCTGAGTCACACAGCTAGAAGCTGGGAGATCAAGATGTCCTGATCCATTTTAAGTCAGTGAATCGAATGCTTAAAACGAACCAAAATCAAATAAGAATCGGATCTGCAACCACAAAATAAGATCTAAATAAAATTGTTGTTGAAGTAATCTGTTACACCCCTCAACCAAGAAGTGTCAAACTCAATTCCACAAAGGGCAAAAATCAGAAACACACCTTTGGTCGCGGGTCGAACAGGAAAAACATTTATTGAACACTCTACAACTACATTTCTAAAACTTTAAAACCATTACTTTTTAACATAGTTACAAACTAGATATAAAGCATTGCCTGCAATAATGCTAGTGTGAAAGCTGTAAGCTGAATTTGCACGCTGAAGATGCTGAAACTGATTGCTGAAATCACCTAAGGTGAAAGGGAAAATTTGCTAAAAGCCAAATTGAGGCCTAAAAAAATTTAGGTTAGCGGAAACAGCTAGCATGTAGCTGAATATTAGCTAAACTCCAAAATACCCTGAAAAAATCTTAGTTAACAGAATATTAATTTTGAAACCGTATCATTTGAACACATTTATGAATAATAGAAATGTAGTAACATTATCCCAGAATAAATCAATTTAAACTTAAATACATTTCAACATTTTACTCTCCATAAAAATATATTTTGTTGAAATTATACAAACAAAAAATAAACCTGAGTTACTACATCGGGCCATTAGTAATAATACAATAAAATGAGCTGGAAGGCAAAAAGAATAACCTGGAGGGCCAGATCCGGCCCCAGTCTTTGACTGACTTTGACACTTGTACCTTACCCCAATCCACATTCTGAAATTGCATTTCTGTGATATTTGAAATAGTGACATTAAAGATCATAGAGAGGACCACAAAGCTGACACAAATAAAAAAGGACTAAATGATGAAAGCTTTGCATTAGAATTAAGAGAAAAAAAGACAGCCCCCAGTTCTGGTGTGAAAAAGCAGGAATCCCACAAAACTTTATCAGCATTCTTCATCCAACTGAAGCCAGTCTACAACACTGTCCCAGTGTGACAGCCAGCTAAAGCTTCTTTCATGCTGCCGTTCCTCTGAGGCGCTTCACCGTGCTCCATAAAACGAGTCGTTCAGCAGCAGCACGTTCCTTCAGCCTCTCTGATTCGCCTCAAAAAGTATTCTCATAGGTGAACCAGGTGAAGCATGAAAGGGTTAGAAGAAGGGGTAACCACAGAGTGCTGCTGCACAGAAGGATCACGCTGCACCCATTTGTTCTGTCAGAAAAAGCTGTTTGTTTAAATATTACTGACTGTTATTGACCTGATTTTGTGGTTGATTCCTCCTCATGCTGAGTGTACAACTGCAGGAGAGCTCAGTTTGAAAACATGCTAGGTATTGATTTCAAAGTTACAGCTCATAAACCACCAAGTGAAATGTTTTGAACAGTAAGCTAAAAGATCATGTTTACATGCATGTGCCTGCCTGCTGAATGATCGGCAGCACCAAAGAAATCAAAGGAAAATCATTTTTCAACAGTGCAGCACACACACATGACGTCAGATTGATATTTCATTTTCCTACAGTGGTGCGCAATGGAGACGACTTCCATTTGCATTTCCAAACTTGTTAAACTATGGTGTGATTCACACCAGGCCACGGAGGGTAACGGAAGATAACAGTCCTCCATGGAACAATTGCACCGTGCAGCGGACTGTTTTTGGCATCAGGGACTCGTTTCAAGAAGCAGGTATAACAAATTCAGAGTTCAAACCTGCACTCAGAATTGACTTACTCTGAGTTGACTTACCCTGAGTTGACTAACTCTGAGTTAACTTACCCCGAGTTAACTTACTCTGAGTTGACTTACTCTGAGTTAACTTAACCCGAGTTAACTTACTCTGAGTTGACTTACTCTGGGTTGACTTACTCTGAGTTGATTTAGTCTGAGTTGACTTACCCGGAGTTGACTTAATCTGAGTTTACTGATTTGGAGTTGACTAAATTCCCCGAGTTACCAGTTGTTGGGTTGGGATTAATCACACTGTAAACTTTATAGAACAATATGCAGCTTTTGAACAAAGAACAAATAGGAGATTTTCCCTACATTTTTATTGGCTGAAATGCTTACATTTATAAAGTGTTAACTCAGAAGTGTAATTTTTGTGCAAAAAACAAATCAATTTTAGCAGAACTCTTCTTTCTGCAGAATAACTGCCAGAAAACATGCTCAAGTTAACAACCCTAGAAAAAACAAAATTGAACTTTTCTTCAGTTTTATTCATAATCTAATAGTAAAGGACATTTGAAAAACTGCTGGATTTTCTCCACCAAATTAGACACATTTTTGACATGTGGCAAGTCGCTCGGTCGCGTGTTTAAAATCTGTTTGCCATGGTCTTAAAGCGGTTTCTCCTACCACTAAATTGAAACCACCAAGCCTCCATTTGGCACCCTTTTTAATCTATGGTGTGGTTCACACCAGGCCATGGAGGTTAATGTTCCTTCACGGAAGAACTGCACCGTGGAGCGGACTGTTTTTGGCATCAGGGACTCGATTCAAGTAGCATGTTTAAGCAGGTTTAAAGTTCAAACCTGCACTCAGAATTGACTGACTCAGAGTTGACTTACTCTGAGTTGACTGACTTGGAGTTGACTTACCCTGAGTTGACTGACTGAGTTCCCCAATTAAGAATTATCAGTGTCAAAAGGCACTGGAGGAAGTCCTTTTTGAACATCCTTGACTTTAAGAAGGGGCAGAGATTGCAGGGAATTTCCTGAAGGAAACCTGCTCTAGACCAGGTTAGGTTCACAGAGTCAGTTGCCATAGTGATGAACTCTTAGTTCAGCTCAGCCAGCTTTGTGAAACGGGTTTGGTTTAACCACTTTCACAAGTTTAAGTTATCTCTGTTCCTGAAACCAGAAACTCTGAGTATTCCTCAACTCTGAATTCACAAACTCAGAGTTTCAACAAAACCTGCTTCTTGAAACAGGCCCCTGGTCTATTTCGTGCGTGAGCCACGAGCGATCCGCGTCAATTCTGGCAGGAAGTTACATCAAGATACATGAGAAAAATCTGGTTTATTTTCAAAATATAAAAAAATTTTCACAATAAAACACCACAATTGAGAAATGCGATCATGTTTTTGTATCTAAACAGACTGTAAAGATGAATATAAACATACAATCACAACACCCACACTTTTCTGTGTGTGTGTAGGCCTACTACTACTTGCTTCTTGTTAGCAGAAACATGGGGCCATATTTGTAGGTTATTAACTTACCCATGATTGAAAAAACAAAAAAGCTCTAGCAGATGCGCCTGTTGTGGAAAAATGCATGTCTGGTGTAAATTGCAGGAGAGCGCAGATGCCGCTAGACTCCACACCTCTTCAGTCTCCGGTGTGAACCTAACGTAAGACTCAGGTCTGCACACCTTACCTTGCTTGTCATGACTCTTTCCTTGAAAGTCAGCAGGACAATTGCTGCTCCTGCACCTCCACACCTCTCCAGTCTGTTGAGCATGCATGAATTTGATCAAAAACCTCTCAGGAACAAGACGGCAGTCCAAGTTTTCTTACATTTTAAACACTCACCATCAGCTCCAAGTCTCATCTCATAGAAGAATTTCAGAAAAACCAGTAAGAACTCCTCAAGGTCTTCTCCTCGACAAGATAGAATTAAGCCAATCTCACTTTCAGCTGCTCTTACCCTCAGAAAATATTTCAATATTCTGGTCCTCACGAAATAAATAGAGACATCAGCCCTGCTGCAGACCCAACCAGAATAAAAAAACATTTCCAGCCAATTGTTTGTGAGTTGTTTCTTGGCCGTCCATCCTTTATCAGAAAACTGACAAACCACCAAGAGGCCAGAGCGCAAGTAACAATTAATCAGATTAATTACACTGCTGGGTTGGGATTAATCACAGTGTTTTACTCTGTAAACCTCATACGACAATATGCAGCATTTGAAGAAAAACAAGCTGAAGAGAAGATTTTCCCTTCTTTTTTTTTGGCTGAAATGTTTACATTTATAAAGTGTTAACTCAGAAGTGTCATTTTTGTGCAAAAAACAAATCAACTTTAGCAGAACTCTACAGATTCTTCTTTCTGCAGAATTACTGCCAGAAAATAAAGATGCTGATATCCAGCCATAAAAACAAATATTGTGTCTGCACTTTAAATGTTCACGTGAATACTCGAGTCTGATTGGCTGCTGACTGTGGATTCACACCTTAAAAAAAGTCCCGATACATACCCTAATGTTCTATATCACTACGCTAGCTTCTTTTAAACCAACCTTTGCTTCATCTTCTGTACTAAAACAAACAGAAAGAGGTGACTTTTCTCTCTGAACCGATACTTTCGTGATCATCAGCATATGTATCATTTTTATCTGCTTTGCTGCTGCAGTTGAGGTCAGTGCAGTTTGTGGCTCATGTTACCTAAACCAAAATAATGACAATAATAATGTACTAAACATCAATTAAATGTTAATTCTTTTATACATGAGCATGGTATAAGTGGGATAATGTTGGGCATTATCCACTTATACCATGCACACTTAAAAAGATTTGTTACAAGAAATCAACGCACACCTTGCATTACAATTAACATGCTAAAGTCATAACCCTAGAAAAAACAAAATTGAACTTTTCTTCAGTTTTATTCATAATCTGGTTATAAAGGACATTTGAAAAACTGTTGGATTTTTTCCACCAAATTGGACACATTTTTTACATTTGTCGCGTGTTTAAAATCTGTTTGCCACTGTCTTAAAGCGGCTTCTCCTACCACTAAACTGAAACCACCATGCTAGCTAGCACGGTTAGAAAGTATATATATATTTGGAAAGTTTCTTTTGGCAGAAAAGCTCCAGTAAAGAAACAGAAAAAGAGCCTTACTTCCAAATAGCTGCATTTAACAGACACAAATTAGAATCTTTACTCCAAATATGGATTTATTGTGGCAGTTATTCCCACATCCCATGATAAAAATGCAAAAGATTTATCAACCGGCTAGCTAATGTTACGAGGATCCTGATAAAACAGTTGATCAAACAGTGGATTAATGTAAATGAATTTATTTAGAAAAAACACCCTTTTTTCTTCATGCATTTATCTGTTGCACCTTAAAGTCGGATGAGGCTGAAATTGGTTTCAGATTTTTTTTAGCTTCTACTTTGACAGTTTTGGGTTAAGGGAAAATCTGAATCAGATTTCAATGGTTCCTGCATGAGGTCTAGAGATTAAAGCAGAGATTTTTCAGAGGATGAAGATAAACTTTACCCTCAAAGTTAAGGGAAAGTGGAGGTTAAAAAAAACATTAGACACCTGCTTCAGGCTCGCTCAGGCCGAGCTCTGAAAATAATGTCTGACATTAAACCGATTTGTGGCCTGAAAAAAGGTTGAAGACCTCTGATATCGAGCGCTTAAGTCTTACTTCGGATGACCAGCTCCACTGTTATGCTGATTAGATTTTTCAGCTGACTTGTCAAATGTGTTCACTTTGAAAAGTAACAATTTCAGGTTCAAATTTCATGGATTTTCAAGTGGTCTGAATCAGTGTTTTTCAACTTTTTTTAGGTCAAGGTACACTTTTTCCTTGACAAAAGTTCTGTGGCACACCAGCATCCAAATACATAAAACAGAGAAACTCTATACAGTCTGTTTTGAGGTACAGTCCATCCACAATCTCGTGACAATTTTTTGTAATAATTCAGCCAGAAAAGATGGAAAATGCGGCTCTTTTTTTTCCCATTTTTTATTCTAATTTTGAGTTTAGTTCATATTTCAGCTACATGCTAGCTATCTTGGCTAAATTAGACATGTTACCATACAGGTATCAGCTCACCTCGCACTAGCAGAATATATGATGGAATGAAAGGCTTTATTTGTGTCAGCTTCTATTATTGTGTGTGAGCTGCAGTGGTATTGTGTACATTTTTGACAACTTTAAAGGTAAAGATTATTTTGGCCAACAGGTATGTGTGTAACTACTGTGTGTGTGTAGACAGGCCCCGCCCATTCCAGATTGCCCCCCTTGTCCGGTCCAACAAAATAAGGAAAACGATACAACGTAATCAATATAAATAAAGTTTAGTATAAAATACAACAGGGGTTTATTAAGTATATTGGGACATTAAAAATCTGTCCAACACTAGAGGCTCTCAGCTCGTATCTGTTTGCTCAGCTGTTGGACAGGACAAGTTACCACATTTTGTTTTTGGCTAATTTGGCATTTAGCTAATATTTCGACTACATGCTAGTCGTTTTGACAATTTTAGGCTATTTTTTTCTATTTTTTTAGGTTATTTTTGCATTTAGCTAATATTTTTAGCTGGCTATCAGCTCCTGCATTTTTAGCCTTTAGCTTTAGACATTTCAGCTATCAACTTCAGAGTTTTCAACTATCAGCTTCTGCATTTTAGTTATCAATTTAAGCATCTTGCGCTATCAGTATTAGCATCTTAGCGGCCACATTCAGCACCTTTCACACCAGCATTATTGCAGGTAATACTGTATATCTAGTTTTTAAAATGTTTTAGTATTATTTTTTTCTATGAAGATTACAAAAAATGAAATATTTAAATTTTGGTTCTGTGATGCTTTCTGGAAAACAGTTATTTTAGGCCCCGCCCCCACATCATATAAGTAATCTGTTATGTGACCCTCACAAGAAAAAGTTTGGGGACCCCTGGTCTAAACGTCTCAGCCAGATTTAGGACATGTAGCGTTGGAGTCAAAAAGATTCCCAAAAACATGTTCAGCGAGCAGGGAGAAAAGATTTATACGAGTCTCACCTAAAAGCCATAATTGTCTTTCTACAGTGGAACACGTTGTGACACAGCGGCCATGCATTGCTTCAAATTTGCGCCTTTTAAGGCAGGTTGAGAACGAGCCTTAACGGTTGAATTTTCAGGACCTGAGAAGAGAATAATTGAGTCATTAGTTTTGATCAGGGTTCCGTCGCCAGCTAGCTGACATATTATGGTCATTTTGCAGTACAAGGAAAAGTAATTTAAAGCTTCTTTGCATATACTCTTAAAGATTACTTTCCCTTCGAGGTCACTTATGATAAAAATGCTTTACATGTTGAAGGAAATGAGTTTTTAGTTGAAATTAGCCTCAGAAGCAAAGGATATAAACAAATGTTACTGCATGATTTGAAGAGGTGGAACTTGTAACTTTATCAAATGATCAAGCAGCCGTAGAGCTGAAGCGGTCGGTCTCTGAGGACTCCCATCAGCCTCACGTGCTAAACTCCTCTGCTATGTACAAGGAAGCATTGATTACACTTTGTCTCTCTATCTTATCCCATCGAGTACACGAGCCGTTAATGTTTAAATCAAAATCAATACATAACTTAATCATTCAAACTCCTCACTAATTTGTTTGTCACAATCGATTGGCTGGGCCGGCGCGAGCTGTCTGCCCGTCTCCCTGTCAATTAAGGCGTGTGATGTGAGCAGACTGTATCTGCCACAGAGGAGGAGGTTAGAGGCTTTTACGAGCCGCTCTGCTGACATTATGATCCATCAAGTGTTGTGACCTTGGGGACATTAACTGCTAGCTAATATGGAAGCATTTCCTTCTGAAAAGAAATGACAGGAATGATCTCTTCATCTTCACAGTGCATGGTCTGGATGGTGTTTGAGTGCTCCTCATTCATACACCGAAATCTTTGTTAATGTATTGATAAAAAGTTAGTTTAAACGCCAGACATGGTCAAGCACGTGCTTATCCCACATATTCTCCCTCCTCTCCATATATGAATGTATGGCTCAGGGCCCCTCCGTGTCACTTTTTGTCATTTTGGGAGACCCCAAATCAATGTTTTTGAAATGCTGGCTGTTCCTATCAAATCAGGGGTCCCCAACCCTCGGGATACTGTACCGGACATGGTAGACGATATGGAACCGGTACTGGGTGAGGGTACCAGTCCATGTCCTGGTACCGGTCAGCGTCCTGAAGGTCCAGAAGCCCCTCTCCTCCCCGCTGCATGCAGAGAAACAGCAAAGAAAGTACACTCCGTGTTCACGCTGTGCCACTATGTTTTTAAGCATTTAGACTAAAAACATATTGGTTCGGTAAAAATGGATGACGGTTGTGCGACGGCATCCTTACATTTCACTGTCATGCTTACATAAAGTCTTTTTGGTAATTTTTCAACAAACCAATTCAGGGAAAGAGAGAATCATAAACATTCATGAGTTGAAATATCGCGATGGTTCGTCATACCGATAATTTTTCCCACTTTATTGAGGACCCCATTGGCATGTGCATTTATTCCATGGCCCGGTATCAAGCGGCCCTCGGACCGCTACTGGTTCATGACCTGAAGGTTGGGGATCCCTGACTTGATTGGAACAACCAGCTCGTAAAAAAACGCTCATTTGGGGAAACCCAAAAGAACAAAAAGTGAATCCTGAATAATATGATCATATATGAAGAGGAGGGAGACACGTTGGTTTGTCCAAAGCCATGACTCTTTAGGAAAAATATCTTCTTTAACAAATTTTCTGAATGTAAAATGCTAAATCATTTTTCTACCTTCCTTGAAGGCTCAAAGCGCTTTACAGTCCCAGACCCATTCACCCATTCACACACTGGTGGTCTACTGGAGACATTCTGTCACAAAGCAAGAAACCTTAGAGCACGTATGTCAAAGTCAAGACCCCTGGGTAATTATATCCGTCCCTCCAGATCACCTTATATTATTATTATCGTTAAAGGTTCAATGTTATCTGGTATATTTGTGGCAGAATATATTTTATTCAGAGCAAAATCTGATTGAGTTGACATCCCTGCTTTAGAGACAGGAGATATAACATTAACTGAAAGTCAGACATTTGGTCTCTATAAACACAGATATGATGTACTACTATTATATTCTTACTATTATTATAAAGTATTATGGGATGTGGCCACAACATCCACCTTTGAGCTTAGCTCCAAAGTATTGGATGTTCATCCCCAGAGATAGCCAGAGTTCAGAAAGCCCCTCTCCCTGATGGTAACAATTATTACAGACTGACAGCTTGTATACGTGAGGAAAAAAAGCATGAGGTGAAGCTCAGACTGTTATTATTTCTCCCATAAAGGTATGCATAAAACTGCACATCAAAGGTCACGCCTGTATTTGCCCCGCATAAAGGCATGTAGAGGTCTCCGTGGCGACTGGGTGAAAGTAATTTGCTGGAGATGTGTTCATAAATCCAGCCAGCTGCTGCAGCTTCACAAGAACTGGAGGATTTCACAGCCAAGTCTGGAGGGATCTGTCTTTATGTAAACTTCAACACAGCGCAGACTGTGATGATTCAGTCTGTGCTAGAAATCACAGCAATTTAAGAGTAATAAAGGAATTTTCATAGGCCGGGCACGAAGAGGATGTTCTTCGCCAGTGCTGCTGCAGACTTCTAACAAATCTGTGGTGCAGAATCTGACCTTTCTGCTCACATCTTTGCCTCCTTCAAAGCTTTGCTCAAATGTGTCAGAGGTTCACAGTTTTGTACTTTATGCTGGCAACCATAAAATCTTTCTATGAAGAAGAAATAAAAAGAATTCGCAACAGCACAGCAGTCACAAAGTTTTAAGGAAACCATAATTACAATGCACAAAGTTGTGATGAATGTGTATTCACGGCTTCCACAATACCTCACCTCCACAACAATCATTATAATTTTGACTGAATTCAAAGGTCTTTTTGAAAAGGCTTACATAAGTTTCTTGCATTAGAGGGGCTGTTGTAATGCGGCACCCATCATTAGATCCATCAAATGTCTGAGAGCCTGAGTACACCCACAAGAAAACCAGCTGAGTTCCCAGAAAAAACAACAGCTTGCGACTATATTACCACACAGCGTGAGAGCGCTAAACATAAATGTGCGGTACACAAAACTTGTCTGCAAAGTTTTGATCTTGTAATCTTCTGATTCTGAAACCAAATGGAAGGATTAAAGAGGAAGGGTTTCTTCACAAAGTGACGCCTAAGACGGCATCTTCTACAGCCAGAGCCAGAACCTGCTGCAGGCTGTTCCACTGATGTGTGTGGAGGCATGACAAGCAGATGAATCTGTGTCTGTATTCTTGCCTCACAAAGCCATCTGCATTCAGGAGGTGACAGGGAGAGATGGCAGGAGAAGTGAGGAGTCGGCTGGCAGGGGGAAGGAGCAGCAGCCGTCCTCTTTGACTGGAATCGATCGGCCGTGCACGTCGAGGGAAATGAGACAGATCTCTGCTCCTTTGGATTTGATGAAATCACTCAGACAGAATCATGAAAAAAGAGAGAGCGCTCGCAGTCAGAGAGTGTTTGTGAGATTCATTGATCTGTTATAGGAACATTATCGAGGTGGAAAGATGCGTTTTTGTTTCTTTACACCAGGGGTGTCAAACTGAGTCGCACAAACAGACAAAATCCAGCTTATGTCGGGGGACGAACAGGATAAACATTTATAGAACACTCTAAAACTACATTTTTAAAACTTCAAAACCATTACTCTGAACATAATTATGAACTAGATGTATAGGATTACCTACAATAATGCTAGTGTGAATGTGTAAGCTCAGTTTGGCCGCTTAAGATGCTAGTGCTGATAGCTGAAGATACTGAAATTGATAGATAAAAATGCTGAAACTGCTCGCTGAAAACACTTAAGTTAACAGCTGAAAAAGAAGAAGCTTATAGCCAGCTAAAATATTATCTAAATGCCAAATTATCCTAAAAAATTTTTTTAAAATGCCTAAAAAAATTGGAAAAAAAGAAAAGCCTAAATTAGCCAAAACAGCTAGCTTAAAACTGATGTATTAGCTAAACTCCAAAACACCCTAAAAAACTAAAAAAGAAAAAACTAAAAAAAAAAACCTTAAATTAGCAATAACAGTTGGCACGCAGCTGGATGTCAAAATATCCTAAGAAATAGAAAAAAAATAGCCTGAGCTATAGCCAAAAACAGCTAGCATGTAGCTTAAATATTAGCTAAACTCCAAAGTAGCCTAAGAAAATCTCAGTAAATGTTAAAATAGTTAAAAAAGCTAGCAGGATGCCATTTTTTAACTTTAAAACCGTAAGTCTTGACATAGTTATGAATAATAAAAAGGCAGGAATATTATTCCAGAATAAATACATTTAAACCTTAAATAACTTTCAATATTTTACTCTCCATAAAAATATATTTTTTCATATTTATACAAGTTAGAAATGAGTGCAAGATAACATTCGGGTCATAAATAACAATAAAAGAAACTGATCTGGAGGACCGGATAGAATTACCTGGAGGGCCGGGTCCGGCCCCCGGGCCTTGACTTTGACACGTGTGCTTTACACACACGTTTGCTGCTGTTATATCAGAAGCCCGTCAGCTTCAGACGTGACTGCTGACGGTAGCAGGTTCAGGGTTGCGACTGAGCAGTTTAAAAGCTGCCTGACTGTTTGAATTCATCAAATGGAGAGACAGCATCAGCGTTTATTCCACAATGACCCCAAAACCGTCAACATGTTTCAGCTAAATACATCTTACAAACAGCATCTGATAGTCCGTGATTCCAGTCAGAATTAAAATGACTTTAGATGTTATTAATGAACCACCCCCCACCACCACCACATCCATAAACACACTTCACACGTTGGACCCCAAACATGGGAGGCATTTTAAAATGTCTGTATTTATCCTGGAATTGTGTGTCTGCGTTCAGCGCAGAACTGCGAACCCCTTTGTAAAGGTTGTTCGATGGAATCAAAGGAGTTCATTGTTATTCAAATGTGGCCTTTCATCCAGATATGAACGAGGATGTGAGGGTTTTTGTTGGAGAACAAGGTTGTACATACTCGTATGTCTGCATCAGCGTTCTGTGTTTTTCTTAGAGATACTCGTCTGTAGCCAAAGCTCTGTGAACTTCACAGCAAACACTATTTACACGTCAGAGGCGCCAAGTTTCAATGTTAAGTCCACGTACAGACGGAATTAAAGGGCACAGTGTGAGCATCAGGATTTGGGAAGGTTGGCACGTCGAGACCTAAAAAGGTGTGTCGCGCCAACCAATGAGGGACTCTGTTTTAGCACGTGATGTGTTGATGATACAGTCAGCGGGGGGAGTTCAAAACCAACACGGAGGAGAATTTGATGTGACCCAGTAGAAGGCCCGATCCGAACACTCCCCTTCTCACTTCCCCTTAGCCCTCCGCCTTCGTTTATCCCTCTGTGCTTGCTCCAAACGGAGGGTGGTAAAAAATATTTCCGACGTGAGTTTCGTTCAGTTACGTCAACAAAATCACCGGTAAGCTAGCGTTAGCGCGGAGCTTCCAGCGCTCGTATATACATAACAGCAATTTTATAAATATAAAGAGGTCACACTGCAACATAAAGTTATTACTTACGTTTAAATGTAAACATCTGTGGTTCAGAGAGCACCAAAGTGAAGAAAAGCGCATCGTAGCGCGGCGCGGTTTACTCTCGCAATAGCGGACTTTGGACCTCTCTGTTTTGAGTGTGTAGCGTAAAAAATTATAATTCCAGACACTACTTTGACTTCAACTGCCACTTCAAATCAAGGGGAAGGGCTAAGGGGAAGTGAGAAGGGGAGTATCCGGATTGGGCCAAAGAGTGTCCGCCCCGAGACTGGAGGTTAAAGTGTTCAAGTCATATGTCGAAATGCTTCACCTCCAGCCCTCGCGAAATTGGGCTAGAGCCTTCACCGTCACTTCCGGATACGTCTCCCGCCATGTTGTAACTGACTGCAATCAAACGTTGGAGGCGGGGCCAGCGGGAGGCACAAGCTTTTACTGAGGCACCTGATTGGTCAGTTTATAATTTGAATAACTGGCAATAAAGAAAAAATATATTTAAAAGAAAGTAGGATTAGAAGGAAGATGCTAAGAAGAGCAAGAATAGTTATTCTGACAAATGAAACGGCCTGGTGTATGGTATTACCTTAAAACTGCACCAGCCAGGTGTGGACCTAGCTTTCATGATTTCATGTGGTGTTGCGCCAACATGGTGGTGGGGGGTGGGGGTCTCCTCCAAACAAATGTATGCTGTTGTTGAGTTGAACTATTAAGCAACTTATGTGACTCAGTGTCTCTATATCCCTCATTTAAAGTAGATAGATGCAGAGTGTGAAAAGCTTCAGTTCAGTGTTTCCACTCATCACTATTTGAAAACAATCTGTGAGTTTCTGTAGAGATAAAACGTTTTCTTGTCTCTAAGAGATAAACTGTTATTTTGACTGGAGAGGGCAGAGCAATCGAAATGACAATCCAGGGAAACAAACTGTAGTGAATCTAATCTGCCAGCGTGAATGAACCTCAACTGAAGTGGCCGAGTTACAAGACAAAAATACATTCTTGGCCTTTGCTCTTTCTTTACTGTAACTGAAATGCTTTTAACAAGTATGCTGACAGTTTCATCAAAAACATGGCTGACCAGAGGGGAGGACAGCTAACGGGACAGAAAACGTGGGCTGTGGGTGACTTCACTGGAAATGGAGGCTTTAGAGCTGTTTGTTTGGGGATTAGGCTGAGATTAAAGCTCTAATCCCGTTCCGTCATGTGCATAATTGAAAAATGTCTGTCCATGGAGCTGAGTTATGAAGAGTTGTGCTCGTGCTGTCTCCCCATCCTCACCTGTGCAGGTTGACCTTTCCTTCTGCTTTGTGTTCTTTAAATTCAACGCCGACCATCTTTTTCAATCTTTTGTAAAATAGTTCCCAGTGCTCTTTTATTTATGATCATGCAATTTTTAGCCAAAAACTTCTGTCGTTTAGCAGACGTTTGTAAGGAATACACCTCGGAGTTCTTCTTAACGTGAAGCAACCCCTCCCCCCATCCCCTCCACATTGCGGCGTCTGGTTCACACTGGACACGGAAGTGAGGTGGAGGCAACGCGACGTGGAAGCGTCACGGAATAGAGGCTGCTTGCATTCGCTGCTACTGTTAACCTATAGTGTGGTTCACACCAGGCGCTGCGGTTCTCTGCGGAAGTGTTTCGGCGTCTGGTGTATTCTGTGCGCGAGCCGCGAGTGATCCGCATCCATTCTGGTAGCTAAATTACATCACGATACATGAGAAAATCTGGTTCATTTTCAAAATATAACCAGTTTTTCACAATAAAACACCACGATTGACAAATACGATCATGTTTTTGTATCTGAACTGTAGAGATGAAAATAAACATACAATCACAAACACACACACACAAAATAAATAAATAAACCAGACAGACGAACACACACGGATGAATGTAGAGGGCCGACTCCGGGTAGGGGTGTGGGGTTGGGTTTTGGTTGTAAAAAAACAGAAAGGCAGAGAGCAGTTCTCCTTAGCAGAAAATGTATATTTTTAGGTTATTAACTTACCCATGATGGCAAAAACAAATCGTGGGACGAACAGGACAAACATTTATTGAACATTCTAAAACTACATTTGTAAAACTTTAAAACTGTAACTTTTTAACATAATTAAAAACTAGAAATATAACATTACCTGCAATAATGCTAGTGTGAATGATGTGAGCTGAATTTGGCAGCTGAAGATGCAGAAATTGATAGCTAGAAACACTAAGATGATAATATTAGCCAAATGCTAAATTAGCCTAAAAACACTTTGGTTAGCCAAAACAGCTAAATTGCTAAACTTTAAAATAACCTAAAAAACTGAAAAGAAAACATAAATTAGCCAAAACATCTGGTGTGTAAATATTAGTTAAACTCCAAAATAGCCGAAAAAATCTTAGTAAATGCCAAAATTGTTCAAAAAGCTAGAAGAATGTCCATTTTAAAACTTTAAAACTGTAACTTTTAAACATAATTATAAATAATAAAAAGGCAGGAATATTATTACAGGATAAATCAACTAAAGCCTTAAATAACTTTCAATATTTTACTCTCCATAAAAATATATTTTGTCCAAATTATACAAGTTAGAAATGAGCTCAAGATAAGATCGGTCAAATAAAATGATCTGGAGGGCCGGATCCCACACCCGGACCTTGACTTTGACACGTTCTTTGGCAGAACCGACCATTGTGAAAAAATGCATGTCTGGTGTGAACTGCAGGAGAGAGTGGATGCCGTGCGCACTCCGCGTCCATGTAAACCGAGCGTTACGCGGCGGTTCACACCAGGCGCTGAGCGCAGCAGCGTGCACCGTGCAGGGGATCGTTTCAGCGTCTGTGTGCAATCCGCATCATTTCTGACAGGAAGTTGCATCAAGATACGTGAGGGAATCCGGTTTATTTTCAAAATACAATCAATTTTTCACAATAAAGCAGCACGATTGACAAATGCGATCAAGTTTTTGTATCTCAACAGACTACAGAGATGAAAATTGAACCATCATACAATCATAACACACACACACTTCTCTCTGCGTGTCTCAACAACTGATAAATTGTAGGCATACTAACTACTTGCTTCTTCTTAGCAAAACATGGGGGAATATTTTTAGGTTATTAACCTTTTTGCCCATGACAGCAAAAACTATAAAAAGCTCCAGCAGAAGTGCCTGTCGTGGAAAAATGCCTGTCTGATGAGAATTGCAGGAGAGAGCGGATGCTGCATGCACTCCACACTGCTTCCGCATCAGAGTGAAATAAGCGGTAAACATTTATTTTTCTTTATATATTTTCTGCATCGTGAGAAAAATGCATCCTGTATCATGTAAAAACACCGTTTTCATTGCAGTGGGCCTTAAACAGTGAGCAGTGGAAAGTTCTTTCAATGTCTCTTTCTTTTTTCTCTCTTTGCACTTCATTCAATGCCGTCGCTTTTTAAAAAAGCTTGTAGCTTGTCTTATATTTTTCAAGGCGCAGCTCCTGAACACATTGTGCTACAGCATAACTGCGTGTTAAATGTAAAGATCTCCACATTTCAGAGGCCTTGAGACAACTGGAGGTGCTGAAAATCCATCATAATTGTATTTTATATCCCCCGCTCCTGGTCTGTATCTCCTACTGAATGATGACATCTCTGCATGGATGATGAAGCAGGCAGAAATGTGTTACTGTAAATCACATCAGATAGCGCAGCAAAGCTCCATGAAACTTGAACAGAAAGGGTCTATTTTATTTGTCAAATGCACGAGTAAAGGTCTGTGTCCTGCAGGTGGGAGCTCATCTTTTAGAAATGTCATCAATCTGAGCAAACCTCCTGAGAAAGGAATTATTTCTGTTATGGCAGCAGATTCAGATGCCACCAAAAATGACCCCTTCATTTATTTATTTGTATTTACTTATTAACCACCGGGTGAAACAAACATTTTCCCATGATTCCCCAAGTTTGATCCTTCTTTGACTCACAATCAAAAGACTCTAAAAATCTGAAAGCGAGCTGTTGAGTGTGGATGTGGTGTTCATTCTGAGCTGTGTTGATTTATTTGAAAAATCTTGGCTCTAATAGTTAGCAATGCCTCTAAAAGATGGGAAAAATTCAGTCTGTGTGAATAATTGATCATTTCCTTTGCGGTGACATCTGTTGTGGTGGTGCCTGAGAGCCAGAGAGACCCGTGGCTAACACTTAATTCTCTCACTGCTCCCCGTTATACTAATGTAAGCCGCATGAATATCAAGTAGGCAGCAAATGAAAAAGAGTTGTCCGCCCACCAAACTTTCCCCGGATGCGTTTTGGTTTAAACACTTCCAGTGAAAGGGGTTAAAACAGAACTTTGAATGATCTTCAGATCCTGCCGGGAATCCCAGACAAAGAAATGCGTCCCAGCTGAGCTGGCCACGATAAGGAAGGCGGAGCTGCGACATTTGATCTCATCTGCAGCTAATAATGGCACGGCTCCTAAACGCTGCATTCGTAGATTCTCATTAATTACATGCATTTTTGTGGTCCTGAACTGCAGACGGTTAATTGAAATGCAGATTTGTAAAAGTGAGCTTGTCAGAAATGCATTATAGTTTTAACCTTTTGAGACAGTGTGAAAGCCGTGTGATTAGATAAGTGTAAGTAATGACCTTTTTTGAGATTAGACATACACTTTAATTAAAATTCATTCTCTGAGGCCAAAAGACTTTCCGTATTTGGATGATGTATTCTTTCCAGTGCCTGATTTAATGTGACCAACGCTACATTTAGCCGCTGAACAGTTAGTGTTCTTTGGGTGAAGCCAGAAGACATTTTTACTATAAAAGGTTAGACAGTTTTTAGAGAAGCTCAACTTTTTCTTTTCTTTTTTCTTTTTTTTTTTGTGGAATAGAAAGTTTAAGTCCTTCCACCAGCAGTTGTCAATTTGGCAACTTTTCGCCACAGTGACTGTTCAAACCCTTCAAGCAACCCTGTTTTTAATGGCTTTTACTACTCATAAAAAGCAGTCAGGATTAAAATCCATTTGGCCTAATAGATTGTTATGACAGCAGTTAACTTACAGCATGAGTCTGTTTTTAGAATAAAGGCTAAACGACTAAATGTAGAAGTTGTAAGCCTCACAGACTGGCTTTTTATTTATTTACTTTTTCAGTTAGAGTGCACGATCCAGACGATCCACTTAAAGGACAGGAGAGTAAGACCAATTCTAATGAATCCCATTCCTATTCTTTCATATGATACATATAGATGACTGAATTAGTGGGTATAATAAAAACAAACACAAAATAAAAATCCATAATAACAATAATACAACTTATATTTACATTATGCTGCATACAAATCACTCTTTTTTTTTTTTTTACATTTAAACTTAAAGAAAACAATACTCATAAAACTTTTTTCAGGTCATGATCCGAGGAATTCATTTTTTAATCCAGCAAAGGAGGTGGTCATTAAAATCCAAACCACAGCTTATGTCGCAGGACAAACAGGATAAACATTTATTGGACACTCTAAAACTACATTCTTAAAACTTTAGAAACATAACTTTTTAACATAATTATGAATAAGATATATATCATTTTCTGCATTATTTGCTAGTGTGAATGCTGCAATCTGAATTTGGCTGCTGAAGATGCTAGTGCGGATAGCTGAAGATGCTGAATTAATACCTGAAAACGCTGAAGCTGATAGCCAGCTAAAATACTAGATAAATACCAAATTGAATTAAAAAAAAAAACTAAAAAAAAAAACTTAGGTTAGCCAAAACAGCTATTTGTTGCTGAAATATTAGGTGAACTCCAAAATAGCCGTAAAAACCTAAATGCACAATAGTCCAAAAAGCTTCCAGAATACCAATTTTTAAAACTGTAACTTTTTAACATAGTTATGAATAATAAAAAGGCGGGAATATTCCAGATTAAATCAATTTAAACCTTAAATAACTTTCAATATTTTACTCTCCATAAAAATATATTTTGTCAAAATTGTACAAGTTAGAAATGAGATCAAGATAACATCGGGTCAGTAATAGCAATAAAATATAAAATGATCTGGAGGGCCGGATAGAATTACCGGAGGGTCGGATTCTGGCCCCGGGCCTTTGACTTTAAAGTTGTAATTTCTTACTTTGTTTGAAACAGAAGGATTTTGTAAACCCCATAGCCACATAACATGTTTGGCCTCATCCATTACCAGCAGTGTCTGCAAAGAACATAATCTGTAAGTTTCCGTATTCTTGACTTCAGAAATACTTTGGAGGTGTGCTTATTGTAAGGAGTCAATATGTCTTATATGTAATGATTTGTTTTACAACATTATTAAAACTTCTAGGTTTGATTCCTAATAGTTACCCCAGACCTCCAAGCAATATGAAAAATAATGTTAAATCAAGGGGAAATACAAAATATGCTTAGCTTGGTCATTGGACTAATATTTCACTTTGTTTACCTTTTTAATATAAGCAATATGTTGCTTCCATTTTACATTTTCATCAACAATAATCCTCAAAAATTTGAATGTCGTAACTCTTTTCAGATTTACATTTGACTCAAAGAGCTCGCCTCTCGACATAACAATAGACCAGAATAATGTTTTTGTTTAACATTTTAACACTTTAACATCTGAGGCGTCGCTTGGTGACGCTTAAACACAAAATCTTTAACATATTGTAACTTTTCAAGTGTGAATTCCAGCAGATTCAGAATCTGTTGAACTGAACAACTGAAAAATGACAGTGAAACATAGAACATAAACTCTGGAGCTCCAGTGTTAAAGGGTTAAACTCCTTCAATCCCACACGTGAGAGCAGTTTCTGTTCCTTCAGAGAAATCATCGTCTTTCAAGAAACATTTCTCAGCCTGAAACGACTAAAGTTTATTTTCCCAACTGTATCTTTTTTTTCATTATTAATAATTCAGTTCTTAATTTTGTGTAAACAGTGTTGTCAAACAGTCGATCGATCTTTTGCTCCCCCGCTTAATTCCCTGTCCTCAGGCGAACTTCTCCATATGCTCTCATTGGTGTGTTTGTTTAGACGGATCACTAATTATGCTGTAATTATGGGATGCTGCATTCATGTGGATGTGAAAACACACTGAAGTGCTCTGGAGCGTGGCGAACCATCCACGAGTTCTCTGAAAGGAAATCTCATCAAACTTCAAATTTTCCTTTTAGTTTTTGTGAAAAAAACTAACAATAAAGATTTATTTTTTTCTTTTGCGCGTGAGCCTTTTTGTAAATGTACATTTACAGCAGGGCTAAAGACGAAGAGGTGGTGATGTATCTTGTTTCTATTCATTTTATTATTTTTTATTTTTTCATCTTTAAACAGTTATTACCAGGCAATGTTCAAACTAACCAAATATATTAAATTTTACTTTTTCTCTTTTTCCAAATCAAACAATCAAATCTCTGTGAATTTTACAATTATGAAAAAAAAAACACATTTATGAATTTTCCTCTCAATATCTGCAGAGTATCTGGCCTCCCGGTTCTTTCAGTGCTTTTCCATCCGTGTGCAGACATGTCACAGTCGTGTCATAGTGCAGACATGGATGTTTGCCTAACGATCATACCCTTTGCAAAAGCTGTCGCATTAACTCATACTCTTCTTTCAAAGTCTCAGCAGGACGGATGTTCGGCACACTGATTAGTTTCTGAGCCTCACTGTCGGTGCAGCTGTTAGTGGATGATCTCACTCCTGAAAGGTTCTGTTTTAACTTGTAGAAGAAGGATCAACTGTTCTCTTACCTTTTCTTGGAGGTTTGGGTTTATATCAGCTATAAACCTTTTTTTGGTTTGATTCTTTAAGGAGTTTCTAGCTTCTCTGAGAACTGTGCTCCTCTCAGTATTTTACTGTGACAGATGTGAATGAGGTTAGTGTCCAGGTGAAGCTGTGAAAGTACAGCCTCTCTGCACGAAGATTATCTTTCACTGTATTTTGTGCATCAAAGAAACATATTTGTTTGTAAAGATTGTAGCTACAATGAAAAACCTCAATTCCAACTGATGTTGATCACCATCAAAAACATGGACCAGCTAGCTGTTGTGAGGATCTGCTATTCGAGCTTTAGGGCTAGGTTGATAAAAATCTATTTGAATCAATTTAAGCTTAAAAGATCAATAATCGATCAATAAATCGATTCAGCACATAAAAGGAAAACTTGATGCTAACGTTTAATGAAATTTCCCATAGGGTGGCTAATGCTAACGCTCAGTCGACCTAACATACATTTCTGACTAAATGAACATCTTTATGAACTCACAGACATGAAGTTTCCAAACTCTTTTAGAGAAATGTTTTTAAAGTAACCATTTGTGGTCTAAAACAGTCTTTTTCTTATTTTTGTCTTCTTTTTCTGGAATAAGTGTAATGCTTTAGCATGATCGCCACCTAGTGGACAAACTGGAACGCCCTCCAGGAGAAGCAGAACAATGTTTACAATATTAATGATCTGAATATTTAGAGAGAATTTCTCCTTTAGAGAATTCAGATATTCCACATAATCAAATTAACAATCTCATTATTTTACTATTTACAGAACTGTATCAGATTAATATAAATATATTTAAAACAAGTACTAGATTATTAATGTATTTCTAAAAAAATGTGTCAAACAGTGTAAACTCAAAACTGAATTGAATTAAATGGATCGTAAGAATAGAGAAAAAAATCAAATCGAATCGTTTCTGGAAATTAGTATCAATACCCGACAACTTAAAAATGTGAATTTGACCAGACTATCTGGGGGTCTGAGGACAGACGGGGAGCTTAGTGCTTTGACTGAAGACCCCAGATGGTGACGGTGATGATCGGAGAAGACAAGATGGATGAGGGGAAAACAGGAATCAGAAAACTGTAAAAGGTAAAGAATAGATGTACAGATAAAAATGAGAGCGGGTAAAGGAGGGAAAGGATATTCTGGTGAAATAAATGGATCAGGAGAGCGCAGGAGATGGAGAACAGGGTTAAAACATCATGACAAAGAACACTAATGGGGTTTATTTAACTACCAGTTGAATGGTGTTTTGGAGCTTTGTTCACAACGGTCAAATAATAGTAGTGATGAAACCGAAGTAATTTAAATTATAACTATTCATTTTGTTTTCTTCTTGGCTGCTTTGTCCCTTTCGGGGTTATAACTAAAAATCACAAATACTTTAAATTGCCACAAATAAACAGGAAATATGCAGGAAACCATGTAAATGTGGGGACCAATCTGATTTTAATGAACCAGTTTTTGTCAAACTGCTTGTTTCCCAGACTGACTGTTTATGAGAATACAAGACTTTGACTAAAAACACAACTATTAACCTTGAATTTCTGCACTTAGAGCTTCCAAACTCATCCCTGCAGAAAAATCCAATTCAGTGGCTTCTCGCCGTGCGTCTTTAGTCCAGGCTCAGCAACAGTTCTGTGATCACAGGCGGTCAGAGGACCGCTTGCAGGAAACTGAGGGGGAGAACGGTTGACATGCTGCCAAGGTCACCTGACAGACTTCAGCTGTGAACACTGCAATTACATGGTAAGCATCTGACACCCCCCAAGCCTTTACTGTCCCCCATTTGTAACACTAGCTGTATGTGTCAGTGTGAGCTTCAAAGAGCAGAGTGAAATAAACTGCACCCACCGCAGTCTTCTGGTCCAACGCTTCATTTGGGTCCGGCAGCCTCTCCGTTGATGTGTTGCATACAAACACTCGTGTCCTTAACTCAACCCTTCAGTTTGCATCGTCATTT
The DNA here is from genome assembly GCA_003999625.1 of Oryzias javanicus. NCBI lineage: Eukaryota > Metazoa > Chordata > Actinopteri > Beloniformes > Adrianichthyidae > Oryzias > Oryzias javanicus. The sequence continues at coordinate 3,968,448 of CM012458.1, forward strand.
TTAAATGAGAGTCAAATAAGAGGATTTTTGTGTTTGCATATTATAGTTGCACACATTGAAATGATCACAGAGGTTTTTTATTATCAGAAGTTGACTGTACTGTTTGATATATTTTTTAAAGCCATGCATTTTTGCACAATATGTAATTAGTTTTCTTTTAGTTGCATCTCTCTCTCTCTTTATTTGTACATATATAGTTAAAAAGATGTTAAAAAATTAGTTTCTTTTTAATATTATTTAGAAGAAACATATTTTTCTAAATAATAATGTTATTGTTAGGTTATTAGTGGGAGGTTTTAAGGTTTGTACAGCTTGGTAAAATCTTCAGGAAGACTTGTAGATTTTGAATGCATTAAAATGTATTTTTCCCAAAGCATCCTCCCTGTTCATCAAATGTTCTAGTTGAATCTTCAGTCCAAATATCAATTTTGTTCCAGATTTCTTTCATTTGTTTTCATTTTCTGAATCATTATTTCTGTCAGGAAGTGGCGGATGAGGACCCAAACGCAGTAGACCGGGCCTGGTGGCGGAAACTTCAAATATTTCATAAACGGAAACATGAGAAAAAACAAACTGGTGACTGAACAAAACAGAACAGATGGCTGGACAATGAAGAACTGAATACCAGAAACTTAAACAATAAACAGAACATAACAAAAGCATGAAAAAACACAAGGATGGTGTAACACAGGCTCGGAGGCGTTTGGATCCATATGCAGTGAGTTTATTAAGTTCGGTGAAGCTGGGAAAAGCAGCGCGAGTCGGAAAGGCGGGGTCATGCCGCAAGGAAGCAACAGAGATTGAGCCAGACGGTGCGTCGAAAGGCAGGCGGAGGTCAACACGTCGAGGGAATTCGGAGGCTGGCAGAGACGAAGTCAGGACGCAGGAGTCGAGGTCGCGCTAGCAGGAGAGTAAACAGATCAGAACAGGGTCGAGGCTGGAGAGCAACAGGCTAGGAAACTCGTTCTAAGGCTACGCACAAACTTCACAGAGTGCTCAGGGGAGAGCTTGGTTAAATGCTGTGGAGACTGATTAGATTGCAGCAGCTGAGGGGTGGTTAATACTCAGAGACTGTGCACGTGGATGACCTGAGAGGTAAACAGCAGTGGATTCCTGACAGAAACCCCCCCGAGGAGCGGCTTCCGGACGCTGGAGTCCCGGCGGAGTCGTGGTCTGCCGGGGCCGCGGCGCAGGAGCAGAAGGATGCGTCTGTGGAACTCAACAAGGAGAGAGGGACAAGGATATCCTCGCGGTCCACCCAGACCGTTCTTCTGGACCGAAACCCTCCCAGTCCAGGAGATATTGAAGACGGCCCCGCCTCCCAGAATGCAGGACCTCCTTGACCCTATACACCTCTTCGCCGTCTATGAGCAGGGGTGCGCTTGGAGCAGCCGGGTCATCCGCCTGGGGCTCGCAGTCATCCGGACCTTGTGCCAGTTTCAACAGAATACATGGAAATGGGAGAGATACGATAATCATGGTAACCGGAGACGAAATGACACAGGAGTCACCTGACTTCTATCTGGAAGGGGCCCACATATCGCGGACTCAGTTTCCTGCAGGCAGGCGAGGCGTAGATCTCTGGTGGACAGCCAGACCCACTGGCCAAGATAGGTCGGGTCCCGTCCGACGGTGCCGGTCTGCTTGCAGTTGGGAGCGGCGAACAGCATGCTGGAGTTGGATGTGAGCGGCCTCCCACGTCTCCTCGCAGCGACGGAACCAGTCGTCAATAGCTGGCAATTCTGAGAGCCCCGCCCAGGGGAAAAAGGCTGGAAGCCTAGGACACACTGGAAGGGTGAGAGTCCAGTAGAAGCCTTCTTCAGGGAGTTCTGGCGTACTCCGCCCAGACCAGGAACCGCTCCAGCTCCCTGCCGTTGGTGGCAGTAGTCCTCAGGAAACGAATGACTTCCTGGTTGAGTCGTTCTGCTTGCCATTGGACTGAGGGTGATAAACCTGACGTGAGACTGATGTTGATGCCCAGTGCATAGGCTCGGCTCCATGCTTGGGAGAAAGAGAGAGGCGCAGTACGTCACCGAGACGAGGAGCTGTGAAGCGCGGCGCCTCGACCGCATCAGATGGTCTACGGATGGCCAGCTGGATGAGAGCCTCCACGCTTAATCCCTCATCGCACATGCTAGCTCCTTTGCATGTCGTCCGATAATCCACGGCGAAGAGCCGTTTAAGTGTGTCCGGGGTACAGTCTGTTCGGGCCGCCAGAGTTCGAAACTTCACTGCGTATGACGCAACAGTGTCTCTTCCTTGGGTTAATTCCAAAGGAGTCTCCGGTCTTGGTCCTTTGCCGTCGTGCGTCTGGTCGAAGACTCCACGAAGCTGCTGGGCAAACGCAGCGAAGGAATCAAACGGAACAGTTCCTCCTCCCATTTGGCTTAACCATTCAAGTGCTTCACCAGTGAGAAGTGAGCACAGGAATGATACCTTGGCTTCCTCAGTGGGGTAGAGGTGGCTGTTGACGCAGGAACAGCTCGCACTGCATCAGAAACCCACGGCAGAGTTCAGGCCTCCCGTTGAATTTATCCGGAAGTGAGAGTCGGGACCGCTTAATACTCGGCACTAGGACCCGGGATGCCATTTCCGGGGAGGATGTGGCGCGGCGGACGAAGGCGGAAGCGTCGGTGACGCGTGCTTGGGCCGGCTTGCAGATGCACACGATGGCGTCGTGGCTGAGGATAAACGTTGGAGTGGCGTCCATGCTCCAGCAGTAGCGCGGCGAACCCGGCTAGATTGGAAGGACTGGGAATCCCCACTGCGGATCCGTGTCAGGTGAAGTATTCTGTAAACACAGCTCGAGGCGTTTGGATCCATATGCAGTGAGTTTATTAAGTTCGGTGAAGCTGGGGAAAGGCAGCGGAGGTCGGAAAGCGGGGTCAGTGCCGCAAGGAAGCAACAGAGATGAGGCCAGACGGTGGTCGAAGGCAAGCGGAGGTCAACACGGCGAGGAATGTCGTAGTCCAAATATCAATTTTGTTCCAGATTTGTTTCATTTGTTTTCATTTTCTGAATCATTATTTCTGTCAGGAAGTGGCGGATGAGGACCCAAACGCAGTAGACCGGGCCTGGTGGCGGAAACTTCAAATATTTAATAAACGGAAACATGAGAAAAACCAAACTGGTGACTGAACAAAACAGAACAGATGGCCAGACAACGATGAACTGAATACCAGAAACTTAAACAATAAACAGAACATGACAAAAGCATGAAAAAACACAAGGATGGATTCCTGACAGTACCCCTCCCCAACAGGGCAGATCCCAGATGCCCAAGAGGAGGGGACACTTGCTAGCAAAACAAAAGTCTAGAAAACAGAGCTCCTGCAGGTGAAGCCACATCCGTTCCTGAGGGGGATTGTTGCTCCATCCTTCAAGCTTCCTGTTCCTGTGGAAGGTCACCGGGACCACTCTTTCATGTTCCCACTCTCTGAGGATGGTCGCCGCTCATCCCCCTCAGATGTATTGCTTCTTCCAGAAGTGGATCACACAAGTGGATCTCCCCCTAATGTTTCCTGTCCCTGGGTAGAGTCGCTGGGACTGTTCCTCTTCATGCCTGTTCCTGAGGAGGGGCTCTGATACCCCTAAAAACTGTTTTGTGTCTCCATGTCCTCCCATGCCAAGTGTTTTGTTTTTGGGCATCTGGGATTAGCCCTTTTGGGGAGGGGTACTGTGAGGACTGTGGGCTGTGGTTTGTTTTTTGTCAGCTTTGTTTTGGGTTTTGGTCGTGTTCTGTCTTGAATTTTACAGCAGTCACATCAGTTTCAGGTTTGTCATGATTCACAGCTGACTTCATTCCAGTGATTTACCCTCAGTGGTTCTCAGTTCTTCCTTGTCAGGTCATCTGTTTTGTTTTGTCACCATTTTGGTTTTGGTTAATTTATTTAATGGTTTAAGTTCCTGTCCTCGTCTCCTGCATTTGGGTCCTCCACCTGTTCCTGTTCGTTTGACTGGAATGAAATAACTCAGAAGTTGCTTTCTAAATTGTTTTGAGGTATTTTAAAGAAACTTTATCCATACACTGATGGATAAAGTTGAAGAAAACTGCACATGCCTTCTTCCACATTGTTTTTTTTCCTTTATTGACACAACTTCACTTCCCACACATCAAAGAATAAAAGGAAGGAAAGGTAGTGATTTGTAAAGCAGAGGATCAAGGTCCAAGCTTGTATTTGCTCTTTGTGTTGACTGTGTGCTGCCCTCCCTGCAGTGCAGCCGCAGGCCTCCAATGTGCACATTAAGCCTTAATCAAGACGATGACAATATCTGCGCTGTGGGATGGTTGCAGGGTGGCTGTAATTGCAGACGACAGGGTCAAATGCAGCGCTCAGTTCTGAGGAGAGCCCAGCAAGCCTTTCTTCCAGCCTGACGATGACGCAGACGCAATGTGACATCTGTTGATATAAGACTGGAGCGAGGCTTCCAGACGGAGCGAGCGGCTGGTGGGGAAGGAGAACTCCCAGAAAAATGACCGAAAAATGAGGAGAGCTCCCAGTCGAGGGACATCTGAGAAGCAGAATTTCATCCCATTTCTTCAGAGATCTCAAGTTCAAAAACATGTTTACGGAACAGACGTCTGGACCGAGAGCGGTCTCCATCACTGCAGGCATCAGGGCGCTCCTCAGAGAGGGGCTTTTGTTATGCTTAAGAGTAATGTCAAATTTGCATAAACAGCTCCGTCCTGTTTACAGGCCAACAATGTGACAAGGCTGTACATGAGGGTCGTCAGGATCTAATAATCCTCTGTCACGATGATTAGCATTCCACGGGAAGGTTGAGTGACGCTTCATACATTTGCATTATTCATTAAAGCTCCAGTCGGAAGTTTATTTAGAAGAGAGGGCCTCCTGGGGAGTTTCAATGGAGCCAGGAACTTTGGAAAAAAAAAGAAAATACAGTCAGAAATCAGCCAGCAACGATGCTCTCGTCCAGGACTTGAGCTTAAGTGACAAGCTGGAGATGAGAGACGCCGCCGCCGCTGAAAGGTGGAGACATCAGCACTGCGGTGGCAGGAAGCCACTCTCAATGAAAGGCTCCCCCAAAGGCGCTTTTTAATCACCTATTGCAGGTGATACCACAGGCTCTTTCCTTTAGGCAAAGCAGCAGAGCTTCCTTCTGAACAGCGGTTCATTTACATAGTTGTTTATTAGGCCGGCTGTTGTTAACATCATTTAGTGAGAGGATTCTGGCTTTAAAGGGGAAATACCATGATTACGTGGTGCAATCCTAGGCATGTTTACATTAAAGGTGGGGTCATCTGGACCCCACAAGAGAGCACGAGGGTTAAACCTTTTAGAATGAACTATATCCAGATATATGATCATATGCTGTCTTTGAAACACTAAAAAACAAATTATTACTGAAATAATAGTGAATTATTCTGAGTCTTTTTCTACCTTGAAGCAATAACGATTCAATTCCTGAAGCTCCGCCTGCCGCTGTGTGTGGGTGCCGCCCATTTCATTCATCCTAACGTCTCTGCATTTCTCCCACGAAGATAAACGTCCTCCAAACTTTTTCAGAGATGGATCCACGTATCATATATCTGCCTTTAGTATCTATCACTATGGTTTAACAACACAAATACACACTGCATCTGCACGAATGGTGGGTCACAACTAGGGTTGGGCACCGAAGTTCGGTTCCAAGTAGGAACCGTTATGATTTGCGCGGTTCTACCGAAACCGAAAGATGCGGCTGCAAACGGTGCCGGATTTCGGTTCCAAATTTCATTGAAGTTTCATTTGTGGTCATGTCAATCACTTGTACTCCCTTCTGATTTTTTACGATTCAGCCTATCTATTTACTTTCTTGTGTTCGTGGGCGGGCTCATATAAAACGCCAACAGCGCAAGCGCACGCATCTAAAATGCCGAAGCTAAAGCGCTCGAAGGTATATAACAAAGGAGAAGTTTAATCCAGCAGCAGTTCAGGTGTTTCTGCTCAGCTGGAATCTGCTCACACCAAGTGGGGGAGTGTCACTTTGAGATGGTCGGCTCCGCAACGTCGGTGGGCGGGACTTTCGCTGTGAATAGTGGAGTTTCCGCAATTTTTAAACAACGCTGGAGCCCCATCCCAAAATGAAACAATGAATCGTTTCCTCCTTGTTGGGCTGCTAACAGCAGAAAGCTCGGCTCAGCTCCGCCCACCCACCACAGCGGGTCGTCATCATCTGCTGCGCTTTGCAGCCGTGTGATTGACATTTATCTTCCGCCTTATTTTATTTGAAATAAAATATTGCTTTTGCCCAAAAACAACTGCAAATAAATGCCACATTCCTGATTTAATTTAATAAAATGTCAGGCTAAAATTTCAAGGACGTTTAAGTTTATTTAAGACGGAGTTTTATATTATGCTTTATATTACGTGCGCACAGCTGCACGGCAGGAGGGAGTCTGCGCTTGTTTGAAGCCGTTCTGCTTTGGATTTAGGAAGATAAAGGCATTATTTTTTATTACTGAAGTACCGCAATAAGCACCGAAAGGGAACCGAAACCGAAACCAAAGAACCGCGGTAGCACCGGAACCGCATCAGATCCCATCGGTGCCCAACCCTAGTCACAACTGGAAGATATACAGCATTCTCCGTCTAAAATGACAATTTTTTGCTCATCACTGCAAGATCAGTGGAGAAATTGGGTGTTAGACTGGGGGCGGAGCAAGGGGCGGTTCTCAATCTGTGACATCAGCATGTGAGAGTGTGGGAATGGGAGGGGCTGCTGCTGAGAGCGCAGGTTTTCAGAGGATTACTCAGAAATGCATGAACAGATCAAAATACCGCTTCAGGGTTCTTTACAGCAGGGGTCCCAATCTACGGCCAGATCAGGTTCCTCTCCACATTTGGCCCGGTCCCCACACACTATTAGAAACGCCGTTTAGGGCCCACATCGAACGTGACCCTTTACTCCACCCTTCTGCAGTCTGAACTATGGCGGGAGAGGATAGACGATCACTCTAGTGATTTACTCTTTCTGTACTTTTATTATTTTTCTTCTGTATGTTTCTGAACCTCCATAGCTCTTCAGCTCTTTCAGATATTAAAATATTCAACTTTTTTATGCTAGTTTTTTGACTGTTTCTGCAGTTACTAGAGGTTTCTAGGCTATTTTGGAGTTTAGCTAATAATTCAGCTACATGTTAGCTGTTTTAGCTAATTAATGCTGTTTTCACTTTTTTAGACTAATTTGGAGTTTAGCTAATAATTCAGCGTCATGCTAACTGTTTTGGATTATTCAGAATATTTTTCAGTTTTTACGGCTAATTTTTCACACACACACGCATATATATTTATATAAATAAATATATAGTATTTAAAATGTTTTACTATTATTTTTTTCTATGAAGATTGCAGAAAATAATAATTTAAAATTTGGCTATGTGTGGATTTCTGAAAAGACCGTAAATGTTTTGTTTTAGACTATACTATACTTTTTTCTGATTGCCTACAAATCGACGCCGGCCCACATCAGAGAAGAAAACCGTTAAGAGGTCCTCACGAGAAAAAGTTTTGGCCCCCCTGCTTTATAGTGAGGATTGAACATTATAATCCACTTAGAAGCTCAGAAAGTAGAATTTTTATGCTATGGCCCTTTAACAGTCAGGCACACCTTGTTATGGTTGTTTGACCCACATCCTGTGTTTTTTTTTTTTGCACATTTACACACCTGCCTGGTGTGTAAATCACCCGAAACTTTAGCAAGTCAGGAGACTTTATTTTAAGTGAGCAGTGAACGAATGCAGAAGCATAAAAACAGTATATTTTGGTCTGGTTCTCTGCAGAACCCCATCGAGCTGCACACGGGTGCAAACTAACAGGCAGCACGACGGTGGTTCCTTATGGCGTCTTTCCTCCCAGGAGATCGCGCGCTGAACTATTCCACTGCAGCGCTATATTAAGAAAAGTTTTTCTGCAGGGACTGATATATGTCTGTGTGTCTCTGTTTTAAACAAAGAGACATTAAAAGTAATTATGCCAGCAGGATAAACACAATTAGCGCAGCATGAAACTCCATGTCTGCTCCAGTGAGTTTTCCATCGCTAATTAACTTGGTATGGTTCAACAGTTGGTGGCTCAGTCTAAATAAAGATCTTTGCCGTTATCTTCTATCCATTTCACTTAATAACTTTGTATTTACCCTTGAGTTGGCAGGTTTGTGCTGAGCAGTGGGATCAGGAAATCTCCATCTGGAGGCCGTGTGCCTTCACTGCCATCAACAGTGTGTGTGCAGAAGTTTGAGATCAACTCTGCAGAAATACGAACTGATTAACAGGTCACGGCATCAGTAGCTACGTCTACATGGTCACATGTAACGGGAACAAACGCTGATCAGATCATGTAAACACACCGTTCAGAATACTCTGGCCCGATCAGACTCTTTCAGATCCAAATTTCTTTCCGATCAAGACAGGTGGTTATACCGATCGTTGATCTGATGGAGGTTCATGTAAACACACATTCTGTGTCATTACTGCTCTGGATTTTATGCCATGCATAGAGGGTATGGAAGTCTTTGGAGCACAAGCAGAATCGATCAGGAGCGGCATCTCTCTACGAGCAAACTGCTTCTTTGAGTAGGAAAGCCGGATTCACAGCTTACATGTCTGTTAGCGCATGAGTGTGCACGGGGGGTGGTGGGTGGGGGTGAGTTTGTTACGGCGTGAGCTTCGGACCGCAGTCTGTCCAGCTGTTATCCGCAAGAGACCCCCCGGATTCTGGAAAACTGGAGAACTTCAGGACGGAATGAGCTGGCAGAGGAGGCTTTTGAATGCAGAAATACCGAAAAATCCTGAAAAACCTGTAAAAATCACATTAATTCATGTTTCTAATGACATCCAGACAGAATAAAGGCTGGTGTTATTCCCTCATATTAAAGTGCAGGAAAGATGCACATTGTTGCAAAGATTTAGAAAATTATAAGCTAACAGGCTCTAATAATGAAAGCACGCCTAGTGGATCATCTCGCTCTTTACATGATCTTTGTTTATAACGGAACTCGTTATTTCTTCTTCTATGACTATTTCTGGTATTTCCGACAGTTCTGCGCATGTCAAAATGATTTATTCTGATCAACCGTGTGGCACATAGAAGCGTTTGTTACAATCGGAGGACGTTTTTCGGGGCCATGGGCACAGATCTATTGTAATCTGATCTTTGATCCAATCAAAGACATTTTGCACATGGAAACGCAGCTGCTGACAGGAAGGATGAAGAGCTGTTGCTGTTTTACAAACTCCTTCAGAGCACTTGGGCGGGTGATTCACGCTTAAACCCAATTCTAACCAGACAGGTAAAAGAAATGGTTACCCACAATTACTTGCGCTGCCAGATCTGACAGCAAGCCCAACAAGTCTTCAACCATCACTACAATATACACGATTTTTAGGTTTCGTTTTGATCACGTGGTCAGACAACCTCTGGCGCATTTGAAAATGCTGGTTAAGGTTAGGATTAAGTTTGCTGTTCTAAAACCAAATTGTAGGTTTTTGCGGCTGTTTCTGATGCTCACGTGTCCACCAGGGGATGTCAAATGTGGAAAAGACATTTAAACACATTCAGGACAGTGCAGGACTTCAAAAATTACATAGTCCAGCTACAAAAGAAAGAAAGAAAAAAAAGATAAAAATAAAAAGTAGTTTTAAGCTTTATTTTCTTGTCTTTTCCTGTTTTTTTTCTGGTTAGTCATTACTTTAACCTTAATATTTTCAGTTTTTTTAACCAGTTAAAAGTTTTTAACTGTTAAAGTGGATTAGTGGATCAGCCTGTGTGCATGAAGTTTATTATTTTGTTTCATCATGTTGGGTTCTAGGCTTAGGCAACGGTATATTCATAAATCTGTTGGTAGTTTTTAAGATTAATACTTGATGGTGACAAAACATAATGTAACCAGTCTAAAAATGTGCCAATCATAGGATTGAAGATGGCAACCATTAGCTAATTTTTTTTTTTTTTTTGGGGGGGGGGCGGCGGCATCTGGGGAGGCTCTCGCCCGGGGAGTCATTCAGTAGAACCGCCCCTGCCCTAATGAGATAAGCCCGGGCTTGGGCTTGGGCTGCATGGCACTCTAGACAAAATGTGGTTTTGGATTTTCTGTGATTCGACCTCTTGAAAGTTTTTCATTCATCTGGGTGATAAAGTTGAATCGTGGACCAAAAATCCTCTTTTTGAAACGTTTCAGCTCTCAACCAAATGATGTCATCAGTCTGTTTAGAATCTATTAAGGAAACAAACACATGTTCACTGCCTTTTTTCTCCCCTGCGTGACTTAAATCAGGCGTATTGCTGTCAGTCCTGCATTTCTCTGCCGTCTCTCCTCCTGCAGACAGAAGCAGCAGCTGCTGAGTTCACACCAGTCCTCGTGTTCCAAGGCTGCACGACAAAATATTCAAGACGTTCTGTTGTTTCCAACTCTCTCCAATGTCAAAGCAGTCACAGCTGATTCCATTCATGTCATAAACTTAATTTTTTTTTTTTTTGCTTGATATCTGATCGTCAAAACATGCGAGAGCGGCCTCATTAAAATCCTGCACGCATCAGGCCCACAACACAGCGTGTGCAGAGAGTCATGGAGAATTAAACTGATAGCAAAATGCAAATACATTTCATTTGTATCTTTCTCTTTAGCATATGATGACATGTGCTTGTCACTTTGTGTCATGTTTCACTTATGTGAGAAGGGCCTGAGGCTCAGGAACCGCTTCCATCCTGTTCCTCCTGCTAGAAGAATCTGAGCATCAAAAAGGTTTTTAAGCAGACATTTTATAGAATCACCATTACTATTTATTAATGCAGCTGGTAAATACTTAAGGTGGACTCATACTGTTGATCTATGAGCGATTTTCCAATGGCGTCACAATATTTTTATTCTAAACAAAGCTGCGCTCTACTTTTGAGGAAAATGTTCAGTATTTGATGTTTGGTTTGTGAGATATTTATGTGAAAATCTAAGTATTTCTCTCTTAAAGCACATCCTTTTGTGTTTTTCTCAACTGTCTTTACACAGTAATAATTAACTTTGCAAATTCAAGAGAAAACAAAAAAAATTCTAGGCATGCTCAAAGAATTTAGGTCAGTTTTCAAAAGGTTAAAAAAAATAATTGTAAGTCTTTGTTGTTGACCAGCATTGATCTTATATATTTTACTCTGAAGCGTAGATCAATTTAACATAGAAGCAGATCAAATAAAAACATTTGAACGTGATTCATCGCCGCATCCCTGAAGGAATCACAAGTTCACAACTCTGTTAGATTTGAACTCAGACACAAATGTATTAAATTTCAACTCATCAGCCACATTTCGATGATAGCCAATTTATTTTGGCTTTGTTTTAAAAAAAAACAGTTTTCACATATCAAGTAACTTTAATTGAAACTTTGATTAAAAATTGTTACAGGATTCATTGTTTTGTTGATGTCAGAAAGCTACTGTATTCTTTCATGTGGAGATATTATTCAAATGTTTGGATTTAATGGATCAATATCAAATTTAAAGATCAATTCAATTTAAAAGTAATATTTTTAAAACACAGATTATGTTTCTGAGATTTATTTATTAAAAATTGTAATGTTTTACCACCATTTCTAACCCAGAGAACATTTTTTGTATTAAAATTGTTTTTTGTTTTTAATAATCTGTTATTAACACTTTAGACATTTGATCAGTGATGAAAATATTACAAATAATTCAAATTTAGCAATTCACGCACCTTTTACTTTCAAGTTCCTCCTGTGTTGTTAGGTTTTATGCTGTGATTTATTTTTTTTCTTTGTGAACAATTCAATAACTAGTGATGTTCCCAGTACAGCAGATGATACAGAGACATCATTTTTGTCTTGGGGCTCAGACAGTGAAAAGAGAATAAACAAAGACCGGCAACCAGAGTTCTTAAATTAACTTTCACTGAGTTTTTTGTCATTATGTAGCACATTTATGGCGCTATGGCTACGTTTAAAAACAGAATTTTTACTTTTTTCTATAACTATAGTCCAACAATGGTGGTCATTAGATAACAACCAGAAAAGTAGCATTACCTGCTACTGCTAGTGTGAAAGTTTTTGCTGAAAATAGTCGCTGAAGATGCTTTTTGCTGAAAATGGTGAGGCAACTTTACTTAAATTGCTGAAGGGATTTGCTGAAAATTGAAAAGCTATTTGCGAAATGTTAAATTTGCTAAAAGTCTGTAAATTTTCATAAAGAACTAAGAAAGAGCGCTACAGTTGACATATATATACCAATTTATTAAATATGAGCTAAACTCCAAATTAGCTCAAAAAACCTTAGTAGATGCCAAAATTAGCCCCAAAAAGATAAAAAATTAGCCAAAAACATTATTTTAGGTAATCTTCAATTTTTTTGAAAACTACTATAAAAGATGAAAACATAACCCATGAAAACATTTGAACGTTTGCTGCTAATCTACCTAGAATTGTGAAAGAGCATATTTTGTTGAATATTTCAAAAACTATAAAGTTTATTAATACCAAAACGTTTTGATACCAACATTGCTGAAATCACTGACAGCGTGTTTGAGTACGGAAAGGAGCAGGAGAATCACTATAGTGTGAATGCTTTACTAAACATTCACACGACTGATATTCTTTTTGTTTTGGGAAATGTTTTCTGAAGGAGCTGATTGAGCAGAGGGACACTAAGCAGCAGGAAATGACAGAGTGGATTTGCTGCGTGAACTGACATCGCCACTTACAGGCAGACCCCTTAGAAAATGGAGGAAGGAGGACAGAAGCAGAAAGGTGTTCACAGCGGCTCCTAAGTGCTGCGATGCCGCTGCCTCCGTCCCATGTGTCACTCTGAGTGTCAGCGTGATTAATGAGCCTCCAGCTACCACGAGCGCTTCTCGCAGGGACAACCCAGATCAATACACAATGAAATGTAGCTCTGGTGAGCTCGGCTCTGGAGGCTTTGACTGAAATCTCAGGTGACTCAGAGAAAGTTTGTTATTTTAAAGTCTCAGGTGTAGAACCTGGAGATGGCAGCTGAGATGCTCAGGTGTCAGACAAAGGATGCAGTTCATTTCATATGAACAGGTTCATGCTTTAAAACCAACTGTGTTGGGCAGAAGAATAGAACTTTAATCCTTCCTCGCTCTCTTTTCTGTGTTTTATCACATCTTTTTATTTTGGGGGTTCCTAAAAAGACAGGCAGGGTCCTACTGGGGGTTTAATTGTTTTGGCATCAGCATGAGCCGGACTCGTGCTCAGATCCGGAGCCAGTCGGGGTCGATAGCATACAGTCAATATTGCTTTGTGTCGAGCAGAGAATCGTGGGTGACAGAGCTGGGATTTATGAGCCCATATTGAAAAAGATTATAAACGCCAGAATGATTACTAATATTGAATATCTCTGCATTCCAAATGGGGAACTTTCCCTCTGGATACTGTGGAACGGTTGATGATGGCCGCTTTCTTCCTGCCCACTTTACAAACCTGCTTTAATGAAAGCTGCGGTCCATGGATCATATTTATCATTTATGTTACGACCCCGGTCTTCCCCTCTTCCAGGCCTGTGTGTCTTTGTGTATGTTTTCCCCTTGTTTCTTACAGGTCCTGGTTGAGTTGGAGTCTCACCCTCTGGCGGACCTGGCCAGCCCACAGAGGGCATAAAAGCTGCTGGGAGTTATGATGTCCCCTCTCCCACCTGGCAGATGAAGCTGCAGCCTTCCCAACCAGCTTCAGCTTTAGCTTTAGTTGACTTAGTTATGTTAAAATAAATCTTTGGTTACGCTTTACCCAGTCTCCCTCTTGTTTGTCATGACTTTTACTCGAGCCGGTCGTGACAACTTGGGGGCTCGTCCTTTCTTTTGGTATGTTTAGTGGTTTTTCTTTTCTGCCTTGTTTGGCATTTTGTTGTCCTTTGGCTTTTCCATTTAGTTGGTTTTGTTTGGTGTTGCTGGTTGGTTTGGTGTCCAGGTGTTTCCATTTGCCTGATTACCTGTCCCCTGCTAGGCAAAGCAGTGTTGGCTCTTTAGCTTTCACTGAGTTTGTTGTTTTTGTAGTGCCGCAGTTTGTTTGATTAGAGCTTTGCTCGGAGCACGCTAGGGATTCAGGGGGTCGCCCTTTTTGGTTGCCCTGCTGCTCCTCTGGTATCTGGTGCATAAGAACCCGTCGAACTGCTGCGTGAAGACTAGGGTGAGTTAGCTGCAGGTCAGCTTTGGTTGAGGCAGGTCAGGGTTAGGGGGACTGTGTGATCTTTTGGTTTTCTGGTCACTGGCTGTGTGGGAGTGCTTTTTGGTTGTGATGGCGGACATTGCCTCTTTTTTGGTTTCTCCTTCTGTGGAGTTTTTGGAGGGTTGCACAAAAGATCAGTTATTGCGGATAGCTGAGCATTATGATATGTCAATCCCTGATAAAAGGTTGAAGGACAACATTAGAGTTATTTTGACTGATAACTTGATTGAGGAGGGAATTTTGCCTGGTGGAGATGGAGCCCCCAGGGGTAAGGTTGCCCCTTCGTCTTCTAGTAGGTCCAGTCTGACTTTTGAGCAGCAGAAGGAGTTACTCCTCCTGCAGCTGGAGTTTGATAGGCTTAAGCAGGAGAAGGAGATGTCCATGGAGAGGTTGCGCTGCGAAGTTGAGAGGGAGAAGCTGGAACTCGTACGTAGTGGTCGGCTTTCAACACTGGATTCTGGTTTGGAGCTGGGTGATTTGGGGTCTGTTCCCGCTCCGAGGGACTCTTTCGATATCATTGGTAACTTACGCTTATTGCCCAAGTTTAATGAAAAGGAGCCAGAAGTGTTTTTTTCTGTGTTTGAGCGAGTTGCTGACATGTGGAAGTGGCCCAATTCTGCCCGTGTTTTAATGCTTCAGAGTGTTTTCACCGGGAGGGCTCAGGAAGCTTATAATTCTTTGTCTGATGCGGATTGTATGAATTATGAGGCTGTGAAAGCCGCGGTTTTGAAGGCATATGAGCTGGTCCCGGAGGCTTATCGCCAGCGGTTTAGAACGTGGCGGAAGGCAGAAAAGCAGACTTACATGGAGTTTGCTCGCGAGCTGTCCGCTCATTTTACGCGCTGGTGCTCTGCTCTTAAGGTGGACACGCTGGAGAAATTGCGCGAGCTTGTGGTTCTGGAGCAGTTTAAGAACGTGGTTCCGGAGGACATCGCCACACATGTTAGGTGACATCTGTCAGTGAAGCAGCTTCTTTAGCTGATGAGTTCGTGCTCTTAAGGAAGCGCAGTTTTGAAAAGGGGCGTGCCCGCCCTGATTCCGCGGAGGCAGACGCGGCGGGTGTGCGCACTCGGTATAATGCTTTTGACCGTCGAGTGGGGGATCGCGTATGTAATTTTTGCCATAAACGTGGTCATTGGAAGTCTGATTGTTTTGCGCTGAAGAATAAGAATAGGCAGTCCACAGGTGCTGCGCAGCCAAGAGGGGCGTGTGCTGCTGTGTCAACATCTCCTGCTTCGATGACCGACGGGTTGTTTGAGTCGTCCAGAGCTGATGAGCTGCGGTCGTTTTTACCTTTTGTGTCAGAGGGATTTGTTTCTCTTGTGGGCCATGACGCAAAGTTCCTGTGAAATCCTGCGGGACACCGCAGCCTTTGATTCCTTCATTCGGGCATCTGTTTTGCCTTTTTCTTCACAGACTGCTACAGGGGGAGCCCCTGTCTTGGCGAATGAGTTTGCAGGTGGTCCAGGTTCCATTACACAAGATGACACTGCAATCAGAGTTGTTTAACGGCGATCTAACGGTAGCGTGCGTCCAGCCTTGCCCATTGATGGCATCGATCTCATATTGGGAAATGGAGTGGCAGGTGGGCGTGTCTGGCCAGACAACACTCCTCCACCTGTCCCTGTAGTTGCATCTGTCCCTGTGGTGTTACAGCACCCTGATGAAAGTTCACAGGCTTTTCCTGATGTGTTCAAGGTTTGTGCTGTGACTCATGCTATGGCTCGCAATTCAGTTGAAAGTTCCACGGATTTTGTCTCACCTGCAGCTCACTCAGCTGAGCTGAGTGCTTTTTCTCTGTCTGATCTGCCTTTAGTTATTTCTCGGGAGAACTGGTTGCTGAACAACGGGCTGATTCTTCTTTGAAGCCTTTCTTTGATGTGTCCTTTCCAGAGGAGGAGGAGGCCAGCCGCTCCCATGGATATTTGGTGCATGCCTCTGTTCTGGTGAGGGAAGTGGATGCCACATGGGGAGCAGTTTTTGGAGACCCGGTGTTTCAGGTCGTGATGCCTCAGAAATTCCGGCAATCTGTGTTTAAAGCGTGGCGCACGATGATTCGGGACACTGGGGTTAAGAAACTTTATGAGCGGGTGCTGCGCCATTTTTTTTTGGCCACGGTTTGAAAAAGATGGGATGGGCTGAATACATCAAGACCTGTCATACGTGTCAGCTGACAGGTAAGCCCAATCGTCCTATACCCCCAGCTCCCCTGTTTCCTATACCCGTTGTGGAACACCCCTTTGAACACCTCATTATAGATTGTGTAGGTCCACTTCCTCGATCAAAGACTGGTGCCATGTATTACTCACTGTTATGTGTCAAACCACTAGGTATCCAGCTGCGTACCATTGCGTTCGATCACTGCCAGGTCTGTGGTACGTGCTCTTTCTCAGTTCATTTCTATTTTTGGCATACCTAAGGTGATCCAGTCCGATCAGGGATCAAAATTCTCTCTTCACACCTCTTTCTCAGGTTTTGAAACAACTCCATGTTAAACACAACAAGCATCTGCTTATCACGCGCAGAGTCAAGGTGCGTTAGAACGCTTCCATCAGACGTTAAAGTCTTTGCTGCGTGCCTATTGTGTTGAGCTGGGGAGGATTGAAAGAGGGATTGCGGCTAATGTTGTCGGCGCGTGAAGTGACTCAGGAGAGTACAGGCTTTAGCCCCAATGATCTGGTGTTTGGTCACTCTGTGCGTGTGGTCCGTTGCATTGGTGCATGACCATGGAAAGACACAGGTCCACCACAGAATCTCATAGGCTATGTGAATGGGTTTCGTCATAGACTATATTCTGCTGTGGTTATGGCCAAACAGAAACTCTTTTCTAATCAGCAAAAGATGAAGCACGGTTTGATCGCCGTGCTGAACCTAGAGTCTTTTGTGCTGGAGACCAGGTGTTGGCACTGATGCCCACCATTTTCTCCATTTTCAGGCTCGTTTTACTGGTCCACACACAGTGGTAAAGCAGGTATCTGACCACAACTATATATAATCTCTACTCCAGATCGTAGAGAAAAAAGTCACAGCTTTCCATGTGAATTTACTGAACCATATCATTAGCCGCTCCTCCAGTGTTGATGGGGAAACGTCTACAAAGGCGGCTCGGCCTGCCTGTTTGTCGGGAGGCTGTCTGAGATTTTTGTCCTCAATCAGTGCCTCCGGAAGTAGAGGATGGGTTGGTTTCTTAGATTCAGCTGCGAGTCATGAAGGTTGAAGAATTCTGAGTCTTTGGCTAAATTGAAGTTTTGCTGGGACATTTGTCTGAGCCGCAGCGGTGGGAACTTATTCTTATACTCATTCGCTGGTCGTTAGTGCTGCAATCATATTGGTTGGACATTTGTTACATTAAGGTCTCCTCCAATGTGGTTGCAGATGCATTGTCTCGCTCACCACTTTAATTTGTTTATTTTGTTTTTGTTTTTGGTGTCCTCCATTTTTTTCTGCTTCATGTTCTTTAAATGCTTCTAAGGATCCAAGTTGCTGAGATTTGAGGTAGTTGGAGTTGGAGTGGGTCACCTTGTAGGTTGGTTGGAGAAAAAAGAAAAACAAACACACTGGTTGGCAGTTTTTCTTTTTTTCTTTTTTCTTATTCTTCTTTATAATTTAGTCTGAGAGTTATGATTTTTCAACGAACCTTATGGTTCTTCTTTTATGGTGGGGGTGTTACGACCCCGGTCTTCCCCTCTTCCAGGCCTGTGTGTCTTTGTGTATGTTTTCCCTTGTTTCTTACAGTCCTGGTTGAGTTGGAGTCTCCACCCTCTGGCGGACCTGGCCACACAGAGGGCATAAAAGCTGCTGGGAGTTATGATGTCCCCTCTCCCACCTGGCAGATGAAGCTGCAGCCTTCCCAACCAGCTTCAGCTTTAGCTTTAGTTGACTTAGTTATGTTAAAATAAATCTTTGGTTACGCTTTACCCAGTCTCCCTCTTGTTTGTCATGACTTTTACTCGAGCCGGTCGTGACATTTATTTCTGGAGCCTTTTCTCATATCCAAGGAGTTAAATCTACTTTTCAAACTGTATTTGGAAGAAAACAGAAAAGAACCAAAACTATTTAAAAATAAATAAATTTCTTCAGTCTGAAGAACGTGAAATTTTTTCCCAATATGACATATAACATATGTAGTTTATACATACAGAATTGAAATATTTCAGTGGTTTTTGTGCCCACAGGTGTATAAAATCCTGACCTGCACACATTTACAAAACATTGTGAAAGAGCAGACTCTTTCAAGAACTCACTGCTTTTGTCCTGGAAGTTCAGCCATGCAAATTACACGCCAGTATTCCAGTGGTTTTATGACGAAGCAAAAATGGTTGAAGAAGAAAAAAACTCAGGTAGAGGTAACCAAAAATCTGCAGCATCACTATCTCCTCTCAGCCTGCAATGCAAAACCATCTACTGCAGGGATGTCTAACTCAATCGCACAGGGGGGCAACATCCAAAACACAGTCTAGGTTGTGGGCCAAACAGGATAAACATTTATTGAACACAAAACTTTAAAATTGTAACTTTTTAACATAATTATGAACTAGATATATTTCATTACCTGTGATAATGCTAGTGTGAATGCTTTAAGCAGAATTTGGCCGCTGAAGATGCTAGCGCTGATAGCTGAAGATGCTGAGAATGATAGCCTCAAACGCTAAAGTTGATAGCTGAAAACGCAGAAGCTGATAGCCAGCTAAAAATATTAGCTAAATGCCAAATCATTCTAAAAAAACCAAAAAAAAAACTACTTAAAACAGCTAGCATGTACCTGAAAAATTAGCTAAACTTAAAAATAGCTTAAAAAAAAAAAAAAAGTCTAAGTAACCAAAACAGCTAGCTACATGTAGCTGAAAAAATAGCTAAACCCCTAAACACAAGCGATTATAGTTGACTAATCACCAATTATTTTTTCTGACTAATCGGGTCTTGTGCAAAGTAGATGTAAAACACACATCTTAACCATCATTAGCTTTAAACTAACTAAATAAGAGATATATAGCATTACCTGTGATAATGCTAGTGTGAATGCTGTAAGCTGAAGACGAAGAAATTGATAGCTAAAAACTCTGAAGCTGAAAGCCAGCTAAAATATTAGTTAAATGCCAAGTTAGCCTAAAAAAACAAAAATGAAAACAGCTACCATTTAGTTGAAATATTAGCTAAACTTCAAAATAGCCTAAAAAATGGGAAAAAAGACTAAATTTGCTAAAAAGGCAATTATTTAGCTAAAATATTAGCTAAACTCCAAAGTATTCTAAAGAAATCTTAGTAAATGCCAAAATAGTCCAAAAAGCTAACAGAATGACAATTTTTAAAACTTTAAAAACCATAACTTTTTATTATATCTTATAAATAAAAAAGAAGGAATATTCCAGAATAAATCAACTTAAACCTTAAATAACTTTCAATATTTTACTTTCCCTAAAAATACATTTTGTCAAAATTATACAAGTTATAAATAAGTGCAAGATAACATCGGGTCATTAATAACAATAAAATAATCTGGGGGGCCGGATAGAATTACCTGTAGGGCCGGATCCGGCCCCTGGGCCTTGACTTTGAAAAGATAAATAACATTTTAATGGTTCCCACATGAGATTTATTAAACACGTGAAGTTGAAATCAGCTGGAAATCATTTACAGAAGGTGAAGATAAACTTTATCCACAAATTTAAGGGAAACTGGAGGCTAAAGTAAAATAATTAAAAAAAAGTGGAACTTCAGCCTCGACCATGAAAATGTTGTCTGACATTAAACCTTGAAAGGTTGAGGACCACTGCTGTGAAATAACTTTTAGTTGAGTACATTTTGAAAAATAACACACACAGTTAATCATTAGTCTAACTCAAAGTCATGGCAGCTGTCCTGAGGAGTAACCAACAGCAGAACCGTCTGTATCTGTTGTCAGAGCTGCTTTCACCTGGTTTATGGAGACTGTGACAAAGCAGAGATGTCTTCATCTGACCTTTACATCTACTTCATGTTGCAGTGCTCAAAGTGCCACAGTCACAAGCTACATGTTTGATCAACAGTGTTTCTTCCTCTGATCATCAAATTTCACTGATTTAAATTCTGTTGCTTCAATCAGGCTTTTTTATACCGACATCAATCTAAGCCGTGAAGTTAGAAAGCAGCTTCCATTTTTCCATTAAATAGGCTAACTACCGTTATCAAGTCCTCTGAGGACAGTCACTCACAGACCAGACAGACTGAACTCAAAAATGAGTGGAAAAGCAGTCGCTGCCATTTCTACTGCTGGCATTAAAAGTGCAGAGGAAGAAAACAGCATATGGTGCAGAAGTAAACAGGAAGGATGCCATGAACACAATCTGTGGATGATAACTTTAAAACTGAGCATTCGTTTTCTGATATTTCATGTACTTGTCAGTATGATTCTCATTTCTTGAACTGTTTGATTGACAGGGTTTTTCCAGTCCGGAGTGTGAAATCAGATTTGTGATTATGAAGCTGTGAGGATTGTGAACCTCGTTTTGGTTTCTGGTCACGTCTGGTCATCTTCAAATGCATTTGCAAATATCCAGTTATGTGACTGTTGCTGGCATGCAAATATACTGAAGGACACAAAGGACGGTGCAGAGACTATTGCTTTTGTCACAAACGTCCACTTCTTGCTTTGGTCATTTATCTACACGCCGTCTCCTCCTCTGGTACGTCTCTCCTTCCCCCTCTCCAGACTCCAGCTGCTGTTCTGGGGCAGCTGACAAGAGCCCTCTCCACCATCTGGACGCCATCTTTGATCCCTCTTACAAGGTCAACATTAGCCATAATCAGCACAGGTACAGGCTGACCAGCTGTCTAGTGCGCTCCGAGATGGCCAGAATACCTCAACACTTTAGTCCTAAAAAATCACTGTCAGTGGCTGACCGTCTTCAAGGACTGAAGACGTTCTCCTCTATTCAATCTGTTCCGGCTTCTCAACTCTGACGTTGGCCCGATCCGAACACTCCCCTTCTCACTTCCCCTTAGCCCTCCCCCTTCGTTTATCCCTCCGTGCTTGCTCCAAACGGAGCTTGAGGAAAAATTAGTGTCTAATATTTCGGACGTGAGTTTCGTTCAGTGACGTCATCAATATCGGCGTACCGCTAGCATTAGCATGGAGCTTCCAGCGCTTGAATATATACAACAACAGCGGTTTTATAACTTTAAAAATGTCACGCTACAATATAAAGTCATTACTTACATTTAAATGTAAACATCTGTGGTTCAGAGCACACCAACGAGAAGAAAAGAGCTTCTCAGCGTGAGGCGGTTTACTCTCGCGATAGCGGACTTTGGACCCCTCTGTTTGGAGTGTGAAACTTAAAAGATAATCATCCTGGACAGGACTTGGACTTCAACTGCAACTTCAAATCAAGGGGGAGGGCTAAGGGGGAGGGAGAAGGGGAGTATTCGGATCGGGCCGTTGAGTCATGACATCTGGACTTTAGTCACCCAAGGCTCTACATCAGTCCGAGTGGTGCTGGGTTCAAGCTCCAGCTATGGTCCAGGTGGGTTCCCCACACTCCTAGAACTGACTGAGTCGCTAAAGGCCCGTTACGGTCCGGTACGGTCCAGTCCAGTAAGGAGTGGACCGGTATGGCGAGCGTTTCTCCTCCGTTACGCCTCGCTTCCACTGAGCGGTTCGTTTTCATGGTGCACGACAACAACGAAGAGAACAAGAAGTACAACAACTTGTTTTACTTTTTGTACATTGCGTATAACAGGAATTTCATGATGTTTGAAAGAAGATTTCGAGCGGCTAATAACGCCGCAAAGAGGAAAACGGTATCGGTGGCTTAGCGCTATACTGGTGCTTTCTAATGTCGTCATGACTTTCTGCCGATCAACGGGTGACTACAGCAACTCCACCCCATTCAACCTGTTCTGTTTTTCTATGGACCTACAACAGATAGGGGCCCTCAACAAGTACGGGTCAGAACTGTTTAATGGGTCCGTTTTACGATGGGAACACTCAGAATAGTAGAGTGGACCGGACCAATCAGTAGAGAAAAAGCTTTCTTACTCTCCAGCCAGCAAGGCCAATTGGGCCCCACATGGTTTAGAAGAGGGCAGGAAATGACCCGATTGGGTGTGTCCGCAGTTTTTGTGGTGGCCCCACCTGGGTTTGCCCACATTACTTAAGTTGCTGGGCACAGGTGGGGCCACCACAAAAACTATGGACAAACCCAACCGGGGTCACTTCCTGATACATCTACCACCTTTCTGCTACCAATTGGTACGACAGGGATTAGTCCGGGTTAGTCTGAGACACATTTTTAGAGGAGCAACAGTCACCAATCACAAGTGAGCTTGTTCCAGCTCGTTCCAGGTCCACATACCTTCAACCGAAAGCAGATTGGAGGAATCTATCAATCAAACTGAGGCATCTGATTGGTCCGTTTATACGTTGAATAACCAGCAATACAGAAAAAATATCTTTCAAACAAATAGAATTAGAGAGATTGTGCTAAAAAGAAAGCATCAGAGTAAGAATGATTATAAATAACTGTTTATTTGTCAATGGAAGTCTATGGGAGTTTGGCCTTCTTGGAGCCAGCGGGTACTTCCTGTTTGGAACATGAGAAGGGAGAGGTTGCTCAGTCCAGTGCCTACTTATACAGTCTGTGGGTGGGGCTGGATCACTGTCATGACACCAGCACCACTCAGGCTGATGAAACCACTTGGATGAGTGGCGAAATGGTGGAAGAGTGATCCAGATGCCGTGATTCAACCTCAAGGATGAAGGAGAACCCTCAGCGTCATCTCCATTGCATTTATTTAAGGCGCCTCAGCCACCGTGCACCCTAAAAACTCATCTAAATACTGCGGTTGATTACATGCAAACAGATGCCATCTGTTTGCCTTCACATGCAATAGTGGGTTTTTTTTTATTTTAACTGTCCACTTAGATTTTTACTCTTGTCTAAGTTAAAACTCATTTTTTTCTTCTCCATTACTATGTGAGTTGGAAATTTCTGAATGGTAATCCTTTTGCTTACACGCAGTTCTCATTTGAATAAGCTGATGGCACGGCCTAACAGCAGAATAATAACTTTTTACTTTATTCAAGCCATGTTCTGCTGGGGGAGGAGGGGTGGGGGGCATACATAAATTAGGATAAAGCATTTTTGTTGGGTCTTTTGGGAGCTTTTTATCAGACTTGCTGACTAACTCTGCTAAATTATCTTTATTAATCAGTTATTTTCAATTGGAGCCAAAAGTGAAAAGTTTTAATATGCTCAACAGGAGAAGCCACGTGTAATACGCTGACACAAAACCTTTTAGCAAGCGCTTCTTTTCCAGCACTTGGTGAGGATTTAGTTCATCTTTTTGTTTGTTATGAAGTTATTCTGAATATCACTGAGCATTTGTCACAGACAAACCATAAATATACTTCCTGTGTTTAAGGTTTTGTGCAGGCTCTGGATCATACTGCAGAGCATTGATCTCAGAAGGTTTAATATAAAGTTAAATGATCTTCCAACTGTTTAATCTGAAAGTGAGACAGTAAATATGTGACAAACATCTTTCTTTTTTGGTGTTTGTTTTGCTCAACATGAAACTCGTGTTCCATCAGTTTTCTGTAGGAGGGTCAATCTGTCCTGGCTGGAAGAAGAGGGTTTGTGCCGACCGGCGCTCACATCTGCTCTTGTAATTGAAAAGTTGCCTCACATGCAGATGGGACTGGGTTATTCCAAGTTTATGAGTTGGTTCTGTGCAGCATCTGTGTCCATGAACTAAAGCTCTATGCACATTAGAAAACATCAACAGGATTTGGTCTATTTATGGTGCACAGAAGCCTGTCTTTGCTGTTTAAACACGTAAAAATCGTATTCTTTGCAGCTTTCCACTTTTGAGATTATTGGTTCAAAGATTTTATATTCTACATTCCCCGTCTGTTCCCAGCAGGAGCTCCTATTGAAAACCCAAACTCTAGAATGCAAGCATCATGGACCTCTCAGCAGCACAATGAGTGGAAGGACCTGACTGGGTTTGTGGGACCCCTGGAGGGGGAGGAAACATCGCTCTGCATCCTCTAACACCTGGCAGACATGAGCATATGCTTACTCAGCAACTGTGACACAAACACTCACACAGGAAACAGCCCAGTTTACTGAAATGTGTTACAGATGGTTCAGACTGTTGTGTTAAGTTGAAGCACTTCATGCAATGTTTGCTTAAGAATGGATTCTCTTCTATTTTGCAGTCAAAAAATGCAAAATAGTGGCTGAAGATAATGAGAAGACGCACTTTGACACTTCCATCAGACTCATTCAAATACTGTAAAGCTGCTACATGCTGTAAAAAACACTGACAGGCTGCTAAATTCAGCTGAAAGAGAGAAATGTGAAGCTATGAAAAGTTGCATTACCTGCTTTTTGCTGAATGTGGTCGCTGAAGATTCTGTAGCTGTTTAATTGCTAAATAATGTCCTGAACGTTTTGATACCGATATTGAAAAGGTTTCAAAGTTCAAAAAAAGATTTAAAGGATTTCTTGAAAAATCTCATAAATTTCTAAATTTAAAGTTAAAAATACGTAAAAGGCTTAAATGCCAAAAGTTCAAGCATAAATGTCCTGGCTGAACGTTTTGATACCAAAACTATATACCTTTCAAAAGTGCACAAAGAATTTAAAGAATCTTTCATTCTTATGGGGCTAAATATAATCACGTAAGTTACGAAAAAACTTTAAAAATTGCAAGAAATACTATTAGCAAAAGTATAAACATGAATGTCCAGAACGTGCTGAAAGTTTAAAAAGTGCTCAAAATCTGGAAGGATTTGAAGATTTCATCATTCGTTTGGGGCTGAAAAATCACATATATTATACAAGTCTTTACATTTATTCATGGGGCTACATTTTAATTTTCTGTAATAATTTTAAAATATTGGCGTTATATTAGCATTACGCTAGCTCATTTAAGTAACTTGGCTAGTTTTTTATGCTATTTTGGAGCTTAGCTTCTATTTTAGCAACAGGCTAATGTTTTGAACTAATTTGGTTTCCTGAGGAATTTTACAGTATTTTAGAGTTTAGCTAGTATTTAAGCAACGTGTTAGCTTTCTTGGCTAATTTGGCATCGACTAAGGTTTCTTTGGGCTAATTTGGAGTTTAGCTCATATTTAAGCAACACACTAAATATTTTTTGCAAAATTAGCATGTGTTAACGATTTTTAAACAATTTTACTACAAATTTTTCAGAAATGTAGGTGAACTTCCACACTTTCATTGCTCTTGAATGAAATTTCCAGTCTTTTAGCAATGTAACATTTTGCAAATTGCTTTTGCATTTTCAGCAAATCCCTCCAGCACTTAAATGACCATTATCAGGAAAAAGCTTCATCATCTTCAGCGACTATATTCGGCCAAACAGATTCTCACCAGTATCGTTGCAGGTAACGCAACTTTTCTAGTTTATCTTGCTTTTTTCTTTTTTATTAAAAAATGTCTCTGGTTTATTTCCTGAACCCTCTTCTGGAGGAGTTTCTGCAGGACAATTGATCAAACCACATTTGAACCTCGTTGAAGTCTTCTGATTTATTCTCTGGCTCACTTCTATAAGTCAGCCTGAGCACAGATCGCTGATCTAAACACAGAAGGTCAAAGATGCTAAAGATTATATATATTTAAAAAAAAAAAAATTAAAAACGTGTTGCTTCTTTAACCCTTTAGCACCTGAGGTGTCATCAGTGACACTTAAACACCAAACCTTAAACATTTTGTAACTTTTCCACCATTAAAAGGATCAAGGTCTTTCCAGTAGATTCAGAATCTGCTGGAATGATGTTGATTGTGTTAACAATTAAAAGTTACAGTAAATCAAAGAACATAAACACTCGAGCTCAGGTTTTTAAGGGTTGAACTTTCTTGGCTCATGTGTCAAACACTTTATGAAGATAACTCCAGCTACGCCTAATATGAAGAGTCACTTGACAGAAACAAGTATCCAGTGAGTTAAAACCAGTGTCTTTGTTATCAGTGGCTGATTTGAAACCCAATGCAGCTTTCAAAGCGTTTTTGGTTTTACTGTCAAAACAAGTCATACAGGGAAAGCCCGGCTGCACACAGACGCTCCCAGCAGGTCTGTTTGAGCGCGATCCAAAGCCGGCCGTCTGCACTCCTCTGCTATAAAGAGAGTCTGGCTGGCCACTCACATTTACCTGATCTGTCTCAGCAGGGCTCATGTAAAATTCCTGTAATGTTCCAGTGTGTGGTAATGCCCATGAACACATTCTGGGCCGGGCCAAACTTGCAGGTCAGCTTGTCCCTCGCTCATTAAAAAGACACTTCTGGTTCCCAATTCACGAATAGAAATGTGAAGTCAAACCTCGACTGTCAAACACCACATTAATAATGACATGCCTTCCACTCAGTGCATGCATTATTATGACAGTCTTGCTAAAAACAGATCCAGCTGGGGAAAAGAATAAGAGCAGAAGATGGCCAAAATTAAAGATGCATGCATCAGTCTCATCCGAAGCACAACCCGAAACTTGGAAAATGCTTCATGATCTGAACTCGAGCTGCCACAAATAATTATTTTAATAGTCGACTAATCACCGATTATTTTTTATGACTAATCTGGTCATGTGCAAAGTGGATGGAAAACACACATCTTAACTGTCATTAGCTTTAAACTAACTAAAAACTAGATATATAGCATCACCTGTGATAAAGCTAGTGTGAATGCTGTAAGCTGAAATTGATAGCTAAAAACTCTGAAGCTGAAAGCCAGCTAAAATATTAGTTAAATGCCAAGTTAGCCTAAAAAACAAGTAAAACATAAGTTAGCCAAAAAATCTCGTGTGTAGCTGAAATATTAGCTAAACTCCAAAATAGCCTCAAACTAAAAAAAAACTAAATTAGCCAAAATATCCATTATGTAGCTGAAATATTAGCTAAAAACACAAATGAGCCTAAAAAACTAAAAAAGAAAAAAGTGTAAATTAGCCAAAAGAGTTAGCATGTAGCTGAAATACTAGATATATTCCAAAACAGCCCAAAAAAAAATAAATAAATGACAAAATAGTCCAAACAGCTAGCATGATGCTATTATAACATTTAACTTTACTACACTCTGACTCCACATAATACAAAGTAACGACTAATCGACTATTGAAATCAGTTGTAGACTATTTTAAAAGTTGATTTGTTGACAAATCGTGGCAGCCCTAATCTGAAGGAATGATTTGCTCATGCAGAATAATCTTCTGCTCCCAAAATGCAGCAGAGCAGAGAGTATGGAGCAAAGAATAATAAAGGGACCAGAGTGAATCTGTCAGTCCACATTTTCTTTTCACTCTGATTTCAATCACATCAAGTCAGTCTTCCAAAGGAGGTAAGCAACACTGCAAAGCATTAGAGCGTCCTTTGATCTGCTGTCTCACATAATGAGACACCAAGTCGCCTCCTTCCTTATTGTGGGTCATCTCCCGAAGAGTCAAACTCTCACATCAATGCCCAGTTTTCATCTTTTGGAACAACAATTAGCATGCATCCACAATCAGTGATTAATGCAGAGGGATGTTTGCTGGTGAGGGACAGAACTGATAATACGGTTCAGCAACATCGCCTGACGCACTTGAAACCACATCACTGCCTTCTCTTTTGGTCCCTTAGCTTGAACGTTTTTGTCATTGTCCATTAACCTTTAGCCTGCTGGGTCTGAGCACACATGAGAGCTCTTTTTACCTCACACATGCAGATCTGTTACCTACTTCCTACATGGAAGATGACGAGCTGATAAAGTCGTTAAGGTACAACGAGAAACCTAAAAGATGCACACTCCTGTGAATCATTGTTGAATCATTATTTCCTATTCACATTAGACGCTATGAGCAAAAAGTGAAAGAGAACATGGCGTCAGAACTATGTAGACATTTCATGTTGATCATGTCCACATAGACTTTTCTCTGGGGATCTTCTGTCTATTTTCAGTGGGTGTAAAGTGGCATATGCAGTGAAGTGTTTTTGTTTGTCTTTCTGGAAGTTTGATGAAAAGAGTCTTTTAAAAACATAACAATTAAGATTTTTTTGTTTTGATTTTCAAAAAATTGAAAATATTCATGTCTAAGTGGTCAGTAGTGGTCACTGATGTGAGACGTAAGGGAACTGCAAAAAAGACCTGATCTCCCTTTAAAGGAAAACCAAACAGGGAAGTTGGAGGCTGTGAAAATCCAGTCAGAGGGGTGGGGCTTACGGGTAAGCGCATTATCATTACTGGAGCTGCAGATCATGACACCAAACCTCTGGAAAAAAACAGTTTGACCAATCACAAAATTCACCTGTGATATCTGGATTCAACCTGTAGGGGGCAACGCACATACAGTTTTTGACTATATTTTAAAGAATTAAACAATTTTATTGTAATTTATCAGAAATGTGGCAATGATCAACAGACAGAACCTTTAAAGCCCCATTTATAGAGGTCAACAGGCAAAAAAAAATAGTTGATTTAGGATTTGGTTACCCTTTAAGATGCAGCCACTCCTCTATATGACCCTCCACAGGCCCTAACAACCCTAAAACCCCCAGAAACCATTCGGGTCACCCCCATATGATCAACCAGACATGAACCGAACTAGAACAAACCTGTGGGGTTGTACATCAAATCACTGAACCAACATGAGGGAAACTCGAACCATTCAACAAAAACTGACAATAAACCTCAATAATGGCAGATTTTAAGAATAAGAGTGAAGGTTTATTTGTGATACAGAAAGATGTGTACGTAATAAGTCTATAATCTTTGGTGGTTCTGCTCTGGGTCAATAAGTGCTTTGGATAAACTCAATCCATATTTGAAGAAATCTGAGTCCCTAGACCAGGGACAGGCAATTCCAGGCCTCGAGGGCCGCAATCCTGCATGTTTTCCAACATACGTGCTCTGGCATGTTCTAATTGACTGAACACACCTGAAGCAGGTGATCAGTCATGAGAAGAGCTCAGACATCAGGAATCATGCAGACGCCGATGGTGGTTAGAGAACAGAGCAGGTGGAGAACAGGGGGGAGGGGGGCCGGTGAAAACCTCAATCGACAAACATTTGTGAATTTAAAAGCAGGAATTTGACTGTGATTGGCTGAGAAGAAGTGGACACTTAGCTATTGGTTCAGAGGGAAGACTTCATTATTGAGGGACATAGAGTGAAGCATCCAACAACCCAAATGAAACCAGATCTTCATCGTCTTGTGTCTGTTGTATATTTTAGGGCTGTGCCTCTTGGATTGCCTCCTTGGGTGTTTTGTCTGCTGTTCTGGATCCTGACCTGTCATTCTGCTCACCTGACAGGTGGAGCTAATAATCTTGATCAGCACCTGCAGGACCAGGAGATCTCCTCTTTGTCCTCATCAGTCTTCCACTGCTGGGTTTTGTTATTTTAGTTTGTGGTTGGACCTTGATTGTCTCAGTTTACAGGCTTTGTTTATTTGTTTTCTTTTGATAGTTTTGGTTTGTCAGCCATTAGTAGGAAGCTGATGACTCAGACGGTCGACATGTCTGGATCAGGAGTTTCCATGAATTATTTTATGTTTGACCGAGGAGCCACCATGAAAACAGAGCCTCGGTGGATCTGGAGCTGCAGGTTGCAGACCTCTAGGCTAGACTGAGTCACGAAAATATTTATTAATTTTGTGAGGTTTTTTCTCTCTTCTCTTTTTTCCTTTTAAAGTTCTCTATTTAAAGCTGTTTCTGAGATTATATTTTTTAAAGCAGCAAGTCATTAGTACACTTGATTTGATGAAATTGTCTTTTTGCAAGTGATTTGTTGTTGAAAATGTTTAGGAGAAAAAAAACAAACTAATTTTTGATATATTGTAAAGAAACGGTGTAATTATAATAAAAATAAAGTCTGGTTGAAAAACAGGGTTATAAAACTGCAGTAAATAATCATCAGTCTGACAGATGAAGTTCCTTAGATTAAGTGGCAAAAGCTTTAATGAGGAGAATGCTATGACTCAATTTCAAGTCAGTGTCAGCTCATTGAGAATCCTCATCGACAGACTTTACATATGAGAATATATGATGACTGTTGTTGCACAGCTGATCAACATTTGAAACTATATTGAAATAAGATGATTCTGATGGTTTGAGTATTTATTCCCTTCAGAAAAGAAATCATGCTGGTTTGTTACCATGACAATGCAACTATATTTTTGCTCCATGTTTTTTTGAGGTGTGAAAGAGAAGTATAATTACAGTTATTAGAAGTTACTTTCAAATAGAAAATGATTAAAGTGTGATCATATTTACTTTCTTTCTCTAGTCGTAAGGCTAACGCTGCGGCTGCTCCTCATGATACGTATTTGAGACATTCAAATGGAAGATAACACAACCAGGTCAGAACGGGTTTTTGCTGCACAATGTTTTTATTCTAATTCAGAAGTTCTTCTGAAGTACAGCAGTTGTTGAACAAGATTACTCCCATAATGTTTCTAGAACGTCTGTCATCATTTAGTGACCGTGCTGTTTCAAACAAAGTTCTCACCTTGTTTGAACTTTCTGACAGACTCATGGGTCACTTTTATTGCTGCTTTACATTCTGTAATGATTATAAGTAAGGATGTGTTGATATTGCAATATTTAGTCCTGCGATTGATTCTCGATAGGTTCTCACCAAGTATTGATCTTTTATTTTAGTTTGAAGAGGCTGTGAAACGTTATATTCATCATTCTTTGGTGAGACGTTCCTTTGGAGGTAGATAGGGGGCGCGAGTTGCACCAATGTGTCCCGCAGCTACTTGATATATTTAATATTTATTTTGCTGTTTACAGCCATATTGCACTAAGTAATGGTACTGCTGTTCATCTTTACTATTGTTAACTGTGAATTTGACAGATAATTCAAATTCAGTTGGTGTCGACGTTGGTCAAAGAGTATTACTAATTTACACAAATGTGTCTATTATTTGTTGCACGAAATAAAACACAAGTTGTTTATTATGATTGTGTTCAAGCTAAAACATAAATGGGGATATATTTTATGTGTTCTTTTACATGATGTGAGTTGCTTGAGATGATCTTATCGTGATATCATCGATGTTGTGAGCCATGTATCGCGTATCGGTACCCTGTGATTCTCAACCCTAATCATGAGCATTAAAGAAATCACTCATGTGTTACAGAATGTTAGAATGTTTCAAGAAGCATTTTTCATTGGTCATTTAGAGTCAGAGAACATGTTGGTTCTGCATGGTTGCTGCTTGAAGTCCTAAATCACAAGGGTTTTCCTCAAATATGCTTAAGAATATTGCTACTGCCTGCTAAGCTGTTCCGGCTCGATTGCTTAAGCACGGAACAGAGGAGAAGTTTATCAGAGAAAGCAAAAAAAAAAATAAAAACTGCATTTGTACCTCAAAAATACTGATAAAGGAAATTATTTTAAAAAAAACAGCAATTTAATGACACAAGCGAGCATGTGTGTGGACAGTGTGTACTCACCTGGATACCAAACAAAGGTAGCACTCATATGAAGATAAAATGATTTACACATGCACAAAGCGAGGCAAATCTCATTATATGGACTGATAAGGGACAGAAAACTCATAAAAAGCAAAGCGGACCTGGACTTGACCTCAAACCAGAATCGTCCAATGAGAGCGCTGAGAGAGCTGAAATGAGCGAGCGAGTGAGCGAGCTGGGTACCTGATGAAAGCCCGTGAAAGCTTTACTATGCCTTAGTTTAGCATCAAATTGTACCATGCAAAAAAAGAAGTCGTAAATGTGGACTTTATAGAAGCTTTCTATGTGTTCATGAGGATGCAGTGATTGAAGGCTGCAGAGTTGCATCACTTTACTGGAGTGAAAATGCTGCACAAGCTGCAGTGTTTCCTCCGACAGTCGTCATCACTAACACCTATTCCAGTTTGAACTGAAAGCCATTTGTGGTTACCTATAGGTGTATAGTCAGAAACTCTGATGTGAAATCAAGGAGTTTTCACACCAAGCTAAAGGAAAAAATGTTTGGTCACCTCAACCTTGTGAACGAAGCAAATGCTGGAAAAGTTTGTGAAGACTTTGGGGACTGCGTCATCAGAGGAGGGGGCGTGCTGTGTCCCTGTAATGTCTGCTTTCCTCTTTGAGTTTGCTCTGGTAATCATCTGTGTTCATCATAAATAGGGTTGGGCACCAACTGGGTTTTATTTGGTTCTGGTGCCAAAGCGGTTTGTTTGGTTTCGGTTCCTAATCTAATCTAATTCCTACTTTTTGCAAATGTTATGGTTAAGACCTCTGTGTCAAACATTGACGTTTAGAGTGTCATTTTTTGACGTGCTGGCTGTTCCTATTAAATCAGAGCTCCACAACCTCAGAGCCAGAAACCGATGGCCCGCCCCTTTGTCGCTGCGCGGCGAATTCACTTCTCGCCACCTCTCAAACATGTGATCCTGAACTAGTCTGAGGGGTTACCGGTGTTTTAATCTCACTCTGGGGTTGTGACTGCATGACAGCCACTTCCACTGTTTCTGTGTCTCTGTGCCTGAGTTTGAAGGATGATCCACGTCAACTGTCACTGTCTTCCTCCTAGCATGCTGACCGAGCGACCTCCGCTCAAATCCGGTGGTCTGTCTGGCTGCAGCAGGAGAACCGCTCATTTTGGTTTTGTATTTTACCTGCTGATTTGGTCATTGAAAGCATCACATGCCCAAAGTGGAGTTTCCGATTGGCTGATGCAACGCACCGACCTGTCAAACTTCTGTGACCTGCTGTGAAATGCAGCCAGACATTTGAACGCTGCGTCGGCGGTTTTAAATAAGACCGCCCACAATCACTGGAAAGGCAAAAGGATTGGCTAGAACTTCAAATTACTGAATAGAGTAGAGGTGATTGACATGTCCTAAGACAAATACACCTTCAGTCAATCTAAGCACCGAAATGCGGCTCTGTTTGCAGCTGCTTCTTTCGGTTTCAGTAAATCCTAACAGTTCCTACTTGGAACCGAACTTCTGTGTCCAACCCTAGTCGTAAAGAGCTGGTTTTGAAAAAAAGCTAAGAGAAAACAGCAAACATGTGAAGGCCTTGATTTTAAGATGATCCTCAGATCTGTTCGGGGAATCCTCATCAACCAAACAATATTACTTTGTGGCCAGAACAAAACAAACAGAAAATGATTCTGATGTTTGTTCACTGCCGTTCTTTTTCTCAAGCACCAAGATACATTCAGAAGTACCCAAGGCTTAGATATAATCCTGTTTTTATTGTGTGAAATGTAATGAAGGTGTGGTCGGAAGAGTTTTCAGACGGATGAGGTGGAGGCAAAAACACAAAACCACAAAAAACCACAACACTCACTTGAATCTGATAGAATTGAAAGCAGCTCATCATAAACATTCTACTGTCAGTGGGTTAGAAAAGCTCAAAGAAGACATCATGGACTCAAGGTTTTGGGCAGACTCGTCTTGAACGTGAGAACATTCACTTTAGATGGAATCTATATTGACCTGCAGCTGCAGGAAAATGAAGGCGATCTGATGACGACAGGATTCCTGTGTGGATCTCAGAACTGTTCTATCGATAAACTGTGTCGTTTTCAAGAACTTCATTAGAAATTCATCTCTGAATTGTGACTGTGAATTGTGGACTGTTGGCATTGGAAACCCCGCCCCCTTTCTTGTTACCAATAAATGAGAGCTCTCTGTTTACAATCTCTCCCCCTCTGCATTTGCCCACATTGGCTTAAGTGGGAATTCAGTGGAGCTCGCTAGCTTGCTACAGAGGAACTCACTAGCATGCTATGCTGTCCATCAGGCATCTGGCTAGCGTAGCAAATAATCCTCTCAAAAGTCAATGTGGGCAAACACCAGTGGGCCCACCACGGAAACTGGGGACAGACGGGGCCCACATTTTCAGCCACTTTTAAACCATATGGGGCCCACTCCGCTTTGATAGATGGGTGGGAACGTTTTTTTTTTTTTTTTTTTAAATAAAAAAATGATCATAGGAGGACTTTAAAGACAGTCAGCAGTAAAGACGTGTAAAGTCAGTGTTCAAACCAGTCAGGATTTTGACCCTTTAACAGCTGAGGCGTCGCTGGTGAAGCACTAACTTTTGAACCATTAATGTGTTAACAATTAAAACGTTACAGTAATTCAGAACAACATGAACTCTGGAGCTTTGGTGTTAAAGGGTTAAAGATCAACACAATAAATGAAACAAATGTTCCTGCTTCCCCAAAATGTTATCTAACAGAGAAAATCTCTAACAATTACATCCGGACCGATTCAGAGTTCTTCTATCTAGTCAATGGATTTCCTGGCAGAGTGAAAAAACACCTAATTTCAGACAACATCTTTTTAGCTCTCTGAATTCTCTTTTTCACAGTGTTCCAAGGAAAAGTATCTCAAAATGATGGGCCCACTAAAGTTTTCAAGTCATTCTCTTTCTGGGCACACCAGAAAGAAGACATGAGCACTTTTTCTGTTTTATTTTGTTCAGAGCCACCAGCTAATTTCAGAAGAGATGAGCAATTTGGTGAGGGCAAAGGATAATAGGATGTCTTGTTGTCAGCCAGTGGTTCTGTAGTCAACTTGTACAACACCTTCCTGCTGCCTGTTGGCAGGACACAGCGGGGGGCAGATGGTGCTGGACGTGCTTCCCTGTCCTGCCAGCTATGCCCTCTAATGGACTCTGGCCCCGCTTTTGGACAGAGGACTTTCTCATGGATGGTTGATTCTCACTTTTGTGATTAAAGGTGAACAGATTTTGTCACGTATGTCAAAAATAAAAGGGAGTTTTTGTTGCATCAAGCTGGATTTAATTTTGAGGAAAGTTCTGTTTTTCTCTTTTTACATTAAACTAATTTTTTCATTACAAAACAATTTTTTTGTTTTAAAGTCAACTTGTTTTTTTTCTTCAGCATCCTTGGGTAAGACACAGATTTCCATCTCGTTCCTGGGGGTCGTAGGTTGGCGTCATTCCCCCTAAATCCAGCAGGCGTGGCAAATTTTCGTCTTTTGACTCCAATCAAATTTATGGCTTAACACTTTGACGCACCTGAAGCGGAGCAGCCGCAGAGGAACTTCATTTGTTGACCACATCAGTGGAAAACATGGATGATGTTGAGCGAGTAGCTTGGCTCTATATGTTTTGTAAAGCCGTACAGGGGCGTCGCCGGGTCTGGGATCAGCAGATCCTGCAGAGACACTCGCAGTACAGTGAACTCCATCTTTTACAACAGGAGTTGAGAATCGTTTTACTTCGGTTTCTCTGTGGTCCAGTTTGAAGTCTCTCCGTCCCGCATTATCATGAGAGGAAAAATAGAAAGAAAGACGATCTTTTTATTTCAATCTTGATGAAAATAAGAAAAACATCATAAACCTACTGAGCTAGCGATTGCGCACTAGCGCAGAGCAGCCGCGTCGGCTCTCCGGCGGGCCAGCATCCACCCCCCCGATGGAGCTAGGGCAGATTTTGTTTCACCTTTTCCTTGGTGATCAGCTCGCCCCTGGTGAGTTCTCCAACAATAAGCTCCAGTCCTCTTTTCTGTAAACTTTGATTTTGGAACTTATGTGGAGAATCTTGTTTGATAGACCCTGGTTGTGAATGTTCACTGTGTTATTTAATCTTGTTTGTAATGGGGTTCCTTTTTTTTTACTTTCCTTCTGAGAAATTCTGTTCTCTGTAAATCCAGACTTTCTGTCAATGGATTTTATTCCACACCTTGCCTCTATCAGAACCCCTTTATTTTCCTTTATTTTGGCTAACAGTAAATTAAAAGCTACACTCAACTAACAAAGTGAACAGTCTGGTCTGGACTTTTTTCATGTTGCACCTTGTTCTCTGCCTGCTGGCTTGGGATCGTGACAGCCCAACTGTAGTCGGGAATGTCTCTGGCCATCCCGCAGGTCCCAGCAGGTTAAGAAAATGGAAGTTCAGGATGAAAATCCTCGCATCGCGCCGCCATATTGAATCTCTGTTTCTACCCTTTGATCTAGTCACTGAAACATCACGCGCCTGAAGCTGAGTCCCCGATTGGTTGATATGCAGTTTTGGGTGAAACCCTGCCCACAGCCCCAGAGTCCTCTCTGATTGGCTATCTTTAGGGTTACAGTTCTTAGCCGACCTATCATTAAGGGAAGTGAAATACTTTCATGTCTGTGCGCTGAAGGACAGAGGACCTGGGGAAGATCTGTAAACAGAAGATGGAGAACTGGATACAGCTGGAGCTTAGTGTGCGAAGACGAGACTCGTCTGACGTATCAGAAGAACAGGATGGACACTGATGCACAGCATAGTGATGAAGCAGCAGTCTTTACCCTGATGGCAACAAAAAAACCTTCTGACTCTAAACCTGAAGAGATAAGCAACTTTTTTGTCAAAAAGATTTTTTCTGCTTGAGGAAGAGTGCACGATTTGACACAAAACTATCAAACTGAAACTTTTTTTGTGCATTCAGCTGACTTACTATCTACTTATGTAGCCTCCAGCCTTCTTTGACCCCTGTCTCCTAACTTTACTTTTCTTTCTTGATCTCTTGATGACCTTTTCCAGTGAATCGCAAGCTTAAGTACTTTTTACAAGTAAACACAATTTCCTATTCCAAAGCTTTTTTGTTGCTTACTTAAAAAAATACAAAAAAATATATCCCTGAATAAAAATACAGAGTGGCTGGAGCATTGTGTCTGAGACTTCTTTTGGTAGAGCAGTTTGAGTGGATCTCTTGGTGTCATCTTCTTCTTTCATTTGAGTTCCACAGATGTGTGTTGTTACTTAGAAACAGGAAAAAGGATTTCAGGGAAAAGAGCATCATCCCCTCTTCACTGGTGATGCACAGAATTCTGCTAAAGGGAAACTTTGGACCGAGAGCCCGCTGAGCCCGCTCCTGGATGTCGTTATCCATCTGTTTACATTTTTAACATTAGCGGTGCAACAAAAATGTCAAGTTATACCAGAGCCAACCAGTCAAACAGTTTAGATCCAGATTCCAGTTCAGACGAGGAAAATCAAGACGTTCATGGATCTATTTGTCTGCAAGTGGATGCATCAGAATGGAGCAGAGCAGGAAGCTTGTGGCTTGTCATTGTATACATCACTACTACAAGCACAGTATTTTCTTGTTTGTTCCTGATTCACAATGATTTGAATAAAGAAATTCCCAGAAATGAAATTTGAATCTTGATTTTCTTCATGTTTGTCCTCCAACATGACACCAGAACATGTTAGAAACATCATTTTCATTGGAGTGGGTCTTCATCAGGCTTCATCATTAAAATAAAAATGTAAAGTTAAAACAAGCTGGATTTAAATTAATCTTAAAGAAGAAGCGCCCATGTAAGCCTTAGAATTATAATGAATCAAATGCAGCGGAGCATAGGAGATCTGTAATCTGGATTAAAATAAGGATCTGATCTAAAGGCTTTCTGGAAAGATAAGTGGATCATAGAAGCTGTGAGTGCAGATTCTCCATGTTTCGTTTTGACTCTAACAAATGGATGTTCTGGCTGGCTGGTACTGTGTTAGGAGTCATGTACTTTGGTACTTTGGTAGTAAAGCTTTGTAAACTGACAACAGAACTTAGATCCTCTAGCAGACAGTGGAAGGAACTGGACTGATGTGGTCTACTTTTTGGGTCCTTGTGTGACCCTGAGCAGCAGAATTCCAACTAAGCTGCAGTGTCCTGATGGATGGATTTATTTATTTTATTCTTTTTAATTTTTTTGCTCATCCTGTAAAATGCAAATTTGATAGAAAACACTTTGACAGCGCACAGACAGAGATCTCACTCAGGACCGAGGAGAGCACAATTCAACCTTAATGCTTCAAGAGGAAACTTTAAAAGAAAAAAGAAATGTTAAATTCAGCTAGAAAAGCTGCATTACCTGTAATAATGTGAATGCTTTTTGCTGAGTGTTGCTGCTGAATATGCTGAAGAAATGTACTGAAACTGCTAAAGGGATTTGGTGAAAACGCTAAAGATATAGAGCTGAAACTTTAGCAAAATGCCAAAGTTGCTGAAGGACTTTAAGTTGCAGAAAGTGCACAAATAATTTGAAGAATTTCTTTTAAAATCGCATAACTTGCATAAAATTTTAAAATGTATGAATATCAAAATTATGAGCATGAAAGTCTTGAATGTGCTGAACGTTTTAATACAAATAACGCAGAAGTTACAAAATACACAAAATGTTTGAAGAGATTCCTATTCATTTTCAATGGGACTGAAAAATTGCCTAAATCTTAAAAATGACAAAATACATCAATGCAAAAGTAAAAGCAGTATTGTCTTGAACAAGTTGAAGGTTTGTTTGAGTCAAATTGGGATTGAGTTTTTTAAAAACGTACAGAAAGGAGCAGGAGAATCACTGTAGTGTGAACGCTGAAAAGCATCGACACTAAAAATGAAAATATTCTCCTGGCAGATGACTCGAGAGGCTTCACCGACACCCTGACGGTGCATAGAACAGAAGAATCAGTGGACAATAGTGAACAGTGGTTAGTGCTCCCACCAACCAAATGTCAAACGTCACTCAAGCAGAAAGGTGCTCAGGCTTTGAGAGAAACAGTCCTAATTGCTTTCTTACTGGGAGGTAGATTGATCAGATTGAGCATTATCCATCAGCTGGTTGGCTGAGTTCAGCAAAATGTCTGCAAACAACAAGAACCGGTTCAGCTGACTCCATGCAGTCACTACCACACCTCACTCACTGCTATATATCCTGGGTGAGGACTTGTGATAAAGGAGGGGTTTATATTTTTTATTAATTGGATTGAAAATTGTTTTTTCATAGTAAAATTTGATTTTTTTTTACATTTTTAGAAAAGCTGTGCTGAACTAATTGCTTAGCACGCATTCACCCTATAATGATTCTTCTGCTCCTTTCTGTAAGGTTTTCAGCATGTAAAAACTCAATCACACTGTTAGAGATTTCAGTAATCAAAACATTCAACTCATTCAGGATATTATTGCTTGTATTTTTGGTATTTATAAACTTTATAGTTTTTTTAAATATTGACCAAAACATGCCATATAAGAAATGAATGAGAACGTTTTCACATTTTAAGTAGTAGCAATAAGCCTTTAAACATATTCCTGGGCTGTTTTCATCTGTTAAAGTCATTTTCACAAAACAATATTTTAGCAACATGCTAACAATTTGGCTAATTTATTATCTACTGGGGTTTTTGTTTTTTTGGCTAATTTCTATGTTAGCTCCATGATAAAATGTTTTACTCATTTAGTTTACAGATATCTTTTTTTAAAGAGATTTGCATGTTTTTGTTTAAGGTATAACGTTTTTCTTGATGAAATGTAAGTCTGAATTTGATATGACATAAAAGCATCATATTAGTACAGTCTACATCAGAGTCCTGTGTGCACTCAGGCCTGCACATGCTGTAATTTTACTATTTTGTTCCTAATTTTTCCAGCTGAAGTTTAATGGAATTACGGTTGAATAGTTACATTAAATCAAAGAACATAAACACTGCAGCTCTGGCGTTAATGGGTTAAAAACCCAACAATTATGAAGTTGGATGAATTGAAATATTATTAAAGCATTTTCAGAAACCACATCTGAATATATTCCAAAACAGCCTCCAAACATAAAAGTTTCATCTGAAACTGGAGGACAAAAGTTGAAGTAAGTCTTATTTTGAGGATCTTTGCTCAGCTTTTTAGAGGATTTTCAGAGTATAAAACCATCTTTATCAGTTTATTGAGTCTGCACGGCTGCCTCAGAAATTTCTGAGTAAGAGAAAGTCTAAGAAAAATGTTTTCCTCCACGCTTAGACCTCTTTTCAAATATGTATTCAGTTACGCAACTGAAGTCTACCTCTGCACTGCAGTTAATTTGAACTAAAATGACAAAATGTTTCCTGCTTCCAAGTACATTTCCGTGCTGCAAGTCCTTCTAATTTATATTCTTTTCATTTGTGTAGTGTCTTATTAAGGCTTTTTTTGAGCCACTGATTAAAGTCTTGAGCTCTTGTCCTTCATTTCTTCTCAAATAATGATCTCATAATCCAGCGTCGGTGCAATATTCATATCCTTCCTCTGTCATGTCATTCACAGTCCTGGAGCTTGGTTCGGAATTATTTTGTCATTATCCTGCAGAACGCCAAAGTCTCTGATAGAAAAAAATGGTTTTCCGACTCTCTCTCACACTTTCCATATGGAGCTGTCGGGGAGAATGATACACATTTTACTCAGAGCACAGAAAATGTGCACAAAGCAGTTTCTCTGTTATTCAGGAGCAGCATTGGGAAAAATATTGACTCTCTTTTGGATAAATTAGTAAATGAGAGCCTGAAATCCAGGAATTAGTATTCTATATGGTGTCAGAGAGGTTCTCCGATACATTTAATCAAGCTTTGATGAATTGATGTTGTTGCAAAGCAGCCAACTCAGTGCAGTGGGAGGAGCTGTCCGGGAACAGTCTTTGCATGTTTGATAGTGTGTAAGTGTTCATCACATATTGTCGCATCATAAGGTCCTGCAGACTGAGGTTCTCCTTCAGACTGAGGTTCTCCTGCAGACTGAGGTCTCCTTCAGACTGAGGTCCTCCTACAGACTGAAGTTCTCCTTCAGCTGAGGTTCTCCTGCAGACTGAGGTCCTCCTACAGACTGAGGTTCTCCTTCAGACTGAGGTTCTCCTTCAGACTGAGGTTCTCCTGCAGACTGAAGTTCTCCTGCAGACTGAGGTTCTCTTGCAGACTGAGGTCCTCCTACAGACTGAGGTTCTCCTTCAGACTGAGGTTCTCCTTCAGACTGAGGTTCTCCTGCAGACTGAAGTTCTCCAGCAGACTTATGTTCTCTTGCAGACTTATGTTCTCTTGCAGACTGAGGTCCTCCAGCAGATTGAGGTCCTCCTGCATGCTTTTTGTTAGACTGCACTGGCAGGGAAAGAGCAGGAATGAAAGCACCTGAAAAATAGAGAGATCAGAGCCCAAAAAGGCCCAGCACACACAGTGAGTCATCTGGGTTAAAAAGCATTCAGGGAGGCACAGTTAGCTAATAAGCAACTACAATATAGAGTAACAAAGGAGCGGTCCCCTGATGGCGCTGTCAAAGGTTTAACAAATAATCTAAGAGCTTGTTATTTCTAATAGGGCTCACAATAGCCTCCACTGCGAGTCCCTCAGCCTCACAGCAGCTGATGAGGAGCATGGCTGCTTCATCCCAAACATCAAAAGCCACAAACAGATAATTACAAAGATGTAAACCAAAAAAGGTTTCGTATGACAAATCAAACAGATAGAGTTTGGACAGTATCCCGAATCAGCTCTGTGACTTCTCACCTTGTTTTCAGATAAACATTATTATGTTTTTTTTTTTTTTTAATGCATCATTAATGGAATATACCAAACAATGTTTATACTTCAGGTTGACAATTTCGCCTTGAGATAGAAATAGTATTGACATGCATCAAGAAGGAGACAAAACCCTTCAGTAAATGTGTTTGTTGACATTCAGAAGTCTCTATTCAAAGGTTTGCAAGCTTGCAAACACCTAACACACATTTATAAGTGTCTGCTATCGAAGGAATTACCAAAAATATCCGGATTGATGTGAGTGTTGAAGGGATGCTGAGTGTAATTCCTTAAAATA
The DNA here is from genome assembly GCA_003999625.1 of Oryzias javanicus. Classification (NCBI taxonomy): domain Eukaryota; kingdom Metazoa; phylum Chordata; class Actinopteri; order Beloniformes; family Adrianichthyidae; genus Oryzias; species Oryzias javanicus. The sequence goes on from CM012458.1 coordinate 4,010,170, forward strand.
CACTAAAACACAAACGATCAAGACACGCTTTCAACGTGATGGATGGATTCTACTCTCTGGATCTTTAAAGACCCTCTCCAATAAAAATTGTATTTTTTGGTGTTTATAGATAAGATTGAATAAAGAAGATTAGTAAAGTTTTTAGAGTGACAATGCTCCCAGAGTATCATCAGAGGAGAGACGGGCTCATCTAGTACCGGAGTATAAGTCGCAACAGCAAAAAATGTCAAATCAAGAAGAAGAAAACCATATGTCGCTCTGGAGTATAAGTCGCACTTTTGGGAGAAAAGTCTGACGTTTCAGAACAAATCCGCCAAACCCAGCATAGCTAAAAATAAATCCAAGAATATTAATCTTTTGATCTGTATAAGAAAAATATCAAAGTTTAAAAGGAAAACAATCAGATTCTCTTTCATGTTTTATTTTGGACGACACTTCTTCTGCCGCTGTTAGTAGCAAATACTTCAGATACAGCGCCCTCTAGTGGTTATTAGAGGAAACAACCACTAAAAAACAACCAACGTTTTCTGGGAAAAAAACAAATATAAGAGTCTAAATGTCTAAAAACAACAACAAAGTTGTTCCTGAGTATAAGTCACACCCCTCGCTTAACTAGTGAAAAAAACTGACTTATACTGCAGAAAATACAATAAATCAAAAATTCTACCCTGAAATATTTGACAATTTTACGCTCTTAGCTTAATTAAGTTCAATTCAATTTTATTTTTATAGCCCAATATCACAAATCAATTGCCTCATTGGCTTCATTCAAGTAATGACTTCGTATGGTGTTCTGCTGAGCTCTGGTCATCCTTCATATGATCTCAAGCTTTACAAGATTTTTTGTTTTGTTTTGTCAGGGTGAAGAGAAAAAGTGGAAGTTCTCATGATGCATATGTCAGATTCTTTATGTTCTTTCAAAGTCACTTTCACAGACTAAAAAAGAGATCGCACAGCCACTCTAAGGTCATGCTGTCATCTTTCTGTTTCCTCTTCACAATTTATTTAAAAGAGTGAATCGTTTGTTATTACATCAGGTTGATTTTTTTTTTTTTTTTTTTACCTTCACTCAGTTAAAAATGAAGTCAAAAGCGATTCTGAGAGTAAGAGGATGTTAATACTAACAGGGATGAGAAAATACAGTTTTTGTTTGTGCTGTCTGATGAAATGCTACATTTTTCTAACTTGTGCATCATATCTGAATGTATTAATAAATAATTCAAAAGTTTATAATTGTAATACTCATAATTTGAGACCCACAGATGCTAATTTTTTGTCTGCTTTTTACCTTTCATACAGTATCCATTAAATGTAGACTTCATTTAGTATCCTAACATGGATCTTTAGATTTTTATACTTGAGTCTAAAGTTTTATATTCATTTTTTTTTTTATGTCATACTCAAATGTTTGAATTTTCTAGTAAAATAAAAACCTCTTGGGTCTAAAAAAGGTATGGCTAAAGGTTTTGGTCCTGGCTCTTTGAAAATCTGAGAAAGTCTTGAAAATTAAATATTTTAACTACATTAGCAAACCTTTAAATAAACTCATGGGTTATGGTTTTATCTTTATAGTAATATATTTTCTTTAATTGGAGTTTACCAAACATTTTAGATACATGCTACACATATACATTCTTTTTGGCTAATTAGTTTTCTACTGGGTTTTTTTTAGGCTAATTTAGAATTTAGCTTCTACGCTAGCAACAGGCTAACGTTTTTGAATCATTCTGTGGGAGATGATTTGGAGTTTAGCCAGTAGTTAAGCAACGTGCTAGGTTTTTGGATAATTTAGCATCCACTGGGGTTTTTTTAAGCTAACTCGGAGTTTAGCACACGCAACAGGCTAAAACTGACTCATTTAGTTTACCGAAGAATTTTAGGCTGTTTTGGAGTTTTGCTAGTATTTAAGCAATGTCCTATCTTTTTGTGGTTAATTTGTCATCTACTTGGGTTTTTTAGAGTTTAGCTTCTATGTTAGCAACAGGCTACAGTTTTTGCTGTTTTGGAGGTTGGCTAGTAGTTAAGCAATGTGCTTGCTTTTTTTTGGCTAATTTGTTATGAACATGCTAACATTTTTGACTCATTTCGTTTATATGCTCATATGGAGGAAGATCTTGGCTCTTTCTTCAATCTGACATACGTGACATCAGAACTATTTGGAGTTGCACTTCAATAATGTCAGGTTTAGGAGAACTAAAATAAAACCTGGACGTCCCATTGTTGCGATATTTCATTCTGTACTTTTCCAAGAATGAGATTTCCTTATTATCACTTTGCTGCATAGCATCATCCTGTTTCATTGCTGTCACTCACAGCTCACCATGGCGTCATGAAACTTGCTCATTTTTCCAAAATAGCAGCTTAATTTGCATCTACTCTTTGAACTATTCCAGGTGTATTTTGGGTTTTTTTGGGCAAACGAAGGATGAGAGGAAAAACATGAGTGGAGAAGGAAGATATGATAGTGTGCAGAAGAAACAAAAAGGCTGAGAGGGAGCTCAAAGCAGATTATTTACCACGGCAGGATAAACAGGAAGGCATATATGATGGAACGAATTTGAATGACAAGGCAACTGATTTCTCCTAATTGGTTTCGACTGTCAGTCTTTGAACTGCCGGTGCGCCGCAGCTCCGTTCTCAGGCAAACAGTTATCTCTTGCAATCTGAAGTGCTTATTAATTTCTCAGACAAATATCAAATCTCTCTCCACACTGGATTACTTGCAGTTTAATGTGATTTGCTTCGGCAGTGCTCACAGGGGCCGTTTCTTCTTTTTTAAAAATAAACGGCGGCTCGCCGCTTTGCCTGGAATAACAGATCACCACCACCCACATATCAGTTCCCAACTGCAGCTCAGTGGAACCAAATGGCTTCCACAGTGTGAGATAACGTTCATTTGTGATGTAAATCTGCATTTAAAGAGTCAGATAAAGTATCGTGACATGTGAGGTTCTTCTGCTGTTTACAAGTTACTGTTTCCCTGATCAAACATCACTCTCTAGAGGAGAATTTGCATCAGAAGCGAATGACATTGTGTCAGGCTGCAGTTTTCAAACACTCTTTTTTTATAGTAAAGCCGATTTGCAGACATAAACGATTAAGTGAAGATGTCTCGGTGTCTTGACTTTTAAAGGTCTGCGTTCTGCTGAGCAGTTAACCGACTCTGTTAGACCATTTCATTTGGACAAGTTCCTCAATATTGATCCACTGAGAAGTTCCAAAATCCACTGCAGATTTACAACAACTTCCCATTTGAAACAAAATCATTTAAATCTGTTTTAAATCTCTATTAATTGAGCGCTATAAGACAAAACAATAAAGGAGAAAAAATCCTCAACCTCCTCAGAGAGTTTAGTGGAGAAACTTCCATCACTTTGCCCGGTACGTCATTAAAGACCCAGCATACCTTCCATAACCTAACTGTCAATCATAGACAGAAACATGCACCACGCTACAGAAAAAAAAAGTCTCAGTAACATACTAACTTAAAATACACTGAGCTAACAAAGAAACACTTTGATCACATACAACAAAAATATCTCCCAACAAGGCATTGGTTACAAATTAAAATAAATAATAATACAAAGAACTGCTAAAAGCAGCTGCTAATACAACCGATAGGGGGCGCCCAAGAGACCATCAAAACACCTGTTGCAAGTGAGTTCATATTGATTCTGTCACATTCGCGTCACCAAAAGAACAAGATCTTGTGATAACATCCTGAGTTTATGATTCATGCAATTTGAAAATGCATTTTGCTATTTACAATTGCAACTGAACTGTTTTAACTGTAGCAGTTTGGCTACATTAAGCCGTGTTGATAATAAACAGCACTCGGGTTTTTTAGAAAGTGGTCATTTTCTAAATACGAGCATCCACTGCTGAACTCTCTTCTTACCCGCGTGGACCTGAAGGAACGGTTAGGGCTAGGTTTAGATTAAAACATGCGACTTACAACAACATTTAACCTGGAACATGTTTAAAATACGTGCAGGCAAGACAACATATGCATCTAGGCACACGAGTTTGCATAACAGCCAATTTCTTAACCATTCTTATATGTTCAGGCCCATTTATTCTTTGTTTCTTTTTCTTTTAAAAAAATATTTTATAAGAATCAAACAAAGTTGAAATAAAAATGTTCTTGATAATTCAATAAAATGAATGTTACCATTTTGTTCATGTAATATTCAGACAAAGTGTTTTCAAAATCATACTCTGAAAAAATTCTTTATTTAAGTATCGTAACATATACATCGTGATATGTATCGTATCATCAGACTGTATAAGGAGCCCTAATATTTACATTAATGTACCAATCAGTCACTTTTTCCAACAATGTGTGCTCATGTACGGTACTGAAAAGACAGGAGTAACAGTGTTAGAGGACATTTTCTGTAAATAAGCACATTTCTTGACGATTAACTGGTTTACCACAGAAATATGGTGGTTTCTTCCAAGTAAAGTGATTTTCCTGTGATTTTCCTGATCTTTGTCAAACGACGTCTTCCTCAGGGAGGCCTGCAGTTTGTGCTAAGTAAATGTTTTATGACTTTAAGGAGCCTGTTGATATCATCAGCTTGATGCTTTCCTCTCTGGTTTTACCACACAGTGATGGAATTAGATTTAATGAATGTTCAGTAGCGGAGCAGACTCACCGTTTAGGAGCTCTAATGAAGTAGTCAGTGACACAGAAACGACTTTGGACATGATTTCTGGGAATCTGTCATGCGGCGGCTATCCAGTCCTCATGCACTGTTGCAACCAACCTCCACCACTTTAAATCTTTTATGAATGTTGTCTAAGCTAATGAGCATCAACAGAATTGTGTTTTTCATGCTGCTGCAGCTGAATGTACGATGAAGAAGTTTTACCAGTTTAAATTATGTCTTCATAGCTTTACCATGAATACAGAAAACTTCAACAGTTTTTAAAAAGTATGTGTGTTCACCCATAGATGCATCATCACGTGTCAAAGTCAAGGCCCGGGGGCCGGATCCGGCCCTCCAGATCATTTTATTTTATTGTTATTAATGACCCGATGTTATCTTGTGCTTATTTCTCACTTGTATGATTTTTACAAAAATACATTTTTATAGAGATTAAAATATTGAAAGTTATTTAAGGTTTAGGTTGATTTATTCAAAAATAATAATATTCCTGACTTTTTATTATTCATAATTATGTTAAAAAGTTCCAGTTTCAAAGTTTTAAGAATCGGGATTCTGATAGCATTTTGGAGTTTTTTGGCATTTACTAAGATTTTTCAAGCTATTTTGGAGTTGAGCTAATATTTCAGCTACATGATTTTGGCTCATTTAGGCTTTTCTTTTTTAAGTTCTTATTTAGTCTTTTTTGGAGATAAGCCAATATTCACACACTCGCTGTTTTGGCTAATTTAAGCCTTTTTCCAGTTTTTTGGGATATTTTGAAGTTTAGCTATTTTTTCGCCATGCTAGCAGTTTTGGCTAACCTAATCTTTTTTTTTAAGCTTTTTGGCTATGAGCTTCAGCATTTTTAGCTATCAATTTCAGCATCTTCAGTGACCAAATTCATCTTACAGCATTCAAGTCAATTCAATTTTAATTATGTAGCCCAAAATCACCAATAAAATTTTCCCCATTAGGCTTCAATTCATATTAGCACTAACGCAGGTAATGCTATATATCTAATTTATAATTATGTTAAAAAGTTACATTTTTAAAGTTTTAAAAATGCTGTTTTAGAGTGTTAAATAAATGTTTATCCTGTTCGGCCTGCAACCCTTGAGTTTGAGTTTGAGTTTGACACATCTTTTCTAGATATAACAACATTATCTTTCTCATCACTTAGAACACAACTGTTCATTATTATAAAGTTTTCGTGACTGGTAAGCTCATGTTCTGGTCTATAGACAAACGGTGAGTGGAGGGGAATTGGAGAGATCATGGTGATATGGAAGGAATTCTTCATGCATCTCATATAGTGAGTGCTGCTTCTAAATAGTTATCACCAAGTAGGTTAACAAGTGTGTTAATCTTGTTGGGATGCTCATCTGTCTAAAATGTTCCCACCGTGCCATTGAGACCCCGAAAGTGCTGCCCAGAACAAACAGAGCTCACAGAGTTGCATGTTTCCCGGTTGTGTTGGAGAACCGGTTCATGACCAGCACAGTTTGTTTAGTACATTGAGTGTCTCTGCTGTGTGTCATTCATTGTGTACATGTAATGGTTGGTTGTGAAGCAGTGTTGTAACATCAGAGGCAGTTAGGAGGACATGTTGCTGAACACGGCCTCACCTCACATTCTGCAGACTCCCGGCGGCGTCTGATCTTTACAGCGGACTGTTACGGCAGCGTTTCATCAAATAGTAAAGCTCCAACACAAAGCTTTGATTTTTCAATTAATACTTAAAATTTCTCAAAAAGGAACATTTTAGAGAAAATCTATCTATAAAAACAGAAAAAATGTAGAATAACCTGAGCTTTTTATTGAAAACACTCAACTCTAAATCATTTTCAATCATTTTAAACAACTTTTGTTCTAAACGTTGACCACTTTAGTGTAATTTACCAAAATAAAACAACTTTATAGACTTTTATTTTATTTTTATTTTATTCTATTTTATTTTATTTATTTACTTTGTTTCAAACACAAAATGAAAATAAAATAAGAATTTGAAAAATACTAATATAAGAATTTAAAAGTACAAAAAAAAAAAATAAGCATAAGAATCTAAAAAACAAATATAAGAATTGAAAAAATACAATTATACAAGTAAAGCAAACAATGTGCTTGAAAAGGAGTGGGTAGAAGAAAATTCTTTTGTGGTCCCATCCCTTTCTACAACATCTTTTTTGACAAGATATAAATAAAAAAACCAAAATTAACCCTAGAACATTTTTGCTTTTAAAAAAATTAGTCAATTTCTTTTGCCAGTTAATTTTTACCCGATATAATAAACCCGATAAAAAGTATCAAAAGTTGACAACACATGATATATCAGAGTAGTTTTCTTCTGTTATTATCTTTGGTTTATGTAACAAAATGGGAAATAAAAACATAATAAGATCTTAAAAACATGCTTAAAATAAATGAAAAATTAGGAATTGAAGAACAAAAAATGTAAAAGAAAAATGTTATTAAAAATTCATAAAATCCATAATTATACTGGAGAGTTGGCCTTTGGTTCACACATTCCCGGGACATGTTAGACTTACCCAGAGACCCATGACACTCAGAAAAATGTAAAAAGAAAAAAGAAAAAAGTCATGTTATTGCTTTTTCTTGGGTGAAAATCACCCGGGGATAGGACTTTAGGGTTAAAGAACATTTCTACAGAATTTCTGACAGTAAATTCAACTTTTTTTTTGCTTAGATGCTTGACATGTTAAAATCTAATCAGAAATGACAAAACTAAAGTAAACCAATCTATTATTTAGTCAATTGTTTACATTTTTCATTAAAGCTAAAGTTTTGGATTCAAGTGTTTGAAGTGATTCCAGAAATGTATTAAAGAGAAAAGCATGAAAATATGAAGCTGTTATTTGATTGAAAGTTTTTCCTTTTTCAGATACTTCTGCTCATATACTTGGGATCCATACCCTTCTCTGAGACCCAGTAGCAGCAGTTGTGTAATCTTTAACTCATGAAATGCAAACTGAGTCCTAAATAGTCTGTTTTTTCTTCATTTGTTCACTGTTTTCTCGCAGCATTGCTCAGTCTCACCTTGGGTAAAGCTGCTATTGGTTTCTTGCATGACTGTTTTCTGCCTGTGAAAGATCTTTCCCACTGTAGAAAGATTGATTCTCCCTGGTTTTTAAGGGGCCTCACATCCCCTCTCAGAATGATTTTTCAGGAACAAATGCACAATTTCACCTCCAAGTTCATCGAGGCCAGACATATCTCCAATCGCTTTAGGCGAACACGAGTAGAAACTGCGCTCGCTCATAATCAATTAATCGAGGACATGTGATTAGCTGCCCCTGCAGGCGGCAACACAACTCTTCATATTTACAAAAGCAGACCAGTTTCTGTTGTCTCATTTTGAATTCAGCATTATCAGTCGGTGAAAATGCTTGAGTTGCAGCCAATTATCAAGTGAAATAAAAGCCGATTTTTTTCTTCATATGAAAACCTTGAGGTGGACAGAAAACGCTGCTGCTTGTTTACAGTATTGTTTGAAGTGAGTTGGAACTCTCACTACTCACAGTAAATAAGCATTTATTGCCCAAGCGTACAGAAAGGGGCAAATGAAATAAGACAAGTATGAAAAAGCTGTTCCCTGAAGATAATGCAGCCCATTTCCTGACCGCTCCGCTGAAAACACCACAGCTTGTTTTGACTGGAAGTCAAGCATTTTGGGCTAATTTCTAAACATGTCATTGTTTATTGCAGAGATGCATCATCCCCTACATTAAATCTGAATCTAGTCAGTGGCATCAGAAATATTTCTTGCGACAGCTGTATAAACTCATAAATAAACCAGCCGGCCCCACTGCTGCTCAAATGGAGTTTTAAAACGCCTGAAAGCTGCGGCGGGAAGCTTCATTGGCCATGCTTGACCTGTGCTCGGCCAAGATGCAACCCAAATAGAAAACTCACTTCAGCTTAATGAAAGCTAAACTTCCCAAATAGCCTTTTATAAAATGAACTTTTTTGTTTCCTTATTTGCTTGGCTTTCAGTTAAAAAGGGGATTTTAAAAATCCACATATATTTATTATTTAGACGGACATTATTTCTATTAAATATAAGGCCATACCATGAAAATTCTACTTTTTGAGGTTTTAAGTTCATTCTACTGTTCATTGCTCACTATTAAGAACTCCATATTGGTATTTTGATCCGTTCATGCATTCATACATTGAATTAGTGATATGGAAGAAAATGTATATCAAGATATAAAATATTTTATATCACAATACGATATATATCACAATATATAACAATAAAGTACATTTTCAGCTATTCTCTGAAAAAATGCCTGATGTTGCGGCAGCTTTTGTCAAAAGTCGGGACAAAAGTTGCAATGTTTTTAAAATAATTTAGTTTTGAAAAGTGTCTAAAAAATGTAAAATATGAAATAAACGTCACAATATCAAATTCCAACTCATTTATTGTGACACATGCACAAGAGAAATACTTCATCATCACTATATATAATGTTGCTGAGCTGTTGTTTAACTTGAACAGAACTCTGAAACAAAATGAACTTTTGGACCTCTCTGCTCATAACAACACAAATATTTGTGTATTGATGTAAACATACTTTAGAAAAAGATGACATTTTCCAGAGAAAAATTATAAACTTAAAAAACATTATAATCAGATTAACCCTCAGATTTCCATGTTCTCCACAGAAAGTGGAAAGGTTCAACATTTCCAGAATATCATATTCATGCTGTGCATGCTGTGTACATTCATGCGCTCATCCCACCTTCACTCCGCTGCGTTGACGTTTGTGGTCCAGAAAAAAGATTCATATTTCATAAATAATGTGTTTTTAGAGTTCCGAAGGTAATATGTGATCATATTTATGGATGTAGGTTGAAAGGCTTAAAAAAATCATGGTATGGCCCCTTTAAGTCTTTGCTACTGGGTAAAGGAAACAAACAACTGTTTACATCATGAGTAATCACTGCTTGACCAAAGTTCTCTGCGCTCAAATTTTCTTCCAGCTCAGTAAAAGTTGCTGTCAAAAGATTTGAACATCCGGGTCTAACTCGTATCCCGTCTCGCCCCACAGGGGTCCCACGCCTGGTTCTGTCTGCAGGCGGGAGCGACTGCCTGCAAGCTGGAGACACCTGCTCGAGCGACGACACCTGCAGCCCACGACTGCGCACCCTCCGGCAGTGTGTGGCGGGGGACGGCAGCGTGAAACTGGGGCCCGGGGCGCGCAACCAGTGTGACAACGCCATGAAGGCGCTTCTGTCCACACCTCTGCACGGCTGCCAGTGCAAACGGGGAATGAAGAAGGAGAAGAACTGCCTGAGCATCTACTGGAGCCTCCACCAGTCTGTGCTGCACGGTGAGAACGGCCCTAACTCTCGAGAACCGTGATTATGGGGTGGGCGAGAGCAGGTGAGGGATGTTTTGGGGATTATGGACTGCCCGTTGCAAATGAATTAGACTTCCACCTCCACGCTGCTCAACAACAGATTTCAAGCTGGAATGAAAAGAGTGATTATTGTTTCAAAAATAGGTAAAAGTAGAGCTGGGATTCCTTTCATTTCACCCACACACATTGTATTTTATCACTCCAGTGCTCATTTCAAATGCCTTCCTCTGTCATTACCGTGTCCTACACTGGAGCCCTTTATCTGCCTCACGCTTGCATTCAAAAAAGGCATTTAGCGGATACTTTCATTTCCAGCAGAAGAGAAAATGTGCAGCAGCTGTGGGTTGACAGCATGCCGCATTTCTTTGAAAACCAAACCGCAGAACAACGAACTGGGAAATGTGTCATAAATGGACCGGGAGGCGTATGCTGCAACGTCGACCCGGCCTGTGGATCACTACAGCAGCATACATCCAAAACAGATGGAGACAGTCAAAAAACAACGTAGCCCATCTGAGAATCCAATGTCACTTTCCAAGCAAAGCTCTAAGCTGGGGGGGGGCTCGCTGCAGCTCTTGACATCAACACAGAGCCAACGTTCTTCAAGGGTTGTTCACTTCCAGCATCTATATCCCGTTATAAAGGAAGATGGCGAGGGATAATGGGAAAGTGCAAGAACCAATTGGTTAAGTCTGGTTGATGTCTTTAAAGAATTACCAACCACTTCCTGTCTTTTCTATCATGTAACCCAACCACTTCCTGTCTTTTCTATCATGTAATCCAACCACTTCCTGTCTTTTCTATCATGTAACCCAACCACTTCCTGTCTTTTCTATCATGTAACCCAACCACTTCCTGTCTTTTCTGTCATGTTGATGGTATCTGGGAACCGGACTCTCTTGTTCCAATAGGAAATATCTGCTGTTTCCAAGAAGCTAAAATCCTGTAGAGTTCTACAGTGAAATAAACAGAGATAAGCTTGTTTCCACTGAGAGGTCCAGAACGGTTCGGTCCAGTAAGGCACGTGTCAAAGTCAAGGCCCGGGGGCCAAATCCGGCCCTCCGGATCATTTTATTTTATTGTTATTAATGACCCGATGTTATCTTACACTCATTTCTACCTTATATAATTTTGACTGAATATATTTTTATGGAGAGTAAAATATTGAAAGTTATTTAAGGTTTAAGTGGATTTATTCTAGAATAATATTCCTGCCTCTTAATTCTTCATAATTATGTTAAAAAGTTACAGTTTTAAACGTTGCTAGCTTTTTGGACTATTTTGGCATTTATTAAGGCTGTTTATATTTAAGCTACATGTTAGCTGTTGTGTAACCTAAGTTTTTTTTTTTTTTTTAGGTTAATTTGGCATTTAGTTAATATCTTAGCTGGCTATCAGCTTCAGTATTTTCAGTAATCATTTTCAGCATCTTTAGCCATCATCACTAGCATCTTCAGCGATTAAATTCAGCTAAAAACATTCACACTAGCATTATTGCAGGTCATGCTGTATAACTAGTTTATGATTAAATTATAAATTAAATTAAATTAATTGATTAAAAAATTATGGTTTTAAAGTTTTAATAATGTAGTTTCAGAGTGTTCAATAGTAAGGAGTAGTACAGGACGGGACGGTCCAGTTCATTCTGGGAAGCAGTTTGTTTTCACGGCACATGCGTGATGCAGACCGCTAGCGTGCAACGACCAGAGAAGCAACAACACTGGAGGTCATCCAGTAGCTCGTCTTTTTCTCGCTTTACTATTTGCACATCTTGTATATCAAGCGACTATCAAGTTTGAGAGCAAACTATTTTTTCATAAGAGTTTGACAGTTCCCACTATAGCAGTGTAGCTTCACAGGTTCAGGTGAGGATGCGATCGCTCTACCACACTCTCATCTATGTAAAGCAGGATTATTTGAATTCTATCATTATAATCAACAAAGATCTTTTTTTGATGCTTTTAATCAATGCCAGCAGAAGGGGTTAAAGCCAAACCGTCTGATCCCAGAGTCTCTGACATTACATCTAATCTGTTTTCATATCCTAGTTGCTAATCAGCATCCATAGATATTTATAACTGTGATATTTACTCTTTTATTGACAACTTTAGACAAACTTTTATTTACTTTTTATATTTTTAGGTTTGAGAAAAACTTTATTCATTTACACAGTTAGTCTGAAGGGAGGAGGGGGTCGGCTCGGCAGTAACCTGACCTCGCTTGTTTGTGTTGCAGGATTCAGCCTGGTGGAGAGCTACCCGTATGAACCGGAGGACAAGGCCTCTGACTACGTCCGCCTGGCCTCCATCGCTGCAGGTGAGCGGCCGAGCATCTGTTGCATTTACACTGCAGGGGATGGGACGTCCACCGTCACCAGCTCCCTGCTCAGCTCGGCGTTTTGCAGAGGAGAATCCTCTTGTTCATCTTCATCCTCCTGACAGATAATGGGGGTGCATGCGTGAGAGGGGGACATGGGGGGTTTGATGAGCGACAGCCCTCACTTTACCTCTGCCTCGCCTCTGGGCCTGTGGGCGAGCCGCGGGGTGGGTATGTGCTGCTGTTTGCCCCCAAGGCACAGATTAATTGCAGATTTTCTTTTATCCAATGGAAGCAGAAATACTGGGAGGGATGAAGGGGAACCAGACAAAGTGTGAAGAAGAGGCTGAGAAAAAAGACAAATTGAAAATAGGGAGGAAGGAAAAGACGCCATGGCAAGAGGTTAGTGAGGCTGAGTGGGAAGAAGGAGCACACGGAGGGCAAGTTTACTGAGGTTTCATTGTATTTGTTCATTTTTGCTCTTTGATATGTTTGTGAATCTCTGGAAGAAGAAAGAACAGCACACAAAAGGAGTTATAGACGTTTTTCAAGACACAAAGCAATTTGCTGTACAGTTGCATTCTGGGAAAAAAATCAACATGACCTGTTTACAAACAGAAAATAAAGATAGTCATTAGCAGTCCTTTGTCACAAGAACGGTGTGATAACTGCACTTGTAAAAAAGTCTTCCTCTCCAAATACAGGTGTAAGGTTGTGAGGCGTTAATGTTTCACTTTTGTGTTGTTTGTTCTCTAAAATTACACACATTTGGAAAGCTGCAAATATATGTCTTTTGTTTCCATGTGTGCATGTTGTTAGCCAAACACTAAGTAACCACTATCAGTGGGGCTGAAGTGCTGGGATAATATTAGATCTCAGGGGCTCAATTTTATCCTATGACAGTCAGAGGAGATCCTTCTCCTCCTCCTCCTCCTTCCTCCTTCCTCCCTAAAAGGTTTTCAAACATTATTTTTGGAGCAGTTAAAATTGAACTCAAGTTCTGGTATGTTCGGGTCTATAATCAATTGTCACTTTTTGACCTTCAGCTCTCAGTTATGGGCATTATTAGGGCACACATTTTTATTTTCTTTTGGAGGGAGAGATCAGTATAACATCCTAATACAGAAGCTAGAATAGCTAACATTAACCAACCGTAGAAAACTGAACCAGAAAAGTTTCATTACCTGTGATAATGCTAGTGTGAAAGCTTTTTGCTGAATACTTTTCGCTGAAAATGAGACACAATTTACTTTAATTGCTGAAGGGATTTGCTGAAAATGCAGAAGCTATGAGCAAAATCTTAAATTTTCTAAAAGACTGGAAATTTTGTTAAAGAACTATAAAGGAGCGCTGAAGTTGACCAAATTTTCTGAAAAATTTGTTGTGAAATTGCTTAAAAATCCCTAATAAATGCATGCCAAATTTGTAAAAGTATTTAGTTTGTTGCTCAAATACAAGCTAGCAGATGCCAAATCAGCCAAAAAATACTTTAAATAAATAACTAGCTCATTACTTACAAGCCAAACTCCAAAGTAGCCTAAAATCCCTCAGTGAACAAAATTAGTCAAAAACATTAGCATGTTGCTAAAACTGAACTCTAAATTAGCCGATAAAAACCTCAGTAGATAAAAAAATTAGCTGAAAACATTAGAATGTTGCCTGAATATTAGCTAAACTCCAAATTAGCCCCAAAAACCTCAGTAGATACCAAATTAGCCATGAATGCTTACTAATCCAGATTAGATCTAAAGGATCTGTACTCATTGTTTTCATGTGCTCAGAGCTGATGTTCTGCTACCACCACATGCACAGAAGCCAAAGTCAGGCTCTCCATTGGTTAACACACCATTTGGTCATGAAGTGTTTCTGCTGCAGCCTGCACAGAACTGTGACACAGTTGGAATGTCCAAAATCCTCCACTACTAACCATATAGAGCACTGTTTAGTGCGTTCACCATTTTCTCCAAATCTACCATTCCAAAACTGAGTCCACTGCAGATTTTCCAGAAGTCTTTACGAAAAACTAACGTGCATTGATCCTCGCCACATTAGCAAATATAGACCAGAATGCATGCAGTCGATCAATTTTTGTGAAAAATGTCTTTAAATGTAATATTTTAATAAACCATCCACATTTTCATTGACTTCATTTTTAATTTGTGAAATCTGAAACGTCATATCCAGCGTTTAAAACGTATACTTCAGTGTGCTACAAATATATAGAATAGTCCATTTATTTCAGATTTGTTATTAACATTATAGAAAAAAATGTAGCTTTTTAAATGATAGAAACTTCCATCAAAATGACCAAATGAAACAGAAACTACACATTTTCTTAACTTTTCTTATAAGAATGAACAAATTGTTCCCCTTCTAAGATGACAGCGATGCTAAAGTACGATCCTGTGGCCTAATGCACATCTATTATAGATTATATAACTGTGATTATGTGCAGAATAAATGATGGAGTTCAATCCAACTGTGAGAGGAAAAAAGAGGAATGTGACTTTTGTAGATTCAGTGTGTCTCAAAAACAGAAGATATTTAAAATGCAGAACATTTTAAAGCAATCTTCTGCTTCAAAACCACAAAGATATGCTATTTCATCAATGAAAAGTGCGTTTGAGACCATTTTTACACATAAATATCTGGAGTAAATTTCAGTGAAGTGCCTGCTGGACATGAGCAGAGGATCGGTGCACATTCAGGTTCAAGCAAGACATCTGAAATCAACTTCTTCATGGAAAAAGATTAAGAAAAAAAGTCTTTAAATGTTGTTACTGGTAGTTTACAGCCCAAAAGATGTGTCTGAGCAACAGTTTGGAAATTTATTACGATAAGTCTATGATGTAAACTCCAACTTTGATGCATGAGAACAAAGGAAATGCCTGAGTGCATGCACACTGCAGCAGCCTGAGAGGCTGGAGGGGAGGCTCATGACTTTAACTTACAGTCATTCTGATTATCAGGAACAACAGGACAGATGTGACCCCAGATTAAAAACCCTTTTGCTAAATTAACAGTGTTTTTGTCATAAAGGATTTTTTTTAATTGAGCTTCTAAAGACGGATTTTGCTTGAATTTTGTGAACTTCAGATATGATTGCCTCCCATTCAGTCGGCTTTTCTGCTTCTTCTGTTCTCACCTCTGTTCACTTCTTAAGCAAACACTTTTTCTCAAGAGTGAATGACTGAGTGGGTGAGCATGAGTGGAAATCCTGCCACAAACACAATGATGTTCCAACAGCTATTCAGGCTTAGATGTAAAACAGCAACAGGAGCGAGCTTAAAGCACGCCGCTTTGCCCGAGATACTTCAATCCCTCGACTACACAAAATGTGCATAAAACTGTGAACACGTGCAATCTTACAGTCCATGTACAAAATTTGAATGTTTTCTATGGAGAGAAAATAGTATCCATAGTATGGAGAGAATGGAGTATGGAGAGAAAATAGACTCACTCTGATTTATGCGTGCGTAATTTTTGATTTGTGCGTAAATTAGGACCCTGCAGCTCGAAGTGCCCTTTTCTAGAAATATTCTTGTTTTTAAAAGTATAAGTGTTTTAAAAATGCTTATTTAGACTTTTTATATTAGTTATCGGGAATATATTTTTAAGAAATGAAGAAAATGTCTAGTTTTACCGGATGTTATATACAATCGATCATCGAAGTTAATGGTGCTTAAGATAGGGAAGTGTCATTGTTGATGTACTTGAACGCATCACTCACAGACGAATTTGTGAGACGTGAAAGAATCTCACGGTAGATCCGTGCGTAACTTCGGCTGTGTGCGTGCGTAAGAAGGGATCCGTGCATATTTTAAAAAGATTTTTTTGTGTAATTTGTTTTAGGCTGTTGTAATTTTAATGTGTGCATTGGTAAATTCCATTTTGTATTTTTTTATTTTTGTAATTTTTTTCCTTTTGCAAAAAATGTGTTATATGAGTTACAAATCAAGAATTACACACGCACAAATCCAAAGTTATGCACGAATCAAGAATTATGCATGCACCAATCAGAGTGAGTCTATTTTCTCTTCATGTTTTTCGCATGTCCTAATTCTCACACCAGAATTGCTCTGATCATTTTAGGATTGTTCTTGTTCCCCCACATTCATCCGAAGCATCTCTAAAATTCAACATGAAAGTGAATTCAGTGTTGAACTGAAGATCTAATGCAGATTATCTCTGACTCAGAGAAAATCCTGATCTGCATCTCCTGAACTCATTATTTTATGTTGGTTTTGTGCTCAAAGAAAAACAATTTCAGACTATTTATCATCTGGCTGGAAGAAAAGCCCCTTAAAATCGAGGAGGAGAGTAAACAATGTCTAATTTCAACAAGCATCTCCTGACCTCATGCATATGCTGCCTCTTAACGCCACGGCTCTGCTTCCAGGCGTTGTTGATTTACAGCAGCGTTAGACCCGTACTGTACTGCCTCCACATAAATTTCCCTCCAGTAACTGCGCAGGAGGTCAAAGTTACATCCGTGCCACGCATCTTGACAAGCTGACGGCAAAAACAAGGGAGGTGTGATTAATGGATGTTTTTCCACCCTTGTAGCATCTTTCCCTCAAACGGAATAATGACCCATCTCAGAAAGTTCAAGCTGAAGCTGCTGCTTGTCATACTTTAAAGCAGTATTGGTGTAACAATATGCTTGACCCTGAATCAATTAATCAGCTACCCAAAGTCATGACTGTGGCTAAGAGACTGTTTATGTTCACACAGTGTGTCTTCTCCCAGACAGGAGCTTTTTAATGCATGGCTGGCCTGTTGGAGTGCACAAATTGTGTTTTCCTCTCAAGGATTTTCCACTTCATGCTTCCTAGTTGGAAGAAAAATATATCTTTAGTTGGATTTTCTTTGAGTTTGCTTTGCATAACAACAAGAAAATCATCCCATCATTTGCGAGTGATTGATTGTCACGGTGAATGCACTTTGGTTTAAGGTTATCGTTAACACTAGTTCCAAAAAAGAAAAATACACAACTTTATTGGGAGCTTAGCAGCCATGTAATAAAGAACTAGTGAGCTAATGAGGCTGATTTATTCTTCTGAAGAAGTTACGTCTAGTGAATACAAGAGCTGAGCTGACCTCTTCTGACCTGTTTTCACCACAACGTTTGAATCAAACTTTCAAACATAGAATAAATCATGGAGACTGTTGATCAGACATGTCGACCGTCTGAGTCAGCACCTCCCCCTAACCAAAACTACCTAAAGAAAACAAATAAACAAAGCCTGTAAACTAAGACTACCAAGGTCCAACCCCAAACTAAAATAACAAAACCCAGCAGTTGAAGACTGATGAGGACAAAGAGGAGAAAAGAAGAACATAAATAAAAATAAAATGGCAGTTTCTCAAAGAGAGGATTACTTAATCAACATTTATTTAGTTACATTTATAAATCTATGTCTGAGGTTCACATAGATGATAAACTCTGTAGGTTTTTACATCCTGTTGACCTGAAGACGTCTTGCTTGATCAACTCTACCTCCAGAATGAACAGATTTTACATACAAAGGAAAACTTTGGTAAAAACTTTGATCTTTTATGAGTTAAAAGCACAGATTATATTGTGCTCCACAACATTGGTTGTAAAAAAAAATACATTTTGAGAGATTTGAGAGAACATTGGTTACTAGCTGCACTGAGATGATCATGTTTGGCACAGAATATCTTTTATTTTGAAAAGAAGTAAAAAAACATAAAAATCACATTTGGAGAAATGCTTGTCTCTTTTTATATTTTTGCTTTTTATTTGTGCCATTAAATAGAAATAATTCATATTTATTATAAAAATAAAAAAAAGGTCATATATTCACATCCAAATGTCTTCAAGGCTCCAGTAAGACCATGCGGCTCCTTCTAGGTTCTGATCTGTAGAAAATGAGCCCAAACGGTTCTTTACTGTTAAAGGTTGAAGACCTCTGGTCTAATAGCATCACCGAACAAATAAAGTCTGATTGTTTAAGAATCTAAAGGGGTGGGTAGAGATATTGAGGGCTGTGAAGACAGATCTACCTTCCATTGTGCGGTTTGAACTGGGTTGTTTGGAAGAACAGCTGGTGGAGGAGCTGTGAATGTTCAACACAAAAGACTACAGGGAGAATGAAACATCCTGTCATTTGTGGAAGAAAAATTCTCAAGCGTCCGTCTCGTATGTTGGTGAGGCTGTTATTACATCTGCATGTGGCGTGTGCGTCAGCACACGGAGGGGGGGGGTCTCTCCACTCGAATCGTATCCAACTCCACTGAACCAAAAGTATCTGATTCTCGAGTTCGTTCTTAGTGGTCAGATCGGGGGTCTGCAACCTTTAACACCTGAAGAGCCTTTAGGATCGATTCCCACCGACAACAACCCAGACGGAGCCATAAAGTCGTACCACCCTCGAGAAAAATAAGACACTCATTTACATTTAACTCTAACATCAGAGCTCTGCTGTTTATATTCTTTAATTTACTCTATTTTTTTAAATTGTGAACACAATAACTCCAGTAGATTGTTAGGGGGAAAAGCGTCTCGATGAGACATATTAACGGTGGAAAAGTTATAGTTTGTTAAAGATTTTGTGCTTAAGCGTCACCGACGACGCCTCGGGTGTTAAAGGGTTAAAGTTACACAAGAACTATGTTTTGGCATAAATAAAACAAGGGAAAAAAAATTATCCTTTTTAATTTTGAAGGCTCTTCCTTTCAAAATAAAAGACACCCTGTGTCAAATAGAACCATCTCAATACAGCTAGTTTAGAGGTAAGTAGAGTACTGACAGACAAAACATCTTCATTTACTGTTGATGCATCTGAGCCAGAAGTTTGTAAATCCAAATTAATTTACTGATCTCCAGTTGATTTTCTTTGGTATACAAAACTTAAAAATCCATCAGAATGTTTGACCCCAGCTTTGGGAAACTACAAATCCATATAATGGATTTTTGAAACATTTCAGCTCCCATTGTCAGGATACATAGTGTATGTCAACAGGTTGAATGAAGTTTGTTTTGTGTCACTTGATGACCCTCGTGGACCAAAAAAAGGAAACTTTTTGTGTTAAAACTTGATTTATTATCAAGTTATAGAGAGCCTCATTGGAGCCAGATAGCTCAGGAACTTCAGGTTGATCTTTGGGCTACATGTACAACAAATACTAGACCAGGAGTCTGCAACCTGCAGCTCTAGATCCACATGTGTCTCTTTTATCTCTCCGCTCTTTGGACAAACATAAAATAAGTCATGGATCCATCCATGTCGACCGTTTGAGTCTGTCAGGCTTTGGTGTCCAGCCGGACACAGCTGGATACAGCTGTCCAGCTTTTGCAGGAGAGCTCCAAAAAGAGCGTCTTTAATAACATAAAATCCAAAACTAAGGAAGAGCACAAAGCTGAAAAACGGGATCAGTCACTAAAGTCAAAGTCCATAAACCAACCAAGGCTAAACTCCAAAAATCCAAAAGGACACCACACAAAAACCTGGACTGGGAGACAAGATTAAGTGCATGAGGTGACAAGACAAACCTGCAAGGAAGTGAGGGGAGGAACCCATTATATACACGAAGGGGAGTGAAAAAACCAAAAGGACACAGGTGTAACCCGTCAGTGAGGAGTGGCAATCAGCCCAGGGGAAACACATGACGGAGTCAGCAGATCTCCTAATGGATTCTTAACCAAAACTACCTGAAGTAAATAAATAAACAAAGCCTGTAAATGAAGACTACCAAGGTCCAACCCCAACTAAAATAACAAAACCCAGCAGTGGAAGACTTATGAGGACAAAGAGGAGAAAAGAACACATAAAAGGAAAATAAAATAGCAATTATTTAAAGTAAGGATCACTTAATTACCATTTAATAAATTTAGATTAGTTGAATTGATATCTGAGGAGATGATAAACTCTGTAGATTTTTACATCCCTGTTGACCTGAAGACATCATGTTTGTTCAACTCTACCTCCACAATGAATTTATATGCAAAGAAAAACTTTGGTAAAAAGTTTGATCTTTTATTAGTTAAAAGTAAATATTATCCTGTTTTGCACAGCACTGGTTATAACAAAAAAATCACATTTTGAGAGATGCTAGGTTCAATTTATATTTTTGCTTTTGTTTATGCCAAAAAATAGACAAAATTCATATTTATTATTAAAAAAACAGAAGGTCATGGATGCAAATCCAGATTTCTTAAAGGCTAAAGTAAGACTCCGCGGCTCCTTCTAGATTTGGATCAGTAGAAAACGCAAATGACTTTTTACTGTTAAAGGTTGCTGACCCCTGCACTGGAGAGGTCAAGATTGAACTCAAAAACTTTCACATGTTAGAGTCATCCCCTAGAAGTCTTCACATCCACCAACAGTCCCTCTCAAATGTTTAAAATCTGTTATTCATGTTCATTTGAACAGGATCATCTTCCAAATAGTTCAGATTTAAGCAAAAAATTTGGCCTAAAAAAATATTTTATCAAGTTGGCTGGATTTAGACTCCAGTACATACAGCTGAAAAGTTTTAAAAAAGAGTAAAACTAAATATGGGTATTTTTATTGCTGATAGCATAATCTACTTTTTGTGAAAATCTCTGGATTTTTCAACTCTGTTATGCGTTATCCCTTAGTCACTGCTGCCCTTACAGGAGAACATATCTGTCTGCAGGGGGAAAGTGGGCAAATCTGGGAAGGGCACGCAGGTGGTCAGCAAATTTTAAGATCGCAGACAACTCTGTGAGGTTGTGCTGTGAAAATCTTCATGCACGTTTTTTTTTTCTCTACGGCCCTACAGCAGGTCAACCCAAAGCCTGAAGCACCTGTACAGCTAAACCCCTGTACCTGTAACTGAGGCATCAGGGTAAAATACATTTCCAAGAATACGGTCACATGTTTGACAAAAACAGCAACGATGCTTTTGTTATCCTTTCAATGTTGATTTGGTTTCTTTTAGCAAAGGAAAGTGACCGAATGTTTTTCTCCTGTGACAGAGAATAAAAACAGAAAAACAATGTTTCAACTATATTAAACAAACTGGCATCCAAAAGGGTTTCAATGTCTGTTATTTCATATTATTAAAGCCAAATCTGCACAAGCTGTGAGAGACTTGATTTATGATCCGTTTCCTCCAGTGACGACATGCAAAGACCTGGAAGATGCCAGCTGTGGGTCTGAAGACCAGATCAGCTCTGGTTCTTACAGACTATTAAAATGGTTATGAGAGGAACAAAAAGACAACTTTAGTATTTTTTATGAAAATACATGTGCATATTGTCCTTCCCATTAATGTAGCCATCGGGTACAATTTGTCAAAGTCCCCTCCTTCCACCCTGCAGGCTTCCAAGCATTTAAAGCGGGAATAGAAACGCCTGTGCCGTGTGATGGGCTGTTAGCTTGCTCTCCAAGGTCATCCTTATTTTCTGTGAGCGCCTGCTCAAAGTCGAATCCACCACTGCAGGCTCCTCACAAACTAATGAGCGCCTCTGTTTGCCAGAGCATCATCATGGCTGCATTGACAGGGAAGGTGTGAGGGGGGTATGGTCACTTGGCACAAAGGAAAAGTCATGGACATGTAAGCATAGATTGGGAAACAATGCAGACAAAAGACAGACTGCTGTGAGGGACACTTCAAGTGCCTCCACAGAGAAGCTCATTACAGGGGGGCCAGCAGAGGCGTGGGCACTGGGGGGGGGGCGGAGAGGGACAGGAATGGAGGACAAATGACAGAGTGCTGAGCAGAAGAAAAGAAAGATGGAGTGGGGTTGATGGGAGCGTGATGGAATGAAGTGGTCAAGTGAAGAATCTGGAGAGAGAAGAGGAAACCAGGTGAGTGAGGGATGGCCCCGAGTCCAGGGAGGAAGTGCTGCCCAGATAGATAGATGGAGGAAAGGGAAAGTGTAGTAATTACATGTCTTGTTGTGGTTTTGGAGAGATGGAGGATCCACTTCTTCACAGCTGCCACTTTGCATTAACCCAGCAGAATGAAATATTCAGCCATTAGTCTGAAAAGCATCCCGAGCCCAAGCTCATGCAACATTTAAGTATCATTCATCTTCTATTTATTGCAACTCATTAAAAAATATTGTGTGAATGCTTAAGCATTCACACAATATTCACTGGAGTGTGAATGCTTAAGCTCCTTTTCTGTATGCGCTTTTTTGCACGTAAAAACTCAATCACACTTTCAACGAAGCAATCTTGGTATTATTACTGTATGCGTTGTTGGTTTTTCTAACTTTATAGTTTTTGAAATATTGAGCAAAATATGCCTCGCCGGAAATGAATAAGAAAGTCTTCAAATTTCAAAATTTTGGTAGATTAGGAACAATCCTTTAAATATATTCATGAGATAGGTTTTCATCTTTTATAGTAATTTTCTAAATATTTGGAGTTTAACTAATATTTTATACCCAGCTTTTTTGGCTAATTTGACATCTGCTGAAGTTTCTATTTAATGCTAATCTTTTTTTTTTAATTTGTTTTTTTATTTATTTAATGCTAATCTGAAGTTTAGCTAATATTTTAGCTAATTTAGCTATTTTAACGTGCTAATGTTTTTGAAAATTTGTTATGTTCTGAGGTTTTTACATGTTAATTTGGAGTTTAGCTTCTATTATACCAACATGCTAATGTTTTTGGCTAATTTTTATGGAAGAAAATAGACTCACTCTGATTTGTGTGTGCGTTATTCTTGATTTGTAACTCGTTGTGTAAAAGTAAAAAAAGTGACTAAATTAAAAAAAAGAAGCAAAATATGATTTACATATGCGCGCATTAAAATTATAACAGCCTGAAACTAATTACATACACAAATCTTTAAAAAAATACCCACGATTCACCTCTTACACACACACATCAGTTACGCACAAATCTATCGTGAGACTCTTTTCACGTCTCACAAATTCGTCCGTGAGTGATGCATTCAAGTACTACTACAATGACCATAGTTTTCTTGTACCTTTTAAACTTTGATTGTGAATAACATCCGGTAAAACTTGACATTTTCTCAACTTTCTTAAAAATATATTCCCGATACTGCCTCCAACACGAGGCTCCGTCCTGAGGGCTGGTCACCAGCCACGATGCCGGACCTTCTAAACTCGCAGATCCAAGCGGGCCGGTGCTGTCTGTAATCTCTGCGGTTGCCGACCGGAACTCTGTGTGTTTACTTTATAAACGCCAGCTGTTGGCGCTCTGGTCTGATCCTCCCGCGGATCCCGGGCAATCCCGTGATCTTAGCTGGCCCATTGGGTTGATCAAGCCCCTCCGCCCTGCGGATGTTTGGAAGGGCCCCGTGGTGCGATCGCCGTGGTCTATTTTCTCTCCTTAAATTTGTTATCTACTGAGGTTTTTATAGAATATATTAGAATTTAGCTTCTATTTTAGCAACATGCTAACGTTTTTGATTAATTTAGTTTACTAGGGAATTTTAGTCTGTTATGGAGTTTATCTATAGCAATGAGCTAGTTTTTTTTTTTTTTAGCTAATTTGGAGTTTAGCTAATATTTAAGCAACACACTACATGGTTTTGCAAAATTGGCAAGTATCAGGGATTTTTAAGCAATTTCTCAGAAATTTAGATCAACTTTCACGCTCTTTCAGAATTCTTTAATGAAATTTTCCGTCTTATGAAATTCAATATTTTGCAAATAGCTTTTGCAATTTCAGCAAATCCCTTTAGCAATTATAGTAAATTGTGTCACCATTTTCAGCAAAAAAGCTTCAACATCTTTAATGACTACTTTGAGCAAAAAAGCATTCACACTTGCATTATCACAGGTAATGCTACTTTTTTTTCACTTTGCTAGTAAGGATGTGGAGTTTTCATTTGTAAAACTAACACAACCTTGGAGTTTGGGGAAAGAAACAGTAAATCGATACGGACCCAAATTAGGACTTGTAGGATTTTACAGAGATTGCCTGGGATTTGATTTTCTCAAACCGCAGCGATGGAAAAGCTTTTTAACTCCTGTTTCATTTTTCCATTTCCTTTCAGAGTCTGAGGTAACAACAGTGAACCGCTGCCTGGATGCTGCCAAGGCATGTAACATAGATGAGACGTGTCACAAGCTTCGCACGGAATACGTGTCATCCTGCATTCAGCCGTCAACACACTCTGGGCCCTGTAACCGACCGAAGTGCAATAAGGCGCTGAGGAAGTTCTTTGACCGCGTTCCTCCCAACTACACTCACGAGCTGCTGTTCTGCCCGTGCACTGACACGGCATGTGCGGAGCGCCGCAGGCAAACCATCGTGCCATCCTGCTCCTACGAAGAGAAGGAGAAGCCCAACTGTCTGATGCAGCTGCGGATCTGCAAGTCAGACTACATCTGCAGGTAGACCGGCCGTTTCTACACGTACTGTCAGTGTTACAATGATTTCTGAAAAACCCGCGCAAGAAATCGTTTAAAACAACCATAGCTGAGTCTGTAATACTGCTCTATCTTTGAGGATAATCATTTGATAAGAGGGAATCTGCACGTGGGTGTCTCACTGATCCTTGATAAAAAGGATGGTCTGCAGGTGCGCTAATCTTGAGGGTTCATGTTTATGCTAACGTCATTTCAAAAATGAGGCTCAGTTAGCCATGATTAAAGGAATCATTTTTGTTCATATTTTATCAGAACAGAGCCATAAAACTTCAGATCTAAACCAAAAACAATAATTTATAGATGGAAAAGATATAACTGTCTTTGAAGAAGTGGAATTTTCAAAGCTCTGACATTAGACGGAGCAAACTGGCAAAGAAAAAGTAAACATGACTATGACTCCACTGTAGCATGCTAGCAAACTCCTCTGTATTGAGGTAGCGAGCTCCGCTTTAGCAAGCCAGCATGCTCTGTTGTATTGAGTTAGCAAGCTCTGCTGTAGCATGCTAATGAGCTCCTCTGTAGCAAGCTAGCATGCACCGTTGTATTGAGCTATCAAGCTCTGCTGTAGCATGCTAACGAGCTCCTCTGTAGCAAGCTAGCATGCTCCACTGTATTGAGCTAGTGAGCTCCGCTGTAGTGATCTAGTTAGCTTCGCTGTCCACCAGGCGGCTGGCTAGAGTAGCAAGCTAACCCACTGAATCTCCACTGAAGTCAATGTGATAAATGCGGGTGGGGTCACCACGGAAACTGTGGACAAACCCTTTTGGGGCCCACATTTTCTGCCCATTTTTAAACCATATGGGTCCCAGTTGGCTTTGCTAGGAATCCTTACATAACAATAAATCACGACTAGATAGGAAGCCATAGCACTATTTCAGTCTTTATCACAGCGTACGCAGATCAATAATCAAAAGTAAAAAAAAGGGAGTATATATACACATGCAGGTTTTTTTTTTTCTATTTCCTTATTAAAAATAATTGATATAAATTAAATGTCAGACATAAAAAAGAAATATAAGATTCCAATAATTATCATTATTATTTATTCATTAGAAAAATAACTTGTATAAATCAAATGTCAAACATAAAAAAAGAAACATATTCAGATTTTTTAAATATTTTTCATCAGAAAAATGTATAAAAAAATCAAGTACCAGAAATCAAAAATCAATGTATGTTCCTCCCCACTTCTGAAGTCAGAGGTGCTGACTTTTCACTGTGGCTTCTTGACATGAAATCACTGAGCTGGGATTTTGGAGAAATGTTCCTGGTTTCTCTCAAAGCTTCATGGATCTCAAAATGAGGTCAATAAAACCTCAGAGGATGCAGCAACATGTGACGAAGTACATCACGACTTTATTAATTCAACAATTCTAAGCGAGCGTGCTAAAGCAGGTTCCTGCTGTGTTCATATTTTATCAGCTTTGTTCCAGAATCCGTCTTTGGTTCCCAGCATGACAGCTGTCTCACACTCCAGAGCATCACACCACAGTTCAGGTAGCAGATAAAATAAACACACACTTAAGATTACATGAGCAAAAGGCTCATACTAAAGGGAGTCAGGCCGTCTGTTTCTACAACCACATGTAATGCTATCGGACTAATACCACAGCTTATTTACTTGGAGCCGGCGGGTGTTCATGCAGACATGCAGCAGATGGGACTACAGCTTTGTAATTGAAAAACTGACTTGTTTTCTGACTTGCAATACGGCTCACCAGGATTTGTACCTATTTTCACATGTTTGTTCGGCGGGGCGCCGCAGGTGTCAAGCCGCCTGTCTATTTTTGAACTGTTTTTTTCTTTTTTTTAATCGAGACTTTTCAGGGAAGTTTTAGGTGAGGTCTTTACGATCGTCTTTACGTTGAGGTTTCATGGTCGGTCAGGTGGACCTCACTGACTTTGTGCCCCTCCATACTGATTCCCCCCTTTGGATAATGAATTACTAGAATCAGAAGATGGATCTGTCCACTGTGACATATTAATTTATATTTACTGCAATTTGTCAGTTAGTGGGTTTAATGAATTCAGGTGTTAAACTCATTAAAGGTCTTTAATTGGTGCAATTAAATTTTGCATTCATTTGCTGTAGGAAGCAGCCAAGCAACAAGCAGAACATATGAAATACTCATTATTATAAACAGCCTTTGTCACTTGGGATTTATTTTGTTACCACAATGTTCAGAAAATATTGGATGCTAAAACGTGAAACAGTAGCTACATCACATGGACTGACCCTAGAACACGTGTCAAAGTCAAGGCCCGGGGGCCGGATCCGGCCCTCCTGGTAATTCTACATGGCTCTCTAGATCATCTTATTTTATTGTTATTAATGGCCCGATGTTATCATGTGCTTATTTTTAACTTGTATACTTTTATGGAGAGTAAAATTTCGAAAGTTATTTAAAGTCCCCCTACAACGATTTTTTAAATTTTCTTTAAACATTCCCAGTTGGGTTTTAATTAGGACTGTGAAGTTTTTAACAAAAATTCCACATCCTAAATGTCTAAAAAAGCCATTTTTCCTGTTGATCTGAAGCATTTGTTTCGAAAAATTCCTGTGTGGGAGTGGCTTATGGTGCTGAACTGCGTAACCCCGCCCCTTATACTCCCAGACATGCTAGCAAGACACACACTTTGATAAAACATGAAAAAATAAAATGAAACATTTCCATTCATTGGCCTTTCACTGAATTATAATCCTTTACAGCACAGAAGTGGAACGTTATATCATCTTCTCCAGCCTCTACAGCTGCATCCGGGTTAGCTAGCTTTAGTGACGTATGAAAATTTCAGGAATTCAAACAGAGTTTTTCTCGGGCACTTTGATTAGCAGCGACTTAAAAGGAGAAATACTCGGAAATGCAAACATGAAATGATTTCTTATGAAATTTTTTTTTTCTTTCAGAAGAAAAATGCCACAGATACATGTTAAAAACTCAAAAAACAGGATTTTCATTGGAGGGGGACTTTAAGGTTTAGATGAATTTATTCTGGATTAATATTCCTGTCTTTTTATTAATCATAATTATGTTAAAAAGTTACAATTTTATAGTTTTAAATATTGTCATTCTGCTAGCTTTATGGATTTTTTGGCATTTACTAAGATTTTTTTTAGGCTATTTTGTTGTTTAGCTAATATTTAAGCTACATGCTAGCTGTTTTGGCTAATTTAGTCTTTCTTTAGGTTGTTTTGTAGTTTAGCTAACGTTTTAGCTACATGCTAGGTGTTTTGGCTTTTTTTTTATTACCTTTTTTTGGATTGTAGCTTATATTTCAGCTACATGCTAGCTGTTTTGGCAAATTTAGGATTTATTTTTAGTTATTAAAGGGTGTTTGGTGTTAGGATCATTTTTTCAGTCTTAAAAAAAATAGCGGCATTTAGCTAATTTTTTTTAGTTTTTAAGTTTTTCTATTTTTCAACTTGTTAGCTGTTTTACAAACCTAAGTTTTTTGGGGGGTTTTCTGTTTTTTTAGAATAATTTGGCACTGGTACCAACTTCCGCTTACAGCATTCACACTAGCATTTATCACAGATTATGTTAAAAAGTTACAGTTTTAAAGTTTTAAAAATGTAGTTTTAGAGTGTTCAATAAATGTTTATCTTGTTCGGCCCGCGACCAAAGGCGTGTTTTGGATTTTGCCCCCTTGTGCGATTAAATTTGACACCCTGCCCCGGAGCGTCTTCTCATCTTCTTGAGCGGTCAGAGTGACTCAGCAGGTGGAGCAGGTGTCCATCCTGATCAGCCGGTCGCCTCCAGAAAACAAATATATCCAAGCATTAAATCCTTATTTATTTGGGTTTTCTGCAGCAAGTAGCTCAATCAAAACACAAACAGTATTTCGTGAAGTCGTTGAGATTCACACAGACGCTCTCTGAGGAACACGTCTGTCATCTTTATCCTTCCAGCCTCCTCTGTCTGAAAGCAAATGGTCGCAAGCATTTAATCTGGTTCCTCCTCAAATGTCAGGAAGACAAACGGCTTCATCTGTCATGGACATTGATCAGGTGTTACGTGGCGATGAATGGAACATCTCAAGGCCCAGCAATCCCGCACCAGTCAGTCGGCATTAACTAGCCGCCAGCACAGAACAGCCTTTGAGTTTTACGCACATCATTATAATGACATGAAAAATGGGGGCAGAGCAGAAAGTTGTAGCGCCTTCAGGGGATCCTGTTGTAAATGCTAATAGATAGGTGAGCACAGATGCAATACGATGGCCACAATAGCGCTTATATGATGATGATGGTTATGAGGCTTGATGTCTGGAAGAAAAGCAAAGAGAGAAGTTTGTATGTGTTTAATGTGTCTAATCTAAAAAAAAAAACCTCCATATTTTCATAACAGAAATGAAGCTAGAAGACTACAAGCTGAGGATAAGAGAGTAAAGGAGGGATGAATGTGGCCAGTGGTGACTGGTACTGTTTGAACAGGGAGTGAATAATGAAAAACAGGCATGTAGATGAGCCACATGTCCATATCCGGGACAGACCAAGCAACATGACGTTCAGCGGACAACACACGAAGTTGATGACTGTCCCGTTGCTGCTCCCACAGGTCCCGCTGGAGGCAGTTCCAGCACGACTGCGAGCCCTCCGAGCTGAGCGCCAGCGGCTGCAAGCAGGACAACTTCGGAGCATGTCTCCTGGCCTACAACGGCCTGATAGGTAAGGACTAAATCTTTCTTGCTTAACCAGCTTCTGTGATGGATCGGGAACAAAAGGCTTTCACAGAAAGGACGGCGGCTTGCAGACCAGTGAGCTGAACAGAACTCAAAAGAATGAATCAAGGATTGTGATGAGAGGCGCGCCTCGAGGATCGATAGATTGCTGATTAATGTGGCTGCAGCGCACCCAGGCGCATTGCTGGCATCATAAGTAGTGCAATTACAACTATCGACTGCTGTTTTGACTGAATTGTCCCTGATGCAACAGTGAGTGCGGGCGCATTTGTTGTGATTTGGGGAAAAAAAACAATTACATATTACACAACAGGTTTAAAATAAATCTAAATATATAATTATAGACCAATGAAAGCACCAGGATGACAGTGAAGAAATGTTGTTTGGTTAGATTGGTCACTAAGAGGAGTGTTAAGGATCACTAAACTACAACAGTCACTGACCATGACTGACCAAATAAAAGGAAGTTGAAATTAACGTCAGAATAAGATAACCAGCTCACATCTAAACTGTATGTCCAACAGCTTATTTATAGGGATGGAACGATTCAGTCAAGCCACAATTCCATTCAGTTCACAGTTTCAAAGTTATGATTTGGAATTTTTTTTTCAACACAATAAAGCTTTTAAGGCCAAATATGTTTTATTTTTGGCTCTTACATCAAACTGTCTGTTATCCAACTAACATGAACAATTAGACATATTATGGAATTATATGGCTACATTTAAATCAATGTAAGATATTTCTGACCTTGAGCTGATAATACATAGAATCCTGTAATTCTCGCTTTACCTGTCTTAACAAACAATTTGTGAAACGCCTCCAAATAATTCAAAATCTAATAAAGGCGCAAGTCACCCCTCTCCTTTCAATGGTTACATTGGTTTGCTTTTAGTTTTAGAATCGATTTTAAGATTTTATTATTACTTTTTAGAACTTTGCATGGACAGACCCCAAGCTACACTCCTGCTCGTTCCTTGACATCTGAAGCTTTGAACCTTTTAATCATTCCAAAAATTCACTTAAAATCAGAGGTGATCTTGCCTTTCAGACAGTTGACCCACAACTCTGGAACTCTCCCGTTATCACTGCATCGGGTTGAGTCAGTCATCTGAAGACGTTTCTTTTTAAGAAAGCTTTGAGCTGATATTCTTACTTTATATTTCCTTCCTCCACCTTTTTAGCTGCTATTTGCCGTTAATATTTCATCTTTTTCCTGCTGTGGACCACATCAACAAGGGCGCCGAATGGAAGTGTCACTAACAGCGAGCCTGAATGGAGAAATATCATCTACTCTGCATTTCTAAATTCAGTTACAGGCCGTCACAAACCAATTTTTAATTTTCTGCAACGATTCACATGTTGACAAGATTGAATAATTTTTTTTACAGATTCATAAAGAATCGTTTACACCCATACTTATTTCTGCTTTCAACTAATAGGACAAATGTATCCAGAAATCTGCACTCCAGAATCCCCTTTAGCTTCATCATTGGATTCAACTTTTGTTTGACTGAAATCAGTTTTCTGAAAAGTGACAATCGTAAGACATTGTTTAACTCTTTAACATCGAGTTCCATCGTTTATGCTTTATCATTTACTGTAACACGATCAATATAATTATAGTAGATTCCGCTTTTCTCTTTCAGAATCTACTGGAATTATTGTGTTAACGGTTGAAAGTTACAGTATGTTAAAGATTTTATGTTAAGGTGTCACTGGTGATGCCTCAGCTGTTAAAGAGTTAAATATACATATTTATCAACTTAAAAAACACATAAAATATTTAATAAAATTGCAGAAAACTTTTCTTTATTGTATATATTTATTTAAGCCAAAAATATTGAGAGAAAATTAATAAAAAATGCATAATAAATGCTTGAACTGGTTTATTAATTCCAAAAGTTACTAAAACATCTGTTAGGTTGTCTCAACCGTTCACCATTCACGCTTTCAGGATAGTCTTTTCCACAACTGACCTTTTCATACATCATTTCCCATGAGCTGCTAAGACTACAAAGTCTTCTCCGTCCCATTACTCATATTTAAAGACACGTGAAAACACAGCTCCACCCCCACATGTTCAGCCGCATGGGCAAATTGAAACAGCAAAAATATTCTGGACTCAATCAACCAAACAAACAAAAAAAAAAAAAGCGCTTTCATCTGTTCCTGTTTAGATTCCACACTTACCTCCAGAGAGCCATTTACATGCAGACCAAGACTTCATTTTTAACCTGATTAGAGCAAAGCTGGATGATAGAAAATTACCATGTATTCAGAGTAAGGTCATAATCACGTTAAGCATGTCAAGATTAAATCAGACAAAATTCTGCTTCAGTGTTATTAAACTCCGCAGTCAGTGTTTCTGTACATTTTCTGAAATTGTAAACGCGTTTATATTATTCAAAATCTCTTCCAATTAACGCAAGCCAGAAAATACAGAACTGCAAAGCTGGTAATGAATTTAAGTGAAGAAGAAACAACCACCTTAAGGGAGGAGAAGCCAACAGGAAGTGTCAAAACCACAGAGCAGGACTGGATCCAACGCAACAGAATGAGACCTTAACAAGCTGAAGATTTCTAAAAACCACAGAAAATCAAAGCTACACAAAAGCTCCATAAGCCAACCCGATTCGGTTAATAAGGTGTTTACATGCAGAGTTCCTCAGAAAAGTGCCGAGCAGCAGGCAGGAGAGCAGCAATAATAACCGTCAGCAGGAAGTGCTAAATATTCAGCTCAGTTCAGCTGAAGAAGAGATCACACCTGACTTTCTATGAGGTAACCTGAGGTCAGATTCACCATCTGATGTGAGGCTGAGTAATTCAGGTGTCCCCCCTCCCCTCTTCTCCACAGGAAGCACAATAACACCCAACTATCTTGACAACTCCACATCCAACGTGGGGCCCTGGTGCTCGTGCTCAGCAAGTGGGAACTACAGGGATCAGTGCAGCGACTTCCTCGCTTTCTTCCAAGACAACGTTTGCCTGAGTGAGTAGCAGCTGCAGAGAAACAACGTTACCACATCAAGACTGACACAGACCCACAACTCCAAAGTTAAGAAACAATGCAGCACAACTTTTCACAAGAGAATCTGGCCACGGGGAAAAAAAACAACACTTGCTGGCTCTGATCAGCCGATTCATGGAGAAAAAGCGGCATTTTGGCGACTTTTCTTCCCATAACAGCATATGGGCTTGTGAAATCTCAGTCCTCTGACTGAATTCCTGTCCTGGCCAAAATCTTGAGCATTAAATCTCTCAACTGACTGTCTGATCGTGGTCTGAAGGGTGCAGTGAGTGTTTTTGTACATCCCAAACAGCATGCTCATTGTCTGGGAAACGTCTGACTCAAAATTACAACCTTGGTCACTGCGATGTTTGTGGCCCCATAATAGTATTTCCACTGCAGGACGACATTCTGTCACGGTTACTGCCTTGTTGTTGAGTACAGGAAAAGCTTTTACTATTTTTGGTAAAGTGGTCCTGAGTCTCACGCACATATACATGTTTTCTCATACTATCTCATGATGTCTATTGCTACTCTTCCATTGGGGTTTCAACTTAAACAAGTAACCTTATGGCCATTGGGCTGCTCGTGTGCCCTGGTACGTGTGCTACACCAAGACTACAATGTATTATCAGCCATCTCCAATAGTCTATGGCAGAAGTGTCAAACTCAATCGCACAAGGGGACAAAATCCCAAACACACCTTATGTCACGGGCTGGACGGGATAGACATTTATTGAACACTCTAAAAAAAACAGTTAGCATGTTTTTGAAATATTAGCTAAACTCCAAAACATCCTACAAAACAAAAAAAAAATAAAGCTTTAACCAGCCAAAGAGCTAGCATGTAGCCAAAATATTAGCTAAACTCAAAACAACCTAAAAACAAACTGAAACGCCAAAATTAGCCAAAGCAGCTAGCATGTAGCTTAAATATTAGCTAAACTTCAAAACAGCCTAAAAACAAAAAAAAAAGCCTAAATTGGCCAAAACTGCTATTATTTAGCTGAAATATTAGCTAAACTCCAAAACAGCTTAAAAAAACAAAAGAAGCCTAAATTAGCCAAAACTGCTAACATATCGCTGAAATATTAGTTAAACTCCAAAACATCCAAAAAACAAAAAAATAAAGCCTAACTAGCCAAAGGAGCTAGCATGTAGCCAAAATATTAGCTAAACTACAAAACAGCCTAAAAAAAAAACTAAATTTGCCAAAACAGCGACCCTGTAGTTAAAATATTAGCTAAACTCAAAACACCCTGAAAACAAAAAGAAAGCCAAAATTTGCCAAAACAGCTAGCATGTAGCTGAAATATTAGCTAAGCTTCAAAAATAGCCTAAAAAATTCATAGTAAATGCCAAAATTGCCCAAAAAAACTAACAGAATGCCAATTTTTTAACATTTATAACCGTAACATTTTATTATATTTATGAAGAATAAAAAGCAGGAATATTATTCCAGAATAAATTAACTTAAACCTTAAATAACTTTTTATTTTACTCTCCGTAAAAATACATTTTGTCAAAATTATTCAACTTAGAAATGAAAGCTAGATAACGTCGCCCCGGCCTTGACTTTGACACATGATCTATTGCGTGGTTCTCTGTTCTCCCTTCATAACTCTCCAAAACTGCTCCTTTGCACATCAACAGACCTGAAAGTCTGAGGAAGCATGCTTTTGTAGGTGGAATTGGGTCTCATCCAATAAGAAAATCGCTTTGATTGTATTTCATTTGCATGTGAAACTGTTTCAGTTGCCACAAATGTACAACTGCATCCCACTGGGGGAGGTTTAACCTGGCCCGGACCGAGCTCTCCATGGGTAAATCATTGGGGTCTGCCTCCCGAGCTTGGCTCAATCCTTCAAGGCAACAGCCAAATTGGACCATTGCTTTTATTTTGGTGAAATAAACAGTTTCATGGGTTTGGCCTCAGCAGACTGGACTTCCTCTTCCCCTATAGGACTCTTCATCACATGGTTGATATTTGAGTGCATCTCAGACTGCAGTGCTCCATGATTAACAGTCACTGGCTGGGAAAGAGCGCACGAAGCAGGATCTACTGGAGAGACTCTCTTTTTACTATCTATCCCAGGACAGTTTCAAAATTAAACTATTCAAGCTTCTCAAACCTCTTTGTGAGATCTCTCTATTAGCTACTGTGGTTTATGTTAGCAAAGAAGGGGTCCTCTTGGAAATGTGAGGTAACACTAACCAGTTTTCATTAGGGGTGTGTCTGGTGATACGTTACGTATCACGATACATGTCTCACAATACGATATGTATCGCGATATTTCCAAAAAATGTATCGAAACCATTTTCCCTTATTTTATTAAGAGTTGACTTAAATTGAATCTACCGGAATCGTAATGTCGTTCATTGTAATTAAATGGTAAAATTAATGATGTTTATTGATCACAGAATTAAGCACAGAGACTGTATGTCAGACACAAGTTGCTTTTCTTTTGGTAAATTATGATTTTTTTGTTTTTTAATGGATCAGTCAATATTTTCTAATATCCAGAACAAAATATTTGAATGTGTTTTAGATAATAAGTTTCTGAAAGTGTGATTGCAAGATTGATAAATCTGGCATTTAAATGGTTCATTAACCTGAGCAGGTGATTCAAGAATGAAGGAAAATTTTAAAACAGGATGAATGTGGCTAAGATACTTTATTTACATGACAGTCAGCGCTGCAGCTCAAGTTTTCTCTTTTTTCAGAGCGTGGTGCACATCACTCTGATCCATCAGGTCTCTGAACTAGAATCTGTTGCTGTGAAGTTCAACAGAACTTCTGCTTGCTTTGCATTTTGATGGTGTATGACCCGCTGCAGCTCCACTGTTTATTATCATCTCTACAGTTTGTTAAAATACAAAAACATGATCGCATTTGTCAATTGCTGTGTTTTATTGTGACACATTGGTTGTAATTTGAAAATACATTTTCTCATGTATCTGATGGAACTTCCTGCCAGTATTGACCCTTTTCACGTGACGTCACATTTGCTGGTCTAGTGCAGAGTCGCTTCCGGTTAATATGATTTAGAACAACAAAGCTGACAGCTGGAGGCTGTTCAAAGCAATTTTACGTAAATAATAAAAGTTAACCAAACCAATTATAACCAGAATTTGGACAATATTTATTTAATAAATTTCCTACCTGGTTGATTTGTTTGTATTCATTTCTTCCTCTTAGATTGTTCACAAATCGAATTACAAATATCAGTAATCCTGTCTGCAGTCAGAACAGCAGATCAGCTGTTTCCCATAATTCCTCTGGATGATATTAAACGAGTCTTGGATTATTTCTCTCTAACAACCCGGTTAAAGTTTGACAAAGGTTACAAGTACTTCATTGAATGCTGTTTGTTTGATCATGAAGGTAAGGTAGTTATGATATTATTCTTTCAATCTGTGCTAATGCTAACACTAGCATTAGCTTTATCTATGAGTCGTGGAGCTGCAGAAGATCTTTTCTCACCAGTTAAAAGTTTCCTAAATTTCCGTTCTCCCATAATCATTGTAAACAGAACAAAAGTCAATTCCATCGTGTCTGACTTTAAAGTCAAACTTCTTCCTGTTGTAATGTTTTCTCCTGCGGTCAGTGAGCTGCTGTTAGCTCAGCCGTGGTTCTAACATCACTCCTCTTTGGTCTTGATCATTAATGTGTCTGATCTGCTGGAAAATAAAGGTAAAAATGATCAAATTAATTAAAAACTATTGCCAATAATATAAAAGTGACTATTAGCACATAATGTTATAAAATACGTTCAAAAAAATCAGTTTTTTACTTGGCTGCTCTTATTTTGAAGTCTGAAACTACATAGCTAAATAGCTGCTCTGAAGCAAACCATTCCTGTTTTTACAATTATCCTCTAAAATGTCCTATAAAATAACAAGTAAATGTATCCTGGGAAGAGATTAAAATGCGTGCAGACGTGCAGTGATGTGCGTCTTTGTTGAACATGAATTTCTATCGACTTTTGTGCTCGATGCACTTAAAAAACGTGGAAATAACATCAGTCGAAATAGGACTGTTATAACATTATCTGCTCAAATAAGAGGTCAATATTTTCAATAAAACTTCCAATATTGAAGTATTATTCAAATTTGTATTTAGACTTGTGAACGATCTAACAGAAGAAATGAAAATACCGTTGGGCAGGACATTCCTATAATATTCATTGTACATTTTTCCATTGAAATGTGTAAGGTTACCTTTTATTATTTATGTAAAATGATGTCAAACAGCGTTCAGCTGTCAGCTTTAAAACCCGAACACCGGAAGTAAATATTCACTTTTTCATCTCCATTTTGTCTGCCGTCACCGTGAAAAGGCTCTACTTAATTATCCTGTAGATCTTACTGAAGTTTTTTCCTGAGTAGCAGCTTCTAGGTGGAGCGTTGGGTCCACAACAGCAGCGATTCATGTGGTGGAAAATAGAAGGCTACTTAGTAGCATGTCTGGGAAGTTCTCTTTTTAGTTTCTGTAACAAACAGAAAAAATTCAGACTGGTTTCTCCTTTCTGGCTCTGAAAATATTACGGTTTGGTAATGAGTCTCAGCTAAACCAACAACTGGGAAAATGAATTTAATGTCAGGCGAAACACTGCCTTGTCCTTGAGGATGCTTTTTCTCTTAAACGTTCATCTGTGAAGTCATTTCTCTTGGTACTCTGGATGCTTTTGCCTCTCAGTGAAAGGTTGTTTTGCTCAGGCCTCCCCACTGTTTCTAGGCCAGCTTGCTGAGGCAGGACTTCAGATGGCCTTTGATGACTTTGTAATTGAACGTAATTTGGTTTCCTGCCTCCAAATTAATGAGGCGAACAAAGAGAATAGCGGCAGGAAACAGTACAGTTGCTTGCAGACAGGAGAGGAGGAAACTGCTGAGAATAATGTCCCTCTCCTGAGTAAGTGCTCTCAGGTTTTAAAAACAGCTGTCACCCCGCTTTACTTCCTCATCACAGCAATAAGAGCGGAATCACGATGCAGAACAGTAACTCTGGCCTCTTCATTTTATGAAAGCGGAGTGTGTCAGGTAAAAGAAAAGGACAGATGGAGGTGAAGCTCATTTATTTTTGCAGTTATTAAAATTTTCTCCACTTCTGCCGTTAAATTGGAAGGATAGCTCTGGGACAGGATGGTGGCGAAGTGTTTCACCGCCTGTGGGTACACTGTGTAAGGGATGTGACAACAGGTGATAGAACTCCTGCATCTAAAGATGTTCAGAATGCTGTCACAAAAGCTCACAACCACAGATATCAGTTCATCTCTGCATGAGGATGGATGATGAACAGCTGGAGATGCACCTCTCATCTTCCAGCCTGCTGGGAGATCAGTATGTGCTGCTGAGCCTGCGCCGGTCCAACTGACGCCGCACACCCACAGAACCGTCAACATGCTGGTCCGGAGCGCTTCCTGCAAGGAGCGGATGCCTTCAAACCATCAAGCGAGATGTAAATGACAATTTTTTTATTAAAAAAACATTCCCAGTTGTGTTTTAATTATGATGATGAAGTTTTTAACCTAAATTCCCACAACCTAAATATCTTAAAAAGACTTTTTTCATGTTGATCTGAAAGCCTCTGTTTCCAAAATCTCCTCTGAGGGGGCGTGGCTTTTGTCACTCCACCCCTGATCTCCTCCTCGCCACATTTCCGTGGTCACATCAAGAAGCTCCGTGGAGTCTGGTGGAGATTTCCCAGCGTTCTCAGGATTTCAGGAGAGATGAAATCCTGTTGTCCCAAAACCGGATCCCCTCCTGCGCCTGTCCATAAAGATTATGAACAGATCCGGTGATAAATGACAGCCCTGCTGGAGTCCAGCATGCACCAGGAACAGGTCTGATTACTGCCAAGCTCCTGCTCCGGTCATACAGAGCCCGGACAGCACTCAGTAAGGCTCCCCGGACTCCCAGAGCACCCTCCTCAGGACACCACGGGAACATCATGTAAAGACTTCAGCTCTGGTGAAAATCACCCGGCAATAGTCCTCCAGGGTTAAAGGGGTCCGATGGCAGATATTTGATACAAAAACCTCTCTGAATCATTCTAACCTGTTTACTTTGATGAAAAAGATCAGATCAACCAGAGAATCAAGTTTCAGTTCAACAGCAGCTTGTTTATTATCGGGTCAAAGTTTTGTTTTTACTCTCTTTTTCTGCAGCTGTTTTCTAACCCACCAGAGTTAAAAGTCTTTTTAGTGAAACTTTAACAGAGCCTATCAGCAGTCGATGGTTTAGGTTGAAATCCACCACTTCCTGTCCAGCACGCAACACATTGCAGCATTGCTTCACCTGCTCATCAGTCCAACAGATTGGCTGGTGAGAGGGATTGGTTTTACAGCTGATGCAAGCAGGCAGGTCACCATCTGATTTTCATCTTCATCCTATCCTGATGCTCACTGTTGCATCAGTGGGGGTGTGGGGGGGCAATGAAGCATCTGAATTGATTGCTGAAGAAACTTGTTTGCAAAAGAAACTATCAGGAGAATGAATCAATTTGTTATGATCCTGTGAGAAATCAAAGTTGGTGTGTCACCCCGATACTCGACCCAAAGCTCAGAGAACCTCTCACTAAAAACACGTCTCTGAAATCTGAACCTTTTTAATGCGAAGCGACTAAATAAGAATCGGATTTTCACAAGCGTGCATCGGCATCAATCACACCGCTGAGGAGATGAATTGATCCTTCTCCCATTCATGACTTCAAATGGGTAGATTTTAATTGAAGTGACTTTCATGCAAACAGAACTCCTGCAGAGGCCATTAACTGAATGAAAATGAATGCTGAGAGAATCTTCATTGATCACATCATGGTGGCGTTCTGACTGCAGTGGATTCAAGGCCTTTCAGGTGTCGTGTCGTGAAGCTGCATGTAAACACTGCTCTGAGTGAAGGTCTCTGACTGTAAGAGGTCTGCTGAATGCTCTGACTGCTGGATGCCGTCCACGTTTACACATTGTTCCTTCATCTTCACCACGACTCCTCAGTTAAAGCAGGTCTCAATAGAAAGCTCCTATAGCTTATAAACAGAACTGGTAACACTGTAGATCAGGTGCTGCTAAACACTCAATACAATGTTGACAAAAATAGTTAATATATTTGTTAAGTTTGTAAGCAGTTTATTAATATGACCTTTGTAGACAAGGTTCTCTCTTAGATGTTAATGAATCTTACTAAGTTTGTTAATTAACCTTATTTGGTTTATTGTGACAGTAAATGTCTTACTAATAACCTATAAACACATTAATAATGTTGGTAAATGTGTTAATAAATAATGTTCAGGAAACTAATTATAAAGTGTTACCACAAAATTTAGTCAGTGTGTCATTGCTTTCTTTTGCAAAATGACTGAACAAACACTAATACCTGGTTATTATGGTGTAAGTTATGTTGTGAACTAAAAGGTTCTGTTTCACATAAAAAGGAAGGTCAAGATAAAGGTCAAGATAAATGAAGTGAAACCAGTCAAACTGTCTTCTACCAAAGCATAGAGAAATGTAGATGATATTTAGTTCAAGCTGGTTGAAGAAACGTTGAAGTAAATAATATCAGCAAACAACAGAATAAATAATAGATTTGTTAGTTTAGTTTTGTCATTCCGGTTTAAATGTTAACATTTCAAACATCTAAGCAAAAAAAGTTTAATGTACTGTTAGAAATTCTGTAGAAATGTTCTTTAGATTTGTATTTTTAATTTATAGATTTTCAAATAAAATAAAAAATAAATAAAATTCTTCAAATTTGTATTTCTTTACTTTTTTTATTTATTTAGTTTTTCTTACATTTTTATTTCATTATTTTTTTTATTTAATTTTTTTCTTAAATTTTTATTTTTTTATTTTGCTAAATTTCACTTCATATGTTAAAGTTTCGAACTAAAGTTGTTTAAAATGAATGAAAATTATTTAAAGCTGTGTGTGTTTTCAATATAAAGCTCAGATTATTCTAAATGTTTTGGTTATTTATTTATTTAATAAATTGGTTCTTCTAAAATATTTAGTTTTAAGACACCAAAATCCTTATGATAAAAAATATGCTCGACTGTCCAGCATTTTTAATAAAAGTAAAGCTGCAGCAGCAGGAAGAAGAGGGTTTTATTCTGAAAGCAACTAGTGTGTGCATCTGTCAAAAGTAAAAGAAGTAAATGAACTGGTAAACATAGGAGTAGAAATTTTGTAATTTAATTATTGTAATATTTAAAAACTACATTTATAAATACATTCTTAACTGTCAAAAAAGCATAAATATTATGCATTTTTAAAGGATAAAGTGAGACTCTCTGTGGATTCTGGTCAGTATGAAATAGTGCAGGGGTCGGCAACCTTTAACAGTAAAAGAGCCATTTGAGCTCGCTTTGTACTGATCAAAACCTAGAAGGAGCCAAATAGTTTTAGTTCAGCCTTTAAAGTCCTCCATGACCATTTTTAAATGTTCTCAGTTGTGTTTAATTATGATTATGACGTTTTTAACCAAAATCCCACAACCTAAATGTCTTATAAAGACATTTTTCATGTTGATCAGAAGCCTCTCCTGATGAATATCCTCTGGGGGGCGTGGCTTTTGGAGCTGAGCGGACCTGCTCCTCCACAGCCCCCTCCCCGTCTGATTAGCTCTGTATCTCACTAGTGTAAATCATCGCAGCTGCTACAGCAGTATCATTTTGAGCTGGATGTCGGCTCGGACGAGGGAGTGAAGAGCTTCATGGAATTAAAATCCACGGCTGCCGTCAAATGAGCCGCCGTTCGCATTTCTGTGGTCACATCCAAAAGCTCTGTGGAGTCTGGTGGAGATTTTCTAACTCTCTCGTGACAAGGTTTATGAATTCAAACAGAGTCTGTCTGTGCCAGTTTGATTGACAGAAATTTAAAAGGAGAAATACCCAGAAATGCAAAAATGAAATGATTTCTTATCACATTTGTTCTCTTTGATAAGAAAAATGCCACAAAGACATGTTATCAACTCTAAAAACATAATTTTTACTGGAGGGGACTTTAAGAAATTTGAATTTGCATTCATAACCATCTTTTTTTAAATAAGAAATGTCAAATTTTATGGCACGAACTAAAGCAAGAATATAAAAGAACCTAGCATGTCTCAAAATGTAATTTCTTTTCATTTTTTTTTTTAAATTAACTTATTTTCAAAAGAAAAGATGATCAGTGCCAAACAGGATCATGTGAGTGCAGCAACAAATATTGTGCAGTATAAGATGAAAAAAAAGTTAACTTTTTAAAACATATATATAGTAATTATTATCAACAGATGCAAAAGAAAATTAAATACAAGTTCTATGTGACTTAATTTTAATTTAGAGTTCACACATTTATACACATTTGTTTAGAAATACATTAAAAATCTACTATGTAATTTGAATATA
This sequence comes from Oryzias javanicus, assembly GCA_003999625.1. Lineage (NCBI taxonomy): Eukaryota > Metazoa > Chordata > Actinopteri > Beloniformes > Adrianichthyidae > Oryzias > Oryzias javanicus. The sequence continues at coordinate 4,051,946 of CM012458.1, forward strand.
TTTATATTCATCTGATCCAGTTCACATATTGTCAAATCTATCAGTGAAATACTGAGATTGTTAACATGATCCAGTGTTCCATGGATTCTCTAAAGGAGAAACAAAATGTTCAGATCATTAACATTGTAAACATTGTTCTGCTTCTCCTGGAGGGAGTTGGCCACTAGGTGGCGATCGCGCTATAGCATTATACTTCATTCCAGAAGAAGAAGACAGAATGAGAAAAAAATAATTTTATAGACCAAAATGATTACTTTAAGAAAGACTTCATTAAAAGAGAGTATGTTTAGGTCGACGAACGTTAGCATTAGCCGTCCTATGTAAAATGCCATTCAACGTTAGCATCAAGTTAGCAAACTTTAGCTTTATGTACTAAATCGGTTTATGTTTTCTTGATCTATTATAGTTAAATCGATTCAAAGCGATTAATGGGTTTTGTCAATCCAGCTCTAGTCGTTAACTTCCTCCTAACAATGTGAACAAACATTTATGTTGACATTTTAGTGACACAAAACAAATCAAATCAAATCAGGAACCTTCACATCCCTCAGTCGCTGGTTGGGCTGATGCTCAGCAGCATCTCGTCATGCCGATCACCAGAGTTCTCTTCATGTATCGTTGAGCTTCAAACTGAACAGAGAACTTAACTCAACTCAAACCCTAAATACAACAAATGAATGAACACGATCAAAGAAACTGCAGAAATCTAACATCCTAACCAGTCAGCAGCTGCATCACCTGCTCCGTCCTGTCTGTACAGCAGCAGTGAAAACATCAAACCTTCAGTTTGTTTCCAAAATCTCTTCCTTTGTTCCTACCTTTTCTTTCTAACTCTTTAAGAGCACAATATTGATCTTCATTTTTCTTCTCCTTGAGCTGCTGTTTCATCATTCTGTTTCTCTTCATCCTCACTGCGAGGAGGAGAGGAGGATTTGAGGATCAGGGTTGAAGGCTCAGGTTTCCTCTGAGAGGAATGCAACACCAACGTCTTTCTGACTTGTGATGGAGATCGGTTATAATTTCCAGAAACGATTCAATTTGATTCTCAAGAGCCTGAATCAATCTGATTCAGATTTTTTTATCATCCAGTGTTACATGGATTCTCTAAAGGAGAAGTTCTAACTAAAATGTTCAGATCATTAACATTGGAAACATTGTTCTGCTTCTCCTGGAGGACGTTTCAGTTTGACTACTAGGTGGTGATCGTGCTATAAAAGTTCACCTAATTCAAGAAGAAGTCAACAGCATGAGGAAAAAACGATTTTTTAGACCACAAATAGTTACTTTAACTATATTTTCAAGTCTTGAAAATGAAAATGAATCCCTATGAGTGAATAAAGATGTTCATTTAGTCAGCAATGGATTTTTTTTTGGTCAGCCGAACGTTAGCATTAGCCATCCTATGGGAAATTCCATTGAATGTTAGCATCAAGCTAGCGGATTTTAGCTTTCTGTGCTAAATTGATTTATATCTTTTGTGAATCATTATTGATCCATTAAGTTTAAATCGATTCAAATTGATTAATTGATTTTTTCAACCCAGCCCTATTTCTGACACTTTTCTGCTTAAAACCAACAACTCTGAAAAAGTTTAATTCCAGTTTCATATAACAAAGTACAGTTATTTCCAAAGTTATTGATTAAGTCAAAAGTACTCAGAGAAGGGGGGCGCTGTTGAGCAGCACATGTGGTAGACGTGTTTCTGTACGCTCCTCCGTGTTAAACTTATAATTCTGTATTTTAGTCTCTCAAAAAAAGCTTTTTTTTCTCTCATAAGACAGCGGTGGTTACACGTCTTGCTGATTGAACGAAGATGCCGAGGAAAACCAATAAATTTTCGAATTCCCCAGTTCTAACTGCGCCTTCGGAAGATGCAGCTAAGGCTAAAGCTAGCGCTAATTCTCCCGAGCACGGAAACGATAGCGATATGGAGGAGCTTCCGCCGATGTGGGAGAAAATTTCGGACAAAATCCTCCACCATATCAATGGAAGGTTCGACGCGTTAGAGCAAGCTCTTCAGGCGGTACATAACGACCAAAGAGATCTCCTAGAGAAAGTTAACTCGATGGAAGAGCAGACGCTGGACCACGAGAACCGTCTGACCCACCTAGAAAAAGCCCTTTCGAACTTGGAGAACGAAAACAAGGACCTGAAGCTGAAGGTGGACGACTTGGAGGGCCGCTCGCGCCGGAATAACATCAAGATAATCGGAATTCCTGAAAAAGCGGAGGGTCCCAGACCGACTGAATTCATTCAGGCGTTGATTCCCAAACTGCTGGGAGAGAGCCACTTCAAATCTACGGTGGTCGTCGACCGGGCGCACCGCGCTCTGAGACCGCCGCCAGCGGAGGGCGCGAAGCCCCGACCGATCATCGCCCGGATCCATTTCTTTCGGGAGAAGGAACTCATCTTGCGGCTGCGACGGGAGCGAACCCTGGAATACAACGGCCACCGAGTGCTCATCTTTCCGGATTACACGCCGGAGGTGCTGCGGCAGCGTCGAGGCTTCGACGAGATGATGAAGGCGCTCCGGGAGAAGAAGGTGGAGCACAGCCTCCTGTTTCCAGCCAGGCTTCGGATCAAGCATAAGGGACAGCTGAAGGTTTTCTCCACCCCGGGTGAGGCGGCCGCATTTATGAACGCTGAGCTGAACAATAACGAGTAGAATTAAGTTTTAGCTGGCTTTTTTTTATTTTTCTTTCAAACATTCTGAGAGACTATTACACCAAAAAAACTCTTACTTAATGGTGTGTTTGAGCACGGAGTTAGCGATTTGTTCTGAATGAGTGAGTTAAGCGAGTTGTACGGGAGTAGGTTGGTGCGTTTTGACACCCCGAGCAGAGAGGGACGCCAGCGCTTTGCTGCAAAAGCGCTTCATGCGGGGGCGGGAGGGAGGGGTCCGGGTGTTCACAGGTTTGTTCAAAAATGTTCAAAGGCACTGAAGTGTGATTTCTTAAGTTTAGATTGTATAATTTTCTGTTTTTCTTTCTGTTTTTTGCTTTTTCTTTTTCTTTCTTTTGTGCATGCATGGATGAGGATGCAAATTGCCACCTGTCTGTCAGGCTAAAACATGACTGCAGAGTTACAAAACAGTAACTTAAATATTATTTCCTGGAATGTTAAGGGTCTGGGGCATGCAGTCAAAAGAGGAAAAGTTTTTTCACATCTTAAATCGCTCAAACCTGATGTAATATTTCTTCAAGAAACCCACATAAATGAAAATAATCAAAGAAGATTAAGAACAAATTGGATATCCCAAGTGTATCAGTCGCCATTTACCAGTAAGTCGAGAGGGGTGGCCATCCTGATCAGAAAGAATGTTTCATTTCGTTTTGAATCCATGACCACAGACCCATATGGCAGATTCCTCATGGTTTTAGGCTATATTAATACAATGCCAATAACTTTCCTTAACATTTATGCACCCAATGCTGACAACCCTGACTTCTTTAAGAAGATATTTAACTTAATACCAGCATCTGCTCCAACATTATTATGGGTGGGGATTTTAATTGTTATCTGGACACATCTTTGGACAGATTATCTACAAAACAGCCTCCAAATATCACCTCAGTGCAAACACTACATGACCTAATCAAAACAAGAAATTTGATTGATATCTGGCGCCTACAACATCCAAAGGAGAGGGCTTATTCGTTTTATTCCCATGTCCATAAATCTTATACAAGAATTGATTACTTTTTGATTTCTTCCGAACTTCTGTCTAATGTCGTTATCTCAGATTATCATAACATTATCATTTCGGACCATTGCCCAATTTCCTTAGTTTTTAAAAACATCTTAACTAAAAATTATAATTGGCGTTTTAATCCATATCTCTTGAAAGATCAGGAATTTATGAAATACATGAATTCCCACATTGACACATTCCTCGCCACTAATGACAATGGTGAAGTCTCTGACTCTACTCTGTGGGAGACTTTTAAGGTAGTGATGAGAGGTCACATTATTTTCCTTTGAATCCTCAAAAAAAAAAGCACTTGACAACCGACTCAAAGAAATAGAAAAAAATCTCCCACAGTTAGAAGAAGTATATAGATCCTCCCTTTTGCCAGCCGACTTAAATAAAGTTTTGAAACTTAAATATGAACACAATACTATCTTAAACAAACGCATTAACAGTCTCCTTTTAAAACTCAGACAGAGATATTTTGAATTTGGAGACAAACCAGAAAAACTATTGGCAAATCAACTCAGAGGTGAACAGGCAACACGAACCATTCATAAAGTCAAACTCCAATCTGGCAAAATGAGTACTAATCCAAAAGAAATAAACTCCTGCTTTACAGACTTTTACAAAAAGCTGTACTCTAGCAAAATTAAACCGTCACAAGAGACAATTTATGCAGCTTTTTCAAACAGTTACCCATCCCCCAACTAGACAAAACCTTGAGGGATGAAATTGACTCTCCAATCTCACAAACTGACCTTTTACAAGCAATTCAGACCTTGTCTCTTGGAAAACAGCAGGTTCCAGATGGTTGTTTGGCAATGAATTCTATAAAGCTTTTAAAGATAAAATAATCCCTCTCATGTTAAGGATGATAAAGGACTCGGCTAAGAATAAAGACTACCAAAATCATTGTACGAAGCTAATGTATGCTTGCTCCCCAAACCAGGCAAAGAAAATGATGACCCGGCAAATTACAGACCTATTGCCCTTCTAAATTGCGACCATAAGATAGTGACCAAAATTTTAGCCACTAAGCTAAATAAATGTATTTCAACAATTATTCATCCAAACCAAACAGGATTTATTCCAGGTAGATTGTCATTTAGTAATGTCCGTCTGTTATTAAACACAATTTATTCAACTCCTAAAAAAAATGCCAAAATAGCCGTGCTGTCACTCGACGCTCAGAAAGCATTTGATCAAATCGAATGGCCCTTCATGTTTGAGGCACTTAAACAATTTGGATTTGGGGACTATTTCATAGAATGGATTCAAACAATTTATTCCAACCCTGTGTCTTGCATTCTTACCAACACAGATAAATCCCCTCCTTTTCAGTTGCAACGTGGCGTGAGACAGGGTGACCCCCTCTCTCCTCTTCTTTTTGATATTGCTCTTGAACCACTAGCAATTAGCATTAGGAATCACCCAGGCATACAGGGGGTCAGATTAGGCAAAGTTGAGAGCCTTGTTAATATGTATGCAGATGATTTATTAATTTGTCTTTCTGAACCTGAAATTTCAATACCTAACCTTTTAGATTGCATAAAACAGTTTGGTGTAATATCAGGCTACACTGTTAACTGCAGAGCCCGCGGCGGCGTTCCCCAGAACTCGAGGCGGTGTCCTCCAGAGCCCGCGGCGGCGTTCACCGGAGCCCGCGGCGGCGTTCACCGGAGCCCGCGGCGGCGTTCCCCAGAACTCAAGGCGGCGTCCTCCAGAGCCCGCGGCGGCGTTCACCGGAGCCCGCGGCGGCGTTCACCAGAACTCAAGGCGGCGTCCTCCAGAGCCCGCGGCGGCGTTCCCCAGAACTCGAGGCGGTGTCCTCCAGAGCCCGCGGCGGCGTTCACCGGAGCCCGCGGCGGCGTTCCCCAGAGCCCGCGGCGGCGTTCCCCAGAACTCAAGGCGGCGTTCCCCAGAGCCCGCGGCGGCGTTCCCCAGAACTCAAGGCGGCGTTCCCAGAGCCCGCGGCGGCGTTCCCCAGAACTCAAGGCGGTGTCCTCCAGAGCCCGCGGCGGCGTTCACCGGAGCCCGCGGCGGCGTTCCCAGAGCCCGCGGCGGCGTTCACCAGAACTCAAGGCGGCGTCCTCCAGAGCCCGCGGCGGCGTTCCCCAGAACTCGAGGCGGTGTCCTCCAAGCCCGCGGCGGCGTTCACCGAGCCCGCGCGGCGTTCACTAGAACTCAAGGCGGCGTCCTCCAGAGCCCGCGGCGGCGTTCACCGGAGCCCGCGGCGGCGTTCACCGGAGCCCGCGGCGGCGTTCCCCAGAGCCCGCGGCGGCGTTCCCCAGAGCCCGCGGCGGCGTTTCCCAGAGCCCGCGGCGGCGTTTCCCAGAGCCCGCGGCGGCGTTCCCCAGAGCCCGCGGCGGCGTTTCCCAGAGCCCGCGGCGGCGTTCCCCAGAGCCCGCGGCGGCGTTCACCGGAGCCCGCGGCGGCGTCCTCCAAAGCCATCGGCGGTGTCTTCCAGAGCCCGTGGCGGCGTTCACCAGAACTCAAGGCGGCGTCCTCCAAAGCCTGCTGCGGCGTTCACCGGAGCCTGTGACGGCCTTCATCGGAGGCAGGGGTAGTTTTATTTAGAGTCTGCATCTACAGTGATCAGCTGTGCTGTGAAAGTTCCTTATGAATGGCGAGATGGCCAACTTGAACTGTGCGTGTGACCAATTAAACCAAACAATTGAAGAGCTAAAGGAAAAAATAAACAAATTAACTGCAGAGCTAAAACTAAAAGAAGCACTCCTAGCAAGTGCCTTTGGAGTAGCTTCCAAGCAATCGAAAGTAATCTCAGAGCTGTCCGCTGCCCAGGACACTCTTCCCATGGATTCTGCAGGTTGTGCTCGGTCTTTTTCCTGCTCTACACCAAAGAACCATCCATCCTGGACAGAAGTGGCTGTTAGGGGCACACGGAGGCTCCAGATGAGGCAAACATCGCCTCCCCTGCTTGCACTGTCAAACCAGTTTGCTGCCCTGGCAGATAACGATTCAGCTGCAGCCAGCGCTCCTCCTGGAGGGCTCAGCATGCAGCAAGATCTATCACCAACCACTTTGGAACCGACGTCCGACCCTCCCACAGGAGTAAGGAGAAGTGATATTAGAGGCATCAGGACAGGTGATGGTCCCACTGCACCCTCCTCTTCTAGGCCTAGGATGACCAGGTCTACTAAAACATCCCATGCGGGGCATGGTGATACTGCCTCTGCCCACCGGAGGATTAAGCTCCTCCAGGATGCAGTGGCCAGGCGGTCTGTCGGCCACCAGGACCAGCCACTGTTGAGTCAGCCCAGAACTGCCCCCCCAGCCCCAGGAGCAACAGCAGAGGATCAGGAAGGGATGACGGCTGCTCCGGTTGAAGTTCGTTCCACCCACCCCCAACCATTATTTCCCCCAACTACTCTGATTATTGGTGACTCTATAACCAGAAATATAAGGTTCATAAATGCTATTACCAAAAGCTTCCCGGGGGCAAACGTGAAGGGTCTCATACAAAAAATCCCAGATGTTCTGCTCTCCCTCCCGACTAGCGTAATTCGGATTATAGTTCACATTGGAACCAATGACACAACACTTCAACAATCCGAAGTTACAAAAAAGGAGTTTAGGGAACTTTTCACTCTTCTATCGGACACCGGAAAAACTGTTTTTATCTCTGGACCAATTCCCACACTCACTCGAGGAGCCACACGTTTCAGCAGGATCCTCTCCCTCCACAGCTGGCTGCTGACCACCTCCCGCACGTACAGGTTTGGTTTTATTGATAATTTTAACCTCTTCTGGAACCGCCCCTCTTTTTATAGACCAGATGGACTTCATCCCAGTCTTCTTGGGAGTAGCATATTAACGGCCAACCTTCAACATACTGTTCATTGTTTTAAAGAGGACTGACTGCCAACTGCCAAAACCTATGCAGAACCTGAACCACAACAGATCTCTGTTCTTCCTTTAAGCCCCCTAGATGGGATATGCTCAAACCCCTCCATAGAACATGTTACGTTTCCAATACAATCAATTACATCAAAACGTTCCAATACTCGCACCAAAACTTTTAACAGGAATCACAATAACCTAAAACCAGTGCAGATTCACAACTCATTAACTTACCATGAACCTGACCACAGCAGTAACCTTTTACAATTGAATCTGGCACTTTTAAATGTACGCTCACTATCAAACAAATCATTTCTTATCCACGACTTGATTTTGGATAATAATCTAAATGGCCTGTTTTTAACAGAGACCTGGAATTGTGGTTCAACTGGTTCACTGTCTGAAGCGACTCCACCCCTTTTTTACTTTAAAAACAAGGATAGAAAAGAACGAAGGGGGGGAGGAACTGCTGCAATCATGTCTGCTTATATTGATTGTAAAGACAAAATGTTTAATGAATACACATCTTTTGAATACCAGGCCATTGTCCTTAATAATCCAACTGTGCTGTGTTTAATAGTATATAGACCTCCAAAACGTAACTCATCTTTTAATTCAGACTTTGCAGAATTGCTTTCAGATATTCATATGGATTTTAGTAGAATAATTATTTTGGGCGATTTTAACCTACATGTGGATGATCCATCAGACTTGTATGTCAAAGAGTTTTTAAACATTTTGGAAACGATGGGTTTTACTCAACATGTCGAGGTGCCCACCCACAACAGGGGTCACACTCTGGATCTTTTAATCACTTGTGGCCTTAAGGCCACGGTGACCTCTGTTGTGGATGTCGGGATCTCAGATCACTCATGTGTGTTTTTTACTGTTAAGGGTTTTGTCAGACAGAAGCTTCCCAAGAAAACTGTTAGAAGACGTTGTATACACCCTCAAGTGGCTGCAAACTTCACCTCAACATCTAGAAACGAAATCAACCAGATTAATTTAAGCCCATCTGTTGACTTATCCGTCCAAAATTTAAATAACAAAACTATCATCAATATTGGACAAAGTTGCTCCTTTGAAAATAAAAATGGTTAAAACCAAAGTATCTCCTCCTTGGAGAACAGAGGAAACCAAAGAAACTTAAAAGAAACTCCAGGAGTGCCAGAACGAAAATGGCGCAAAACAAAACTAACAATTCATTACCAAGTTTTTAGGGACAAATTAATTCAATACAACAATTCTATCAAACGTGCAAAAACAGGAATATTACTCCAAATTAATAGCAGACAATTACTCAAAGCCAAAGATTCTCACTACCATTGACCGGTTAATCAATCCAACCTCTTTTAGTCCAAATATTATACTCAGCAATACAAAATGTGAGGAGTTTGCAGTCCACTTCACTGATAAAATAAATAAAATTAGATTTAATATCTGCCAACAACCCTTATCAGTTCATTCTGTTGCATTCCCCTTGGCCTGTAAAAACACGCTTGAAAGTTTTGCCTTGATTGATGCTACACAGCTTCGGAAAGTGATTTCCCAACTTAAAACTAAAACCTGTTCTCTCGACCCCATCCCCACTTCCCTTTTTAAGTCAGTGTTTTCATCCTGTGAGGAGGAGCTCCTGAACATTGTTAACCGCTCTCTTCAGACTGGGATCTTCCCCACGTCCTTAAAGACTGCCATGGTGAGACCCACTCTGAAGAAGAGTGGTTTAGATGCTTCAAATTTAGACAACTACCGACCAGTGTCAAACCTGCCATTTTTAAGCAAAGTTTTAGAAAAATTGGTTTTTATTCAGTTAAATGACTTTATTAATAAATATAATGTTTTAGAAAAATTTCAGTCTGGTTTTAGAGCACATCACTCCACAGAGATGGCACTGGTCAAGGTTATAAATGATCTCAGGTCCAACACTGACACAAAAAACCCATCGGTTTTAGTATTGCTGGACTTGAGTGCAGCCTTTGATACAGTCGACCACTCTATTCTCTTAAACAGACTGCATGAGATGATAGGAATCACTGGAACTGTACTCAGCTGGTTTGAATCCTACCTTACAGGAAGAAATTTTATTGTCAGCGTAAATGATTTGTCATCTAAGAGGCACAGACTGACATGTGGTGTGCCACAAGGCTCCGTTCTTGGTCCCACACTTTTTAACCTGTATATGCTCCCCTTGGAGATGTCATCAGGAGACATGGAATAAACTTTCACTGTTATGCTGATGACACCCAGCTGTATGTGGCTGTGTCTCCTGATGACATGGGACCCATTGACGACCTTTTACGCTGTATTTCGGATATTGAAAAGTGGATGGGAGAGAACTTTTTAAAGCTCAATCAAGACAAAACTGAGATTTTAATAGTGGGTCCTGAAGCTGAGAGAGAAAGGGTCCGATCATACTTATCAACTCTGAACCTGAATGTGTGTAGTAAAGTCAGAAACCTCGTGTGATTTTAGATGCAGATCTATCTTTTGAAGCGCACATAAACCATGTTACAAAGACTGCATTTTATCATCTTAGAAATATTGCCCGAGTGAGTCCCTTTCTCTCCAGAGCCAGTGCTGAAATACTGATACATGCTTTTATAACCTCTAGAATAGATTATTGTAATGCTCTTCTTTCTGGTGTTAAGAAAAACACTATCAATCGGCTGCAGCTAGTCCAAAATTCTGCTGCACGCCTTTTAACCAGAACCAGAAAGAAGGAGCACATTACTCCCATTCTGAAATCTTTGCACTGGCTCCCGGTCAGCTTCAGGATCGATTTTAAGGTTCTTTTATTGGTCTACAAGGCCTTACATGGTATTGGACCTTCATTTTAACAGATTTACTTTTAGTTTATGACCCTCCCAGAACCCTCAGGTCCTCAGGTGCAGGTCTGCTTGTGGTCCCAAAAGTTAGAACTAAAACCCACGGTGAGGCCACATTTAAGCACTGTGGACCTCGCCTGTGGAACAGCCTGCCTGAGGATGTGAGGGCTTCGTCCACTGTGGAGGTTTTTAAGAAAAAGCTTAAAACTCATCTTTAGTATATAGCTTTTACTTAGTTTTTACATGCCCACATGTTTTTTATTTTGATTTTATGTATGCATGTGTATATACTTTTTTAATTTATTTCTGTGTACTTACGGGACGTGTACGTTGCTGGGTTTTTAAGGTGTTTTAATGTTTTAATAACTTATTTTATTTTGTTTTATCTTACTTGTTTTACTGTTATGTTACTGTGGAAAGCACTTCGAGATGCTTGGAAGTAGGAGAAGTGCTATATAAATAAAGTTGAATTTGAATTTGAATTTGAACTGGGAGAAGTCTGAAATGATGCCAATAACAAATAATCTGAATCAAAGTTTTCTCGAATCACTACCATTTAAGTTAGTCTCTAAATATTTTACCTATCTTGGACTCAAAATTCCTAAAAATCCTGATTGTATTTATAAATTGAACTTTTTGGAGATGCTAGACAAACTCAAAGCAGATATTAGGAAGTGGAAACTGCTTCCGTTGTCATTGATTGGTCGAATAAATGCTATTAAAATGGTATCATTGCCACGATTCATGTACCTATTTCAAACCTACCTGTTCACCTACCGCTTAAATTTTTTAAACAGATTGACTCAATAATCCACTCATTTATTTGGCAGGGAACCCCCTAGGATATCCAAAGCTCATCTTCATAAACATACTTCGGTTGGCGGCCTGGGGCTTCCGGTCTTCAGACACTACTACTGGGCAGCTAATTCAAGAGCCCTCTCACTTTGGCAGTGGGGGTACCCAGGAAACCAACAACTAGAGGACCTCCCACTCTGGCTGCAAGTAGAATCAGCATTAATCTCTGAAACGTCCCTCCAGGCTTTATTGTTTTCTGACACAAAACCCTCCAACAAAGTGACAGGCTACAACTTTGTTATTAAAAATTCTATCAAAATATTAGGTCAAATTAGAAACTCACTTAAATTACCAAATCTCTCAATAAAGTCCCCAATAACACATAATTATTCATTTAAACCAGGAACAATGGATAAGGTGTTCTTGGACTGGAGAGAAATGGGGTTAAAACTAATTGAGGACTTGTACATAGATAATAGATTCTCTTCCTTTCATCAACTCCAGCAAAGGTATCACCTACCCTCTTCACACTTCTTTCGCTACCTTCAGATAAGAGACTTTGTTCTGAAAAATTCCTCTGAGTTTCCTCTGAAACCACTAAACCACATTTTCTTTGACACGCTTTTGAAGACAAATTGCAAACATTTGGTCTCCCAGTTCGTTAAATGCTTCTCGATTCCAGCAGACACGGATAGAATCAGGAATGCCTGGGCCGAGGACCTTGGTGTCACCCTGTCTGAGGCCCAATGGTCAAACAGCCTTGCTAGTATACAGACATGCTCTATAAATACCAGATACAAATTAATTCAATTCAAAGTTATACATAGATTACATTTTTCTAAGCTTAGACTAAATAGAATTTATAAATCTGTATCACCCTCATGTGATAGATGTGGAGCCCCCAGAGCATCACTTGCACATGCATTTTGGCATTGCCCAGCTTTGAAAATGTATTGGGTCCAAATATTTAACTGGTTTACTAATCAATTTGGGAAGAAGGTGCCTTTGGAGAGTACACTAGCAGTACTTGGATCACCTGATTCTTTAAAATCTTTTTCCTGTCACCAAAAACAGCTAATTACAATGGGTATGCTGGCTGCAAAGAAGCTAATTTTGTTACAATGGAAGTCTCCTTCTGCCCCAAGTTTTGAGAGGTGGTTGAATGAAATGGTGTTTGTGGCTAAAGTAGAACACATAAGATTCAATAGAAGAAACAAACCAGAACTGTTTAGTAAGATTTGGCAACCGTTCTTAGAATTCTTACAACGTAAATGATGTAAAATTGTTTTTATATTCACAATTTTGCATGCCTGTTTTATTTATTTATTTATTCTTATTTTATTTTGTTGGTCTATTACTTTTTTTTCTCTTTTCTTTATACTTTTGTTTGTACTTTCTTCCTTTTTGTGGTAATTGTCAAAGTTCACATATGCTGATTAAAATTTTGTTTTGACACATGAATCTTGTATAAAACATTGTGTACTTTGAAAAATTAAAATAAAAAAAAAAAAAAAAAAAAAAAAAGTACTCAGAGAATATTTATGAACGAATATTCTTTGACTCTTGACTATATTTTATCATCCATCTGAAAATGGAACAACTTTGAGGCCTTTCTGCAGTTTCTTTTGTTTAGGTGAGACTTTCTGAAATCAGCTTCAGCTTCTTAAATCTTGACCTTTTCTGAGGTTTTGGAAAGTGGAGTTATATGTGGTTAAAAGTTGAGCTGTGCCTGTTCTGATGTGCGGGGTTCATATTTCTGAGCTGAGGCTTCTTTCCAGTCTGTGTTCACTGATAAAAGCCGACATCTGATCCTTCAGGTGTTGAGAAAGAAAAAATGTACATTTCCAAAATATCTCTGGATTATTTACTCATACTAAACCCAGGTGGAGACATGCTTGGAATAGTGTCCACAAAGTTATGCAGAAAAATAACAGACGATGTGGTTGTGCATAAATCAAGATTCAAGGGATTTGTTGAATGGTTTTTATTTATATCTTTGGTTTAAATAAATTTATAATAAATAAACTAAAGATTCTAGAGGCACAAAGCAGTTGGAGGGGATTCCCACTTGGTGGGTATGGGACCTTGTCCTGCAGGGGGTGCAATGTAAAAGCTCTGGGGAGAAAGCTGTTCCTGAGTCTGCTTGATTTAGATTTAATGCATCCAAACCTTCTTCCCAAAATCTACCCTTAAGGTTTTTGCTTTTCTTGCACCCTTTTTCTGGATTCTGGCAGAACAGATCGAGTCAACGTCTGGTTGTCGACATCCCACAATGCCTTGTGTCATCCTCACTACCTGGACTAAGCCCGTCATGTTCTGTTGCTTCACTGAGACACAAGACCATCTCCATGGTGGTTCAGTATCAAACAAATCGTGCAGCTTTCTCACTGTAATTCATCTAAAAGTCCAAACTTTACAACAAATCCATGATTATTTGTTATAAAATGTTCTGGGTTTTCAAGGGGAAACCACAACGTCTCTCTCTGTCAAACTGAGTCATTTGTCCTTCATCAGATCAAACATAGATTTAGGTTTATTCAGTTCACTTTCAGAGAGTTTGTTTCCCCGATAATCCAGAACAAATTTCAGTCTGAATGAACCCAAGCGGACTCTGGTCTGGGACCAGGAACCGCTCACTGACCCACATCTGGAGGTGGTCTGAGCGGACTGAGGTCCGGCTCTCTCTGACTTTCCTTAGTCTGAATAGGCTCTGTGATTGGAGTGGAACAACTGGACCAAAATGGCCACCATTGCCGGGAATTCCACAGTATAAGCAGAGAAGTGAAGCAACAATGAGACACAGAAACTCACGGAAATTTGGTCGGATGATTTACAACTTTTAACATGACACACATTGCTTCTTACACTGTCAATCCATATGTCATAAGCACATATCAGCTGTCGTCTCCTCAGTAACCGCCTTGGTCAGTGAGACAGAAAGTTAGAATATGTGATCTATCCCAACAAGGATTGCAAAGCGAAGGACCTCTGCCTCTCCTTGCTTTGCCCCGCCCTCTGAATTCTGGCCAATGACAGAAAAGATCATTAGTCATGTGATTTTTTTAACAAGCTTTGAAATGTCTGGTTGTTTGAATACAGACCAAACTCTCTGTTCTGGACTCAGAATGGACCACTTATAAGTTTGAACTTGTTTAGTCTTTTTGTTGCACTTGTGTTGTGTTGGTCACTCAGCTCTGGAGTCTCTTCTGCTCACACACCACTCAGAGGAAAGAGGTGTGTTTTGCTGTTGAAACCCCTCACTGCGCAGCATGCTGGGAGGCTGATTTTGCATTCAGAAGCAGTTGAAGCTTTTCGTCTTACAATGAGGCTCCCTCTGGTAAAGTTTGGTTGTTGGTGTGTAATTATTATTGGCTTGTTATTTAGGAGGATTATTATTATTATTATTGTGGGTTTAAGTTTTACCACCAAGCAAACAATTGAAACGTAAACTAGAATGTTCACATTTGGTTGAAAGTGTTTTATTTTCCTTAAAAGTACAGAGTAAAAAGAAGAATGAAATGAATGGGATTCTTCTTCTTCCCTGTAGAAAATGCCATCTTAGCATTCGGGAACGGCTCAGACGTGAAGACAAGTGAGAATCAACCGGGGATGCCCAGTCCGGCCGCAGACAGCCACAGCCCACACTTCTCCACCGCTGCTCCAGGCGTCTCCATGGAAACAGAGCACAATGTTCTACGAGCACAGATACCTACTCAGGTGAGATGAGATGAAACAGTGACAATGTTTAACAAAGCCTTCTTTTCTCCAGCAGACAGCCTTTCAGATGTGGGTCGCACAAATGGGAGGATTTGTTTTAATCAAGACGGATGGATTTCTGAACCATCAGCCGGCAAACGGGTAGAAATGAGCCGGTTCCCTGCAGGCCGGCTCGCTGGGGCTCAAAATATTTCTGTTTGAAATGAGACATGGCTCTGATGCTGCTAATGCTGTGACTGTTTCCGTCTCCTGTTTACCGCGGTGGGAATCGGCCTCACATCGCCTGACATTTACATGCATTTGTCAACGTTGGAAATAATCAAAGATTCTTTTAGTTTTCCTTTCACACAGTCACTAAAGACGGAGCTGGTGGTCTCCTTCATTCATCAAAAGTTCTCTTCATTTTCTTTCTGCACCTCAGAATATGTTTTTGTTTTAAACTCTCACTTTGATCCTCTTTTCATCTGGTTTCAAAGTGTTCCTGTCGCTTTTTTGGTTATGACGATGCTGTTTTTAGGCAAATAGACCCGTTTCATGGTGGCGTCAGAAAAAATGGTGACAGGGCCAAAAGTTTAGGAGTTAAGGACGGTAAAGCTGACATCTGAACGCTGCTTGACACAATTTCATCTAACCAATTTCAACAGAAAAATGTACAGTATTTATTTTATGATAGTCCTGCTGAACTGTATCTTCATTTCCTGTCTTAGATCATAATACAAACTTGAATAATAAGTCTCACGACAGATTTGAGCATAACTGAGGTTTTGTGTGTACGTCAGAGGTGATTCGTGTGAAATTTTGAAAGAATTTGGTGTGTAATTAGTTTCAAGCTGTTGTCATTTTAATTGTGCACGTGTAAATTGTATTTTTGTATTTTTTTAACTTATTGGCATAATTTATTATATGAGTTACAAATCAAGAATATGCATGAACAAATCAGAGTGAGTCTATTTTCTCTCCACAGTTAACTGCATGAAAGTGTTTGTATCAGCATGTGAAAACTCCTGCTCGTCAGTCTCATGAATGTGGTTGTGCTCTGACTCAACGTCTGAAATAACAGTTAATTCATTGTGGAATCACTAACAAACTTCAACATGTCTCCCATGAGGAAAAGTTTAATTATATCAATCTTTGTTCATATGTTTTATGTGAATCTACAAAAGTTATACAGAAAAGTTATACGCGCTCAGCAGCACATTCACGTTATTTTAACAGATGAACAGGAAATATGTTGGCCTTTTGACATTAGATTTTAAAAGAGATGAGACACAAATATATATATTTATATTTTCTTTTTGTAAAAAATTTAACTTTTTAAGGGTATTTTCATAATTAATTTTTACATTAAAGGAGTAATTATTCTATTGGTCTACAAAAGACTTTGAGAATGCAGAATCCTCTGCAGAGGTCTGAGGCACAAAGAGAAGCACATGCTGGTTGATTATCATCAACAAACAAAACCTATTGAAGCTTTAGCGCTCCACGTAAACACAATCGTCATAATCCATGCGTAGATGGGATTCTCATTTTGTCCTTCAAGCATCTAAACCAGATGTCAAACTCAGTCACACAAGGGGCTAAAATCCCCCCAAAAAACCTCAGGCTGGATACATATTTATTGAACACTAAAAAACGACATTTTTAAAACTTTTAAACCGTCACTTTTTAAAATAGTTATGAACTATATTATAACATTACCTTCAGATGCTGAAATTGATAGCTAAAAATGCTGAAGCTGATAGCTGAAATCACTGAAGCTATTGGCTAAAAACACTGACGTTTATAGCGGAAATCACTGAAACAAAAATGAAATATCTAAACTTCAAAACTGTCTTATACCCCTTTTTTTCCTCTAAAAAAATAAGTCTACATGAGCCAAAACAACTAGCATGTAGCTGAAATATTAAACTTAAAAAAAAAACAAAAAAACTTTTTAAAAACTGCATAAATTAGCCAAAACAGCCAGCTTGTAGTTTAAATATTGGTTAAGCTCCAAAATAGCCAAAAAACTCAGTAACTGCATAAAGTCCTAAAAGTTAGCACAATGCCTATAATAAAAAGACAGTATTATTATTCCAGAATAAATCAACCTAAATAAATAAACTAAATAAATAACTATGACTTTCAATATTTTACTCAAAATTACTAAAAAGTGATATAAATTAGAAATAAGTGCAAGATAACATCGGGCTAATAATAATAAAATAACATGACATGGAGGACTGGATACAACTCTGAAGGACTTTTACACATGTGATCTAAACATTATAAAAACTGTGATATTTTCTCCATTTATATTGTGAGCCATTTTTAACAGTTATTTAAAAAAGGCAACTTTCATTAAAAATATCAAAATCTTGAAACAACTGTAGAGAAATGTTCAACCAAAAATCCCATTTTATTAGTCATTTTATTTATGGACGTTTGTGCAGTTCAATGAAACTCCACTAATCTTTACCATAAAGAGAGCATGAGTTCATGCTGTCCCAGTCCAGGATCATTTGCATGAGTGAGCGCTCCACACCCTGGAGGGGGGGGGGGGTGTCACTCTGTCAGGGACGTCTATCTTTGGTACCACCTCAGCAGGTGAACAGGCTGCACCCCTCTTCGTGGACCCGGAGAAGCTCCTCCCTCCACCTGCTTTGATGTTTTGCTTCTCTGGTTTCTTTGTTCTCAGTTTGATTCTGACTTTTATTGCATACTTTGCTGAAGCTCACTTTCATTGCAGTTTAGGGGAACATTACTCTCAATAAAATAATCTTAGCACCTGTATTTGTGATGACATGTCGTACACCTTGGATCAAGATTAAAGGTGGAGGTGGTGTAAGAAATCTATGAAAGACTGATGTCAAGTTTAGTAAACCAACATCATCTGTTTTGTGAATTTTGTATTTCCCTCATAAGAAAATCGCTTCAGTCTGGTTTTGAGTGGTTGATGGTGCAACCCCCATGTGGGGCAGCTTTAAATATCTTCAATTGGAGTTACTCTAGGTCTAGGTTCCATAAGGAGATTGGTTCCTGACATATTTCACACAATTTAGAATGGTCCACCCCAAAGAAATCCCACTACTACAATGAATGGTTGAACGAGAACTGAATAATTATGTCAGATTAGGACATCTAATTAAATACAAGGACTAAGTGTGAATTGAATGGGATTTTCTCGGGTGTAAAAATTCACACCAAAAAACAAAACAAACAAACAAAAAAAAAACAAAGCTAACAAGTTGATCATAGGTTATTTTTATGACTGTGAATGTAGACGCGTAAACACGATTAATAAAGCATAATTAATTTGTTAAGATTTTTTAATCGCACTCAGGCGTCCTGTCATGCAGCTGTGAGATAAACTGCGTCTAAAATAAACTTCAACTTTTTCATATTCTGTGATTGAGATTTTATTAAATTAAAGAGATCATCTGGCATTTATTTGTAGTTTTTAGACAAAACCGATCTTTTATTTTAATAAATGAGGCAGAGAATGAAGGTCAGTCTGACAGCTGTAATGCAGCAGCAGCAGGAGTGCACCTGCTATGGGGGGCGGAGCCAAACAGAGGCGTATGCTATGAGAAATCCAATGAGGAAACCGACCATTATTTTATTTTGGAATGGGGACCAGGATGAATTTCCCGCACCAGCGAGTTCGTTGTCTGAAACTTGAGGAAACCTAAACCACAATTTGCAGTTAAAACACAATTTTCAAAATTTTAATTCACTCTTTCCAGAACACGAGACACATTCTCACTTTTAAAACACAGCTGGCATTCACAACACAAAGAGTCAAAACTAAAACTCTGTTCCAACACAACCATCACCATCAACACACAACTGGTCAAAACTGAAGACACTTGCAGTGAACATCAGGAAATTTTTTAATGATGGATAACAGAGAAAGACCAAGACCTGGACCCAGATGAAGAACAAGGTTCTGATGAGATCCAGGTCATAGTTATTGACCATATGTTGGTTTATGGAATGACCATGAGGGAAGCAGGTCAAAAGGTCAACCCTCAACTCAGCAGGTTCAACTTGTTACTATAATCTGAATCATTCAGATAGAAATTCAACAAGAAAATACCAGAGAAGATTGTTTTATTGTAGTTTTTTTCCACCTTATTTTCCATTCTTTAACCCAATTACAGTAAAGATTTTTTTTTTTTTGGCATTGAAAGTTGTACGAGAGACAACAATAGACTCAACAAAACCTGTTTCAGACCTTAGACATGGCTTGTGATGATGTCTCAGTTGGTTCTAGTCAAGACTGGATCAACCAAACAAGATCATTTATCCTGTTGTGTGTTTATGGTGAACATGTCAATGATGTGGATGAAATCTTCTGGTCTGAACCAACAGAGAAAAGATGGTGAAGTGAAATAAATGTCAACCTGGGTTTAGTACAATATATAATACTATTTTACGTTGTTTTTATGGGGGGAGTAACCATTCTTTATCAACAATTTTGTGAACAGTGTCAAGTGTTTGGTTGTGAAGTGTGTTGTGATTGCTGCAGGTTTGTTAGTTTTGACAACTGGGTCAAGAATTTTGTACATTAAGCTTTTATTTTGAAAATGTTGTGATGTGAGGTGTTGTGTTTGCTGTGTGTGTAAGTTTTGACAACAGAGTCTTCATTTTCACATCAAAGTGAACTTTGGACTTATGAGTTAAGTATTTTGTATATTATTTTGAAAATAGTTTCAAATGACTCAGAAAATGTGTTTTAACGTTTGGGAAAAACTGTAATTTCTCTTCCATGATCAATTTTCAAACAGTTGGCTCTTCCATGAATATCAAAGAACATTATACGTACCGTTATGTCTTTACCAACTCTGAGTTTCTGATTGGCCAAAGTTGAATCTGGTTTATTTTCACTGTGCATTCAGTGATCTAAAGAAACTTGAAAAGTGTCATCAAGACTCCTCCCTCAGAATTTGTGTCTCAGCAGCATCTCCAGCCTGAGGGGTCGGGAAACGTTTGCCCTCCTGACATTCGTTCATGGATTTCTGTTGCCTCTTTCAGGTCAATGAGAACGACAGATTGTGGGGCGACGAAGGCGACTCCACTCTTCCCTCCCTCTCTGGCGGGGGCGTCAAGCTCCCCCACGCCTCCCCGCTGCTCGTCCTGGGCTGGCTGCTGCTCCTGTAAGAGACGGCGCTGAGCTCTCGTCCACAGACGGTGGAGCCTGACTGAAAAACATCCATTTCTTTGTGTCAGATGATGTTCGGGGGAGGAGGGTCCCCACGTTCCCCCTGTCCTTTGTCACTAAACCACACTATCTCTTTTTGTGAATCATGACTGCGAGCAGACGTGTTGTGAACCCTGCGCCCCTGAAAGAGCGCCACCCCATGGGGAACACACTCAACACACCCAGCTTCACGCCGGCCCGGGCACAAACTCTGACACCAACAACGCCGCCGCTCATCTGACAGGAACGTCCACGCCTCCGAAAGTGTACAGAGGAGAGACGCTGAAGGTGCGGTGCCGGATCTGTCAAAAGATAAACATATAAATATATAAATATATGAAATATATACAAAACTCTCCTGTTCTCGAACATTCCTCGATGTAAAAAAAATAAATGTCAAGAGTTTTTCTCTCCGATGAAGATGAAGAGAGTTTTGGTGGAATGTGCGTGATGGTGAACACACTGCACTCTGTCCATTCAGCTTTATTTTCATGCCTCATTTTGCTTTCTAAACGAATGTTAGACGAATCACGACACAAACACATTCCCAGGTTTTTGTGAGAACATTTTAACAAGATCAGGAGGAGGACCTTCAGCAGACCTTTTTCAATGCTTTAGATCATTCGGTATGAAAAGGTGTTTCTTGTAAATTCTCGGTTTGCCACTTTGGAGGGAAAGTCTTCATCTATGCGTTCATTAAGCTTTAAGTGTGAGGCCTGCTCAGTCGTTCCCGTCTCAAGTGTTAAAAAAAAACAATAAAAAAATATTGTGTTTGTGACGATGCAGCAGGAGATGGACACAACTTTCTATTTTTTAAATATGTGTGAACTCTGTCTCAAATAAATGGACACGCGTAAACGTGAATGACCAGCTGTCGTGGGCGGATGCGTCCGCGGCGCCCCCTGTCTGCCGGGACGCCATCAGCTGGACAGTTGAAGTTAAATGTTCTACTGGGGCAAACACAGGAGAGACATCAACAGCATCCATTTCAGTTTAATGAAATTATCCTCAACAATCCGGGACGCCCTCAGACGAGCTGATGGGAAAGGGCCAGTTCACCCACAGCACCCGCGAGACAGACGGACCCCCCTTTAGTTTTGGTCAAAAGAAAATATTTTCTTGTATTATTGAAGCCAAAGCTCCACTGTGAACATTTAACAACATCCATTGTATTTGTTTTGTGTGCGTGATGTGTTTTCTGGATGTTCTAAATTCAAATTCAGACCTTTTATTTCCACTCACTCATTGACACAAACAGCTGATCAGCCCCACAATCGAAATGAAGAAGCACTTTATTTTATTTTTTTAAACATAAGAGTCAACGAGCAGCAAGGTGTGAATAAATATGACTGAGTCATGACAGGAGAAACCATTAGAGAATAGCAACATCATCTAAAACTAAAAGAGAAGTGTTAGTTTGATGTCTTCAAACAGCATTCAGCATAAGGAAAGCAGAACGACTTTTATTCTTCTTAAAGAAAACAAAAAGTGGACAAAAGCAGAGTAGAAAAGTGTCTTCAACTTCCAGATGTTTGGATCCGATGATCAGGAATATCAAACATGGATTCATCCGTCTTGTGTGGACAGTTCCGGCTGCTGCTGCTGCTGATAGTGGAGTGGGATATTTTCTGGCCCAACATTTCTAACAGCGTTGTGGCTGATCACATCCATCCCATCATGTTCTCAATGTCATATATCTTCTTTTTGGCATTAAATGCTCAGATCATCTTCAGCTGGTCTCCTGAACCGACCCTCATTGGACCTCTCCATCACCACCTCAAATCAGTGGAGAATCTCTGGAGATTACGCTGCAACAGTTTGATGCTTTCATGTCAGAATGAAGCAAAACTTCACAGGATGGTTTCAGCTTCACCCACGATTCATTCATTCACCCATTACAGCCCAATACAAATGCAGAAAGGGTATCGTAAAGGGTATATAGGTTAAGCGTCTTTGAGTATCTTTTAAAAGCGCTATATAAATAAAATGTATTATTATTATTATCAGGAACATGGTTTATTGCAGAAAAGTGAACTCTTTAAAATCATTTCAAGTTTCTCAAAAGCAGCATTGAATGTCATTCACCCAAACTAAGAGAGTTTATTAAAAAAAAAAACATTCTAAACTCACACAGAATCCACTAATGTTCAGACTGGTGCTGCCACAAATTATTATTTTATTAGTCGACTAATCGGGTCATGCATGAACTTGATATAAAACACACATCTGAACCAACATTAACTTTAAAATAACTAAAAATAAAGACAATTAAGATAACAGTTTATTAGACCTTTAATGAATCCTGCAGCTTCTGTCCTTCATTAGTTTCTGGGATTAAAATAAGATTAAATCAAATGAGTCTGCATCTGAAACAAGGAACTATTTTTCACTAAAGATCAAGTTTTGGTCTCATTGACTCAAATATAAAAAGTGCTCACAACTTTGTTCAACTTTACTAAACTCTGACTCCATATAATATAAAGTAATAAATAATCAAATATTAAATTAATCTTTGAGAATTTTAATAGTCGATTAGTCAACTAAGCTCTAGTTCAGAACACGTTGTATTATTCGTTCTATAACTCTGATCATCTCTTGTAAAAATCTTCTCTTTTTTTTGTATAAGTTTGCCATTATTTTTCCCCAAAATCTAAAAACCTGTGGAGTTTTCTAGAACAGTTTCTGCAGAGCGGCAGGAGTTCATTCACCTCTGAGTTGTTGATGTGGAGAAAGTCTGCATCCTTTCCATCATCCATCTCTCCCACTAGCTTACAGCCCCTCTCTCCCCCATTACTGATGCAACATAAATGGAGATCACCATCAGAGCTGTCCAGCTGTTCACTTTAGATCCACATGTTTTGTGGTACAAGCTTTTACCGATGGCTTCTTTTCATCTGCTCTACGATATGATTAAATAAATACTCAGAAATTGAGTTTTGAGCTTAATTTAATTTATACATGTCCAGCATCATGAGAAAAACATCATAAGAAGATGTTAAAACAGTAAAATCCCGATTGTTCATCCGTGTTAAAGGAGAGCCGACTGAAAGTGTTAACCTGCTGCTGTGATTTGTGTTTGGCTGAACTGGCCCTTTGAGTCTGCCCCAGTTGTGGTGATGACAGAGCAAAGGCTCCACCCCTTGATGAATCTTCTGAGGCCATGACCTTCATATTGACCTTTTTGTTACATGCATCATGTAATTGTAAGGATGTTATAATATAGTGTATACTGTAAGCTGCACAGTGTATGCCATATCTATGATGTCTGGAGTCTACTATTCATACCTTGGGTATAAATAAAATGGGATTTAACCAAATCTTTGTTTGGAGTTCTTTCTTCTGACGCATCAAAAACTTGAATAAATGGGACCCCTGGTGTAAACAAACCCTGAGTATGTTTGTCTTTCTGTAAACATGAATAGAGAAGTTTTTAGATCACCAAAAACTAACCAACCTGACTTTATTTCATGAATCTCACCCCATCATGAGCTCAAGGAGGCAGAGAACAATGACAGATCCGTCCCAGCATCACCTGTGTGCTGCATATGGATGCTCTAATTGCTGCCACTCTCCGTGTTTTGGGTCAGCGGCTATGTGGGACAGACCTCCAGCTGCCCCACATCCTGGAGCTGTCTGGTCCATCGCTGCTACCGCCTGGTGAAAGCTGAAAGCATGCCCCCCCATCAGGGAGTGGGGAGCAGAAAGACGTCCAACGTTAACTGATGAAGAGCCGCTCAGAGGAACGGACGCTTAAGGACACCAGAGTCCATTTAGTGACTTTCAGCAGCACAAGAGGAGTGTCAGAGAAAAGCTTCACACAGGGATCGATCTGAAACACCCAGAACTTCAACTAATGAGTTATCCCTGTTAGGAGTTTGGGGGAAAAACCTGATTAATTTAACTCTTTTAACAGCAGAGCTCCAGTGTTTATGTTCTATGATTCACTGTAACATTTCAACTGTTATCGTGATAACTCCAGCAGATGGTGAAGGAGAAAAGCGGCGGCGCGAGCCGACAGAATAAAGTTGGTGACCTCTGGTCCAGAACATGCGTCTGTCTTTTATATCTGTCTGCACCAAACAATGTCTGAAACGTCTGTTTTAAATACTGTCCTTAAAGGGAAACCAAACAGGACAGTTGGAAGCTGACCGCACAGATTTGAAAAATGGAAAAAAGAGGGCGGGACTAGGGGAGGCAGGCTGAGTGGAGGAGGTGTGGTCTGGATGTGATTGACAGTGACAGTAAGTTTGGCCTGAGGTGACTAAAGGATCATTTTATTTTTGTCTCGATGAAAATTAAAGAAGAAAAATTGTAAAGTTCAGGAGGCCGAAGAAGGCTGCCTTCCATAACACAACCGATCTTTGTCTGCTCGTCAGACAGCTTTCCAAAGGCCGGTTCGGGGAGCTCCGCTGTTCTCGGCGCAGCACGGCGACCTCCGCCACTCTCGGCATAGAGGGCCGACCTTCACTGCTCTCTGCATCAACATTGAGGAGAAAGCTCCACAGCTCTCGTCGTAGCGGGGCAACATGCCCACTCTCGGTGTAGTGGGGCGACCTCCGCTGCTCTTAGTGTCAACATGGTGGAGAAAGGTCCGCAGCACTCGGCGTCGCTGGGCGACCTCCGCCACTTTTGCCATCAACCTTGCAGAGTGAGCTCCGTTTTCAGCGTCGTGGGGTGAGTTCTTGGCATTAGTTGGAGAAGCCAAGGTAGTAGATTCTCTCCGCCACTCTCTGCGTCGTGGGGACAGCTCAAACGGTCGCGTGGTGAGCTTCAACTTTCGAGCCTGTCGAGTATTCAAAGATGGGCGGGGCTTTTATACTTGAGCCAGAGCATGATGACGTGAAACTTCTTGGACTTAGTTGACCAATCACAGATGTCAACTGTAATACCTCGTGTCAACCTGTAGGGGGCAGCACACAGACCTTTTTAGACTAGAATTTCCGGAATTAAACATGTTTATAAAAATTGGCAACAAATAGCACTTTTAAAGCTCCATTTATAGAGGTCAACAGACAAAAAAAGTCGATTAAGGGTTTTGTTACCCTTTAAAGAAAGGTGGATGATATGGTGCAGAAAAAAAAACAAAGCAAAAGACGGAAAAAAGAAGCTTAAGATCCAGATGTTAATGAACTCTAGTGATTCTTTGAGTTTCTCCAAACTGATGTAAAACAGAGAAAGTCTCCCTGAGATCTCTGCTGCCAAATGTTGGGCTGAATTGAGGAGAATCCTCAGTTTTTGATGAATTCTCTTTGTTTGAGACTTTTGATCTTCCTCGTCAGTGTCTCGGCGTCCACTCAGCTCAGCTGACGGTTGAGATCAAATCATCTCCTAAAAGTGGACGGAACTTGAAGAACTGCTCCTTTAATTTAACTGTAAGTTTCTCATCCAGCCTCCCTGAAGCTCGCTTAATTAATTATTCCGGCTCCACAATGGGCTGTTTCTCTGAATAGCAATCTGGAAAACAGAAAATTAATTACACTTTTATGAGCTGCAGTCTTGAGGGAGCTTCACTTCCACTGCACAGCAGATGTTTTTGTAATTAGAGGAGCAGTATCAAACTGCAGTCTAATAGAGTGTTAAGCAGGTCCAGAGTGGGAGAATGTCATCTCGCTACTCCTAATAAAACCAGGTTGAGAGGAGGCGGTGGGTGGGGGGTCTTAAATGCTTAAAAAGGGAGGGGGACCTTTTCTGCTTTATTTTTTGTGTCATTTGCCTCAAGAATTTGGCTGAGAGAACAACACCTTTTTTTTTCATCTTATCTAACAGTTGAGAGACTTCTGTACACGTTTTAATATTCTGACTGTGGAGATGCGGCCCGATCCATGGAAATTTACTGTCAGAAATCCAGATCGGGGGTGTCCAAAGTCGGTCCTCGAGGCCCGGGCTCCAGATCATTCTCCAGAAATCTTGCCTTATCTGCCAATAAGGAGCTTCAGTTTGAAAACATGTCGGCCCTCGAGGCCTGGAGTTTGACACCCGGATCTAGAGCTTGGTTGGTTGGTTAAAATCACCTCTACTCACAGTTGAGGCTCTAAAACCCAACTCCTCAAGAGAAGTTGAAGTCTTTTCCACTGTGAGTAGCGACGGCTGGTGTTGGTTTGCTCTCAGACTCAGCCATCATGCTGAGAGTCTGCTGGGAACATCTGGCTGAGTCCACCTTGGACCATGTCCGTCAAAACTGTGACTGTAAGGTCTCCGGTGCCTTTCAAAGCATTCAGAAGAACCTCAAAGCATTTCATTCCTCCATCTTCTTCTGCTCATTCAATACTCATTCAATACTGGATAGCTGGGGCAGCAGTCTAAGGAAAATTCCCAGAATTCTCTTTAGGTCAGGGGTTCAAAGGGGCCAAAATCCAAAACGCATCTTAGGTCGCGGGTCGAACAGGATAAACATTTATTAAAGACTCTAAAACTACATTTTAAAAACTCTAAAACTGTAACTATGACGAAGAGGCAGAGACGTGTGGATCCATGTGCAAACGAAGGTTTTAATGAAGACACAGAACAAGGCAAGGTGTGGTCAGAAAACAGGCTGAGGTCAAAACACACAGAGACAGGCATGGGAGTAAACGCTCAGACTGTATGCAGGTCAAACAAGACTTCGCAGTGAGCTGCTGTGAAAAGCCAGACTAAATACTATGTCAGAGATGAGGTGATGGGAAACAGCTGATGAAGATTACTCCAGGTGAGGGCAGGTGGTGAGTTCAAAACTCAGGTGAGTGCTCCCTCTGGTGGTTGGTGAGAGAAGCAGCAGGTTGAACCATGACAGTAACGTTTTTAACATAATTATGGACTGGATATATAACATTACCTGTAGTAATGCTAGAGTAAATGCTGTAAGATGAATTTGGCCACTGAAGATGCTAGTGCTGATAGTTGAAGATGCTGAAATTGATAGCTGAAAACGCTGAAGCTGATAGCCAGCTAAAATGTTAGCTAAATGCCAAATTAACCTAAAAAACTAAAGAAAAAAACTTGGGTTAACCAAAACAGCTAGCATGTAGCTGAAAAGTAGCTAAACTTCAAAATATCCTTAAAAACTGAAAAAAGCCTAAATTAGCCAAAACAGCCAGCATCTAGCTGATGCCCCCTGGGGTGGGGGGCTGGGGGGATGGTTGGCACTGCTGGGTGGTGGTGGTAGTGGTGGTGGTGGTGGGGTGGGGGGGTTCTCAGCAGGACAAGTCAAGTAAAAAAAAAAGAAAAAATCAATGGCCTCCAGCCACCAGCCTGTCTCCTCCTTCAGCTTCCTCTCCGTCTGGTTATCTCCACCATGTGGATTGTTGCTCCTACCTGGACCAGAGACCTCACAGCCACGCCTTCAAACTGATCCATCAAGCATAGAGGTGGAACACTTGGTTCACTCAGACTCTGTGCTCCTCTGTCTCCGATAAAGCTCTGCTGGAATTAGAAACCCTTCAGTCGGTGGATGATACCAACACTCTTACAGTACGTTTTGGTTCTCACGATCAAATTAGATCAGTTTGAACATCTAGTAGTTTTACTTAAGTTAAAATGAACTTTTTTTCTTGTCCAACGACAGATGTTCCTGTTTCCTTGTTTGGCTCATTCTCCTGATTTATCTGCACTGATCAACATCTCATTTTTCCCAATGAAAAGGTTTTGTTGTGTTAATTTGAAGGTCAAAATGACTCAGCATTTTCCTCTTTTTTGCAGCCTCATGCTTTAGCAACAACATTGAGGTTTTCAAATCAGCTGTATCTGATAGTTATGAGAAAATGAAGAGGATTTCTGTGATGAAGGTAAATGTAGCTGCACAGATCCTGGAGAGTTTTATGCTGATGCTCCAGACAGAATTTATTTTGATATCAAAAACCTTCAGTTTTGTGCTGAATCACACTTTAGGTGGAAGTCGTCTGATCCCATTTTGATCCAAAATCCCCCTTTTTTTTTTTTTTAAGTTTTTTATTGAGGATGATATTAAAAAAGAACAGGATGAAGCTAACTGACAAACCCTGTGAGCGAGAACACCCCCATCCACCCCATCCAAAAAAATGCTGTTTAATGATTTTGCATCATCACATTCCTTTTCTGTAGCAAATGTAAAACATGTCAGAGGAAATTTTATGCAAATGTTATTGTTCCAGACAAGAATGAAAGCCGGGGAGAAATAATTACATCTGACTGATGCTGAAAGAGGAAAACAGGCTGGATGACCCAGAATAATGCAGACGCATGTTAAACTGAAAAAAAAAGTGTCTCTGTGCAAAAATAAGGCTAAGACAAATGAATGCTGCAGTGGAAGGACACAGAGAGCTAAAAGACATTCACAGATTTGAAGAGAACAAGTTTTTAAAGCCATAATAACAAAGACCGGGTCTTTCCAGGATCACACATGGAAGAGTCGAAGCTTCAGGTGAAGAACTGGAACCAAAACTCCTACATGCCATCATTAATCCAACAATATTCTAAATAAACTAATAAACATTTTAAAACAGAAAGAAAAAAGTCTTATGTCTTATAAAATGCCTTTACAATTTATCTCAGAAAATGATGAGTCAGTAAAAATAATTATTCAGTTAAAATATTGTGGAAACTCAATCACACAAAATCACCCTAAAAAATTACCTCAAATTAGCCCAAAAATCTAAAATAAAATAAATAAATAAATAAATAAAAAATGAGGTTAGCCAAAACAGCTAGCATGTAGCTGAAATATTAGCTAAACTTCAATATAGCCTAAAAAAAATGAAAAAGCCTCAAATTAGCCAGAACAGCTACTGGGTAAATATTAGCCTAACTTCAAGACAGCGAGCATGTGACTGAAATCTAAGTTACACTCCAAAATAGCCTAAAAACATCTTAGCAAATTCCAAAATAGTCCAAAAATCTAGCATAGTTCCAATTTTTAAAACTTTAAAACTTTTTAACATAATTATGAATAATAAAAAATCAAGAAATTATTCCAGAATAAATTAACTTACATCTTAAGTAACTTTCAATATTTTATTCTCCGAAGATTATGTTTTGACAAAATTATATGTTAGAAATGAGTTCAAGATAACATCGGTCCATTAACAAGAATAAAATAAAATGATCTGGAGGGACGGATAGAATTTGACCTTAATTTTGACACATACTGTAAATTATATGTGACATCTGTAAATCACACAATTCCAGATATTTTAGACCAAAAATTCATTAAATTACAGAAAATAAAACATTGATTTATATATTATTATATAAAGCCAACAGTAATTATGTTAAGATATATTTGTAAGTTTTTACTCATTTTTAATCCAGTCTTTATTTCACATTTTACTAGTTTTTATCTAAAGAAGAAACTATTTTCTTATTTTTGGCATACATTTCTCAAGGTTTTGTGCATTAACCTGTCATCAACTAATAATTCAATTGTATCATTGATCACTTCTACAGACTTTTAGAAAAACCTGTAGAACTGCTGCTCTTCACTGAGTTAAAGTCTGGCTGAAAGGAAGCAAAAGATTTAGAAATGGAGAGTTATTTTGTATTTTTGCACTTTTAAAAAAAAGAGAGAGTTTGAGATAATGACTTTGACCTTTTTGCTCAGGAAGTTTTTTTTTCTCTTTTTATGATATAAATTCCAATTAGATCCAAAGTTGAATGAAAGTAATAATACTTTTCTGTGAAAACTACCTTGAGTACCTCTGGGCAAAGGCCAGTCACTTTAAAGCTCCGAGTATAGAAAACTGCAAACAGCTAAGAGATGATGAAGAGATGGATGAAGCTGTCAGTTCTAAGGAAAGAGGGAGAAAAGAGGGGGGGGATGAAAAAGTAGGAACAGAAGACAAAGAGGAAAATAGAATATTAAAAAAATATATAGAAAATGAAGCAAATGTTATAATATTTAAATAAAGAGAACAGAAAAATGGAAAATTAAGTAATTGAGATATGGAGAAGTTTAGCTAAAGGAGGGAAGTGGAGAGGGATGGAAGGAAAAAGAGATGAAAGCTTTTGGAAGGATAAAAGAGTATCAGGAAAGGGGGGATGAGAAAACTCAATCAGTGAAAGACAAATGAAACATGCAAAGGACAAGAAGATGAGGGGAAAAGGAAGAAGAGCTGGGGAGAGGAAAAGAAAGATCAGAATTAAAAAGAGTGACAGAGAGGAAGAAGAGGACATGGAGTGAGGGAGAAGAGGAGGAGGTGCCAGACAGAGAGATTAAAGGGAGAGGAAAAAGAAAGGGTGATGGAGGATGACTGCTGATGAATAATTGCTGGTGAGAACAGCCACACTCTG
Organism: Oryzias javanicus; assembly: GCA_003999625.1. NCBI lineage: Eukaryota > Metazoa > Chordata > Actinopteri > Beloniformes > Adrianichthyidae > Oryzias > Oryzias javanicus. Next base: position 4,082,256 of record CM012458.1, read on the forward strand.
CTGCTGGTTCGCTGGAGGGATCAGAACATCAAGAGCGGGATTAAAAAAAGCAGAGATCGTTTGAAAAAAGGCCTGAGGAAAAGCCTATTTACAAATAATTACTCTCAACATTTGTTTCATCCCACTTGAGGAGGAAACGTGTGGGTTGTGACAAAAAATGACAGCTCAACATGGAAAAACTTTGTTTTCCTAAGCTTGGCTTTTAGCTCAGATGGAGATGCAGTGAGTGAGACCTGCTGACAAGATCCACATGGATCAGACACCTATGGATGAGAACGAGAATCCGAGTCATGGAGCTGTCAGTGGGTATGATGGGTATGGAATGGTACACCCCAAAGATGGTACGTCCCATCAGTGAGATTATGGCTGAATTAGATTATTTAATTTATAAATTAATGGTGACTTTTTGGCAAAATTGAAACAGTAGAAAGGTTTTCTATTCATTAAATGTTAAAAGTTTTCTTTTTTAATTGCTAATCGATTGATTTGGCTGGGAGATTGCTCTGGGATCGATTGGTTATGACTTCACCCGCCACTAGGGGGAGTCGCGCCGTCCCTCCTCATTGCAACAAACACCTGCATGAGGAACTCGCACAAATCCCTCTCGTGATTCTTCCTCCCCTGTTTTCAGGTAATGACAACTAAATATGACCGTTTTTGTCCAGAATCTCGTTTTGAAACATGATTGTTTTAGTTACTTTAGAGTTGAGTCTAGAAAAGTTTGGAAGTTTGTAATGGTTTTGCCTTGAGTGAACATGCACACCGTCATCTTGGTAGGTTGCTGCAGCGTTTTTGTTTTAATTTTGAAGGTTTGTGATCTATTTTTTTCCAAATATGAAACTAGCTCATAAGAATGTGTTAGGATGTCTATTATTTTTGTTAATATTGGTTTGCAACAAACACCCGCACGAGGAACTCGCTCAAATCGCTGAAGAGATTCTTTCTCCCGGTGTTTTCAGGTAACAGAAACTTGTTCATCTTTGAGTTTAAAGTTTAGAGGAATATTGACGGTTCACAGCAGCCAGAGAAACATGGGAATTCAGACTGACAATAAGAACTTTTTTTCTGACTCTAACTTTGTTCGATTTTCATCAAGACTTCTTTGGGGCTCCGATGCAAAGAAATCAGCAGACTTGTCAAAGTTTTGGAACATCTTTTTTCAAAAAAGTTCTTAACTTAAATCCTGCTTCAGCGTTGTTCCTCACCAGATCTCCATCATTTTGTTCTTACATGTCCTGAAAGTGGAACAGCACTAGAGGAAGACAAACAATGTTTGGACATCAAACTATTTAAAATCAAAATGAAGTAGAAGCTGTTATCAAAATATAACAAAATGGTAACTGTGGATAACAATGTATCGGAATTTCAAGAGTCTCTTGAGTCCAGATGTGTCTGGTTCCTCTGAGGGTTTTTGATTCTTCGTGTAGTTTGACAGTTTGATTGACCACTGGGAGGAGGACCTGCTGCTGAACCGAGCTTGGAGCAGGACCATGTCTCAGCAGCTGGTTGATGAGGCTGTTCTCCGCCTCCAGATGTGTCTCCAGACCAGGGGTGGGCAAACGTTTTGATTTGTGGGCCAGAAAGGGTTCTAAAATTTGGCATAAGGGCCGGACAAGAAGCAGATGGAAGGAGTGATTTGGTGATGAACCTCATAAACTAAAAAGATAATTTTGGAATTTAGATAAAAACATGCTTTAATTTGGATTAAAATTCACATATATTCATTTAAAAACAGAAAATTTGGGAATTTTAATTTCTAAATTTTGATTTTTGTTCTCTTTTTGGTGATCCAATGGGTTGATGTTCGATGCGAGCTCAAAGAAATCCGAAAAATCACCTTCTGACTCAGAAAAAAAACACACACGAACGCCAGAGAAACAAAACCATTCAGACATCTGCTGATGGAGGTTGACCACTGTTTCCTGGTTCAGCAAGAAGAACTGCCTTCACTTCCTAAATGTCTGTCATCATCTGGTTTTGCTCCTCCTCAGAACTTTGATCTTTTTGCTTCTCTTCCTCCTCAAATTGCCGTTTTGTTTGGTTGGTCCAGTTCACGAGCTGGAATTGATGCTCTGTGATTCTCCTAATGAAACTGTGCTCCAGATTTTTTTCCACCTTCACACTTCTGAGGGATTTGTTTTCTTTTAACGAGATGAGGCAGAATTCCACTGGGATTGTCTTTTGCTTTATTTGAAGGATTCTTGTGAACAACCAGCTGCAAAACCTTCAATAAATGAAAAATGAGGTGAATATGGATCACATGACCATATTTCCATAATTTAAACCAATTTTAATCGTGTTAAAAATAAAGAGATAATTCACTTTTAATCAACTTATCAACTGAACGAACAACTCAACTCTAAAGAGGTGTTATTTCTTTAGAGGTAGATAGGGGGCGCACGTTTTAAGGCAGGCTGTAGCGAGCACCAATGTGTCTGACAGCTTCTGGAATTATTTCATTTTTGTTCTATTGGTTACAACAATTTTGCACTAAATAGTTGCACTGCTGATCCTGTTACCATTAATACTGAATTTTTCCAGATAATTCCAATTCAGTTGGTGTCAATGCTTGTCAAAGACATAGTATGACTGACTTCAGCAAAGTCGCACAAAAGTGTTGATTATTTGTCGCACAAAATTATACACAAGTTGTTTATTATGATTTTGTGCGAGCTAAAAAATCAATGCGGATATATTTTACCCAAAAATATGTGTTCTTCTATATAATGTGAGTTATTACAGATGATTTTACCAATTATTGCAGTATCGCGTTATCATTGATATTGTGTAACATGTATCGCATCGTATCGTGAGGTTCAAAATCCAGCTCAACGATTCACGAATCAAACCTCGATTCTTAATTTTTAAAATAATGTTAATGTGTTTTTACTGGATGTATGAAAATGTAAATCATTTGCATTAAATCATTACCATTTATACCTTTATTTAGAACAGGAGATCAGCATCAAAACTGATGAAAACAAAAATATTAAAATAGAAAAGATATGCTTTTTTTCATTTTAAACTAGCGTTTTTGTCTACCTTCTGGTTAAGTTTAGCAACATTAACAATATAAAAAGTATTCAAAATTCATTGTTTTTGATCATTTAACAACAAAACCTGAAAATGTTCTCAACTATTTTTCCATTCTCAGTTCTGCAACATTTCACACAAAGTATTACATATTGGTGCAGAGTCCAAATGAAAGAAACTTTTGTTTTTTTCCCGTGACAGAATCAGCTGTTTTCACCTTAATTATATCAGCCTTTCAGCAGCGCGAGGCTGCGTTTCTCCACTTCAGAAGCTGCTGGAGATTTGTTATTGTGTCAACTGTGGAAGAGTTACGATAACCAAAAGAATGTAAACACTGGAGCTAAAGCTCTGGTGTTAAAGCAAATTCATTTTTTTCAGAAATTGTCAGTGAGCAGGGCTTCAGTCTCAGTTTTTGAACAGAAAAAAAGCTCTTGCTAGTCTTACTTTAAAAACCGGAAGCTTCACCGACGCAAAGATTTGTTTACTTCCAGTGACGGTAACACTGCTCTTAAAACTTTGTTTCAGTTCATGAACTTAGAATCCAACATTATTCTGCATTTCAGAGCAAAAATTAAAAATGTCCCAAGATGATATGTTACTACCAGGGATGCGACAATATTGGATATAAACCGAACCGTTTCGTACGCGCTCCATGGTTCTATACGTCATTTTTCACGGTACACATTTTATTTATTCAGTACCACCATGAGCTGCCTTTAGCATGTCTGTGTATTCATGTCTTCATTGCAGAGCTTGTCTGCTCCAGGTCTGCTGCCACTCACCCCCTCCTAGTCAGAAAATACTTTACCCTAGCCTTTCAGCTAGCTGCCCAAACAACCGCGACAGTCATAGCACGTTGTGGCTGCATGTGCTCGCACACCAGCTGCATCTGCGCTCGTTGGAGCGGCCGCTTTCAGTGGATAGTCTCTGCAAACACATGCAGAGCAAAATTTTGGACTGTTTGCGTTTTTGTGGACTTTTCATCTCGTGGCTGAATAAATGCTCCGACGCAGCCGGACGGTGTGTGAGCAGCTTCAGGCTCGGGTTTGAAGACGCGCCACCAACACTGAAACCTGCAGTGTGGAGAGATCTCGGGTTCACCGTCAGTTATGAGGCTCAGGGAGTTAAATGTGTCACAAGAAGTACAATATCTGCAAGATTTGCTTCATCTCTGTATTGTACAATGTGGAAATAAACGTCCAACATGCCCGCCCACCTCTGACATCATCACACAGCTCTGTCAACGTGTTAAAGTTGAACAACTAAGCAGGTAACACAATGAAAACATCCCAGATTTATTTCTAAAGACTTCCAGTGTTACCTCAGATAAACACAAGTAAATATCTGACACCATCAGAATGTTCATTGCTAAAGCTCTGCAGTCTTTTTTCAGTGGTTGATAATGAGGACTTTTGTCATTTAATGTTACAGTTGATGTACAATATAGTGGACCAGCACGTCCAGATTTCACAGAAAAATCTCTATATATATTTGCACTTTATGAACAAGTGAGCTAATTGAAGACGAAAGAAAAACACACAACTTTCTACATACACTTCCTGGGTAACAGAGAACTAAATCTCTGTAAATGTTCATTATATGACGACCCTCACACTGGTGAATAAAGAGTGCAGTACTGCAGAAAAACAAGACTTAACCCTTCCGTTCTCCTTAGCTTGTTTACATTAAAAGTGGGGTCATCTGGACACCACAGGACAGTGCGCTGAACTTTTTTTTTTCACTGATTTCGGAGTTTCACTAATGTCCATGGCAGACAAAATCCTGTCCCCCTTCGTCCACATTTGTCATGGAAGAAATCGCATAACAAAATGTGGTTGGAGCCATCTGGACCCCAAGGAGAGTGGAAGGGTTAAGAGAACAGCTTAGATTGTTGGAGTTTATTATGTTCAGGTTTACAAGTATTGAGGACTGAGACACTTTTACATTTGATTCAATTGTATACAAGTTGTAATGTTTACAAGAGTTCTATTTAAGTGTGATTCTACAATAACTGCCAAAAGCTGCACTGGAAAAAAATCTGATTTCCTTATGTCGTTTCAGTTTGCAAAAGAACTCATACGCTGTGGAATAGAAGGATTTTAGGGCTTTTTTTTTTTTTTTTTTGTTCAATACGTACCGAACTGTGAGCAAACTGTATCGTTGCATCCCTAGTTACTACGCCCTACTACATTTATAAAGATTGCGAATCAGCGATCTTGGACGTTGTGAATATTCGTACACAAATTTTTGGGAGCAGATCGCAAGTATCCGAGCACCTGGATACTCGTTACAGCCCTAGTTGCTAAACATCTTCTCCACCAGTTCATTCAATAACACTCAAATAACGCTCCATTCTTTTGATTCAAGTTGATGTCTATATAATTGTGGACATTTTTTTTCCTTTATGTTTTAACTTTAGCAGAAAGTTTGAATAGATAAAGGATACAAAAATGACTTAAAAGCACCTGATCTGAAGGTAATTAGTGTCATCCTCTCTGCACTGAAGTACTCACCCTCTTCAGAGAAGGTGAACGCAGCGGAAACAGGAACATTCTGGAATGTGGAGTGTGCTCGGCGGCTTTCTGCCATCGATGGGTTCAAAAGAGCATCAACATGAACTGCAGTCACTGAGACGGGACAGCGATGTGTGGATCCTCACTTTTAATAATAGACAAAATGTTCAGAACTTTTTTATTTACATCAGTAATTACAAGGTCAGTCAGCCTCTATGGTCAAGTTTTACATGTAGTGTTCTTCAGCCTGCAGTAATGCTTGTTCTGCCTTCATACATACAAAATATGCTTCATTTAATATGTTCACATTTTTAAAAGTCTAGAGGTTTGCAATAAACGATTTTTAAAACCATTCAAAAGTCATTCACAATACTTTCCATGTTTTTTTTACAAAACAAAGAGCAGCAACTGCTAAATTATACAAATGAACACACTACTTTCTCAGTATATATATATTCATATTTATATATATATATTTAATGCCATTATACAAAGAAGGACAGAAGCGGAAAACGCAGTGACCTTATTCTGAAGCATTGTCAAACACACACAAATGCAGACGAAATCATCTTCATGACCGGGCGGGGCAAATTAGAGACATTTCAAGAAACTCATCACAATTATAAATATGCTGTATCCTTCTATCAGTTAACAGCTGAAGTAAGGCCGATGTCAAGTTAAATGCAGCAAAGCTCCAGGCTTGGAAAGCAGATTGAGACGTTTCAGGGAGCTGACGGAGCATCAGCGTCCACTCGGGTCAATATTTTGTGCAGCTCTGGGCCACTTCACACTCTGGCGGCTCCAAACGGTGGCGGGAGGTAACCGTCTGGAAAATCTGAACTCTGGGACCCAACGCGAGTACAGGAAAGTTCACGTTTGGAAGCGGGCTGGACTCGAACGCATCAGAGCGAGAAAATCCGGTCAAAGGATCAGACCTTGAAGAGTCCTGGGTTAGTTTGTGCTCTTAGTTTGGATTCTTCACATTGATGGATATCTAAACCAAACATGCAGCTAACACTCATCGCTGAGGAGCAGGATCACAAAAAGTGTTGGTTTTTTTCCTACTCCAAAGAGAAAATAACTGATGTGTTTTATAAATTAAAGAATTTTGTCACAAAAATTATATTTAAAAAAACGAAATCTTCATCATAACAGTTTGCTGTTGGTTATTTCCCTCCTCAGATATCAGTGATGGAGCGAGAAAAACACAGCAATGTGCCAAGAAATGAAAGCGTGATGATTCTGAAACGGAGCCGCCGTCTAAACCACGAGCAGAGCAGAAGACAGTATTGCACATCCATTAATAACTTAATTACATCAACATCAGTGTTTAGCTTTTAGTTCATATAACCTCCTCTGTCGTCAGATCTGTCCCTAACAGGACCCTTCATCACAGTCTGTCACTTCCACTGCATCCTGAGGGGGCGGGGCTTTCAACAGCCAACAAGTGAAAGCGCCAGCGTGGGGGCGGAGCAGTGAAGCCGCCTGTAAAAGGGAGAAAACTGCAAACTTTATGTGGTCTGCAGCACAAATGGGTCATCTTCTGGAAACCATCACAGCCAGGACCGATGCTATGGTGTTAAATTTCTGCCAAAAGTCCCCCACGAGTGTATGCCAAACTCCATGCGCGCAATGAACGTTTCACGGATGCAAATCTGCCTCCATGAGCGCTCCTGTCGTCCTACACATGCACGTAACAACTCCTGCTCGAGTACGTGTTAAAAAAAAAATAATGAAAAATGAAACCTGGCCCCGCCTCATTACCGTTGCTAGGGCAATACTGACCCCTAACTGGATCTGTGTATCATTCGTTTTTCAGAGTAAAATAAACAAAAAAGAAAAAGACTTCATATTATTTTAATTTTTTAAGCTATTAGAGAGAAACTGTTAAATTTCTATTTTTGTACCCAATAAACGGTTAAATCGAAAAAGGAACCATTTCGGTACCATTTCGGACACCAAACTGCTTCTGCTCCACCCATAATGAACGTTTAAATTGAATTTTCTAAGAGTTCCTCTTTTTGTCTTTTCCAAACCCTGTGATCCAACACTATTCTTAGAAAATGAATTTAAACATTCATAATGTCATTAAAAAATGGGAACATCAAAAAATGATTATTTTTTACTTAAGTAGTTTAGAAATAGAAGTAGTTAAAGCAGTTTTTTTTCCTCTCTTTAAATTTTTTGTTTTAATTCAAAAACAAATTATACGTTTTTTTCCTTCAATGTTGAGTTTCACACAGGTGCGCAGGAGAATCTCCACGAGCGCATAGTCCTCCACAAGGGGGCGGAACTAGTTTTAGGAGCATAAGAATACTCCCACAAGCGTGGAGAAGAGTTTTCACCAGCACGGAGGAGCAGACGTGGAGACTGGATCCGTGCACCCTTTCTCGCGCACAAGGAGTTTGATATACGATTGTTGGGGACTTTTGGCAGAAACTGAATGCCATAAGGTTCCTCCGACTCAGAACCAGAGGAGAAACTGACGCTCACACAGGCCGAACCAGACTGCAGAACCGACTCTTACATTCATTTGAGAGAGAAATCACAAACATCTTTACACAACAGATTCAGTCTTACAGCATAAGATGTGTGCATTCTGTTTGGGTTGGATTCAAGAAAGTTCTGCCAGGGTTACTGTCTGAAACAAAGCTGTCATTACAAGATATAAATAATAAAAAAAAACAGGAAAAATGACCAATTTCCTAAAATCCGCAGAGCTGCATCCTAAAGGCGTGTGCTTCATCAGCTCACATCTTCTCCAGACGTTCAGGAGAAAGGTGAGGAGGTCGGGTTGCTTTATGAAGATGAATGAGCAGAAGAAAGTCAATCTAGGGGGATTTCTTTATGGGTGCCTGAAAATAAGCGGCTCAAACATTTACCAAATAAAAAGCTCGGTTTTCAAAAAAGAAATTAGATCAATTAAATAATTTAAACCTTTTCAAGGAAAACTGACCACAAGTTTAAAAAAAATGACAACTTTCTTTCACCCTTTAACACCTGAAGCGCCTAAACACAAAATCTTTAACATACTGTAACTTTTCAACAGGTATGAAGTTGATCGCACTTACAATTAAAAAGTTACAGTAAATCAAAGAACATAGACACTGGAACTCTGGCGTTAAAGGGTTCAAATCAAAACAGACATTTTATGCTAAAACGAAGTCCTTCATTGTGATTGGAAAAGTGCTCCTTAATGGCGTGACGACTGCTGAGTCAAGCTGTGAACACATGCAGCGCTCCATAATTACAGAATGTCAGCGCTGCTCAAGCCTCGGCTCTGACCTTTTCCCCCGCTCTGAAATCTGCCCTTTACCCAGACGGGGAGCGCTTTTAGTCCTCGCAGGTGAAGCACAACAAACGCTTCAGGGCGGGAAGCCGCATCTTCCACTGTTGTGAGACGGCGCTGCTGCAGGTGTTCAGGTACGACCTCCTGAAGGAGGAGGAGCTGCGGCGTCCATCTTCAGTAGGAAAATGTGGACTTGTTACCCGCAGCCCTCTGAGGAAGATCTGCCTCGCAGATAATTACCCACATTTCAAAGCAGCATCTTTGTGTTGGCTTTTCGGTTCTTAAATTGTTGTTTTTCTTTAGTGACAGAAAAATGGAAAAGGTGATTTTAGCTGGAGAGAGCAAGCAGACAAAAAAAAAAAAAAAGGAAATGAGAGCTCACACAAAAGCACAGAAAACCCAGACAACAGCAGCAAGAAAAAGACCATCTGTGAGGTTTTCCATCAAATGCCACCAAGTGAAGATTCCCATTTAACCGCAAATGCTCCTCCTCAATTGCCCGGGTGTCGGGGCTTTTTAAAGCCCCTCCACAGCGCTGTAAAGCAAACAGACGGGGATAGTCTGATTACGCCTCCTCACTGTTGACCTCTGATGCTGACGAGTCGGCCTGGCAGCGTTTAGATGCTGGCGTGCTGCATGACGGGATGAGTGTCCGGCTGCACAGAGCAAAGAACATGAGAGAACGCGGCATCAGTAGTGATGGATTCCTAAACCGTAACTTAATCAGTGCTGAAGCCCCGCCCTCAAACCCAGGGATTCTTTCAGAGCCAGCCGTTTCACTGTAAGGGAACCTTTAGTGCTCGGCTGCAGCCCCACAGAGGCTGGGGGGGCAGAGGCTTGAGCAGCCTGGCAGACGTGGGAGAAGACGCCACGGCCGATCAGGAGAGACTTGGCTCTGAGGGTCGACCTGCTAAAACTACATCCTGTTAGCGCTCCCAGACTGACTCTCCAGTCAGCCGTGAATGTGACAGCAGGTAGAACGGGGCTACAAATGGATATGAGAGCCTGGAAAGTTTCCTTCTGGAAGTGTGTGCAGCTGAGCGTGTCCAGTTTGTCCAAATGAATACAAAACAAACCACAATAACTTAAATTTATCGTCAACACAGGAGGTTGCAAAGTCTCATGGATCTCTCTAGCAGCGAGCCGCGGCCGCCTCCGCTCCAACGAGGCGGCGTCGACAAATGTAAAACATGTTCAAGGTGGAAGGAAGGAAGCAGCACCTCCTGTTTTCTCCCTCTTCCTCGCTCTCCCTCCGCTTTCCACATCAATTTGAGCGCCCCCAAAGCCGCAGTGGGAGGAGAGAGAGAGTTTGCTGAGGATTCAGTCCACCGCATGAGTTTCCAGTCCTACATCCCAGCATGCACCTCTCCCTGCCGGCACTAGGCTGGCAGAAGTCTTCAAAGGAGGGGGCCAAGGTGAGAGGGGTGACAGAGCTTTGGGTGTCGGGCGGCGCTGCTCAGATGCAGGTGGACGGCTGAGCGGCCGGCTGCTGTTTGCGGTTCCTCAGACCTCCGGGCTTCTCCTTGTAGTTGACGCACATCTGCTGAGAGACGTCCACCAGCGCGCTGGCCACCGCCAAACCTGCAAACACACGACCGCATCACTCAAAGAGGGCAGAACACGCACGTCCTCGGAGAAAAGCAAAAACAAGCTGATCAAAGACGGTTAGGAAACTTCTCCTCCAAAACGCAGAAAAACAAGTTCTTTCTTCTCTGTGAACTAAAATACAAAAAGTACTTGGAAAACATCCTTACAAAACAACTACTTCACAGTACACCAGTTTAGAGAAAAATGTCACATTTTAAGATAAAGAACTTGACTTAAATACAGCCTTCACTGGCGGTCTGGACAGAAACCAGACTCAGAATGACGGCACTTCCGGATAAGAGGAGATCAGGTGACGCTGCCTTCAGCCTGAGGGGGTAGTATCATAATGTGGGGTCGTAACAGAGGGACAGAAAAGTCACATTTGTATTTAATCAATAACATAAATGTTTACAGAGCCCCTAAAGTGACATTGAACTAAATAAATAAAAAATTAAAGTTGAAAATCTTATTACCATCTGGTGGGTTCAAGATAGTCACAAGAATTATTTTTTTAGATTACATTTTTAGAAATATTTTTTTTACTTCAATAAAAAAAAAAAAAAAAAAATGGAAAACTTCGACTTTAAGAAAACACATTTTTTTGGGTTACTATCTGGTGCACACCAGGTAGTAACCAGGACAAAAAGTTTTTACTTCAATTAAAAACATATATATATTAATAATTTATTATTTTTGAATTCTTACCACCAGATAGTAAACCAGATGTTTTTTTTTTTTCCTTCAACTAAGAAAAAAAAAATAGTTACCATTTGGTGTGCACCAGTTAGTAACCAGAAAAAAATGTTTAACTTCAATTTAAACAAACAAACAAACAAACTTTAATTTTAAAGAAAAAAAATGTTCATTTACTATCTGGTACACACCAGATAGTAACCAGAACATGTTTTTAACTTTAATTAAAAAAAACAGTTACTATCTGGTGTGTAGCAGTTACCAAACAGAAAAAAATACGTTATTTTTTACTTCAATTTTTAGAACCTTTTTCTTTATTACTTCAATTTTTTCAACTTCAACGCCATGACTTTAGGGTTATTAATATTATTATTAATATTAAAAGAAATTCACAGATTTTTTTCCAATGATATTTAACCATTACAAAAGGTGAAAATTAACATCAAAGTTTGACGATTTTGGAAAGAACAGATACTTTACTTGTTATACTCAGATTGTTTATAACTGATTATTTACAGTCAAAATAGTTGATGTTTTGTTTGATGGCATTCTATAAAAGAGAAGTATATTTAAGTCTTTTACAATAAAATGTTTCCTACTGTAAAACATCTAAACCGGCGAATGATGTGTGGAGTAAGAATGATAGCCAGGAGGCTAAGAATGTCTCAGTGGGTCATAAACGGGTTATCCAGCGGCTCATGCCCCAAAATTAGCCAAGACAACTGAAGAAGAAGAAGCAAAAGCTGATGTTTATCATGGAGTGGTCCAGCATTCTCTGGACCTCAATCCACTGGAAAACCTCTAGGAAGAGCTGAAGTCCAGAGTTACCAAGCAGGAGCCTCCAAATCTGAATGATATAGAAATCCTTCTCAAAGTAGAGTGGACCAAGATTCCTCCTGATGTTTGCAGAAACCTGATCATCAACTTAGGAAACCTCTGACTTCTCAGCTGATGAGAAGGTCTTTCCAGTAAGAGGGTTCAAATATTTTTTTATCAGGTCAATATGTAAATACCTGAGGTTTGACGGGTCACTGCGTCGCATCAGCCAATCAGGATCTCAGCTTTGGACATGTGACATTTTCAGTGACTTGATCAGTGGGTAAAATACTAGTCTTAAGTGAGCGTTTTTGTCCAGAACTTTCATCTTTTTCCTTTACCCGTCTGAGCTGCAGATCTGCAGAGCTCATCCGGCTACTTTGGAGCAAAGGCGGGACACGCTATGGACAGATCACTGGTTTTAACTCCCGCGGCGGAGCTCACTCGCTCAATATGCCGGCAGAGGGAGTGACGATGCGGGGTCATAGACTGCCGGCTTGGGCCTCATCAAGACATTAAAAAACAGAGCAAAAAGGTCTCCAAAAGTTATCATATGAGACCGTGAGCATTCAAGCTCAGCCACAGAGACACAGAAGCACAGTGGAAGTGGCTGTCATACAGACACATCCCCCTGTACCAGAATATTGTTTAATAACAGTCACAACCCAAACATGGAGACATGATTACCGATGTTTACGTAGAACTCTTCACAATAAATAAACCTATTCCTCAACATTGTATGTTTCTCCAATTCATTCTAAGTGAAATATCCACAGGTAGAGCTGGTGGCTCCTCCCACATGGCATCAGGAACACATTTTTTGACAGGGTGCGAGTGGTGAATTTGCTGCGCAGCAAAAGAGGGGCGGGGCACACAAATTTGTTGCATGAATTGCGTTCGGTGTGAATGCACCTTTAACCTTAATTTTCTTATATTTGACCTCCATCATGAGAAAAAATCCAGAAGAACATGTTAAAAACATAATTTCCATTGAAGTGGAGAACAAAAAGGAAGTAAAAAAAAGATGCTGAAAACTGTCATGGTTAACCAGCAAACTGAATAAAAAACACAGAGTAAGGACGACAGATCAATGGTCAATTCCACCTTTGATCTCTAACACTAAAGCAAGAGAAGAAGAAGAGGGCAGTAGCTTCTTACCAGACTGTCCTGGAGGAGGGATGCCTCCCGAGCCTCTGGGTAACCGGACGAAGATGGAAAGCACCGCTGCTTTGTTGCCAAAGCATGGCTCAAGGGCAATGGGTTTGGGGACAGACTGGAAAACAGAGAAATGATACTTGTTATGGTTTGCTAAAACACTGTCATTTTGAAAACAGGGATTGGTGTTGTTTTGAGCTTCCTTTCTACAATGTTCTCTCTGTCCTGCTTGTGTGCAGAGAGCAGCATCTGGATTTCAAGTGGAGACTCTTGGTGAGAAAGGTTTGTATGGACAGTGCACTCCTGTAGCCACAGGCAGTCTGACAACTCTGACTCTCTAATACCAATATCTCCTGTTTATCTGCAACTCATCCACACGGAGACCGGTTTCCCCGCTGTAAACACTGTCCGCATCTGCTGCTGCTGCTCGCCTCCTACAATATTCATAGCTTTGCCTGGACGCAGGCTAAGGATATAGAGGATGCCACCGTGGTACCTGCATACAGATGACTTCCTGTGTCTCTATAGCTTTGTTTTTGAATTCCAAATTTGGACAGGAAACTGGGCCATGGCAGGGTAACTTTTCAGCGGCAGTATGAGCGAGTGTGTTTAGTCATTCCATCTTTATTCTCCAAAGAGTTGAGTTTAATACCTCAAGTGGGCATGCCACTGGAGAACGACACAGTTTCACACACCGATTCATCACGGCTCATCTCTCATGAAAACAGACACACAGGAAGAATTCACACTGGCAGTAATGATATTCAGCTCTGACCCATTTTACGCATTAATTCTGTGCTTCATCTCTCTGAGGTGCACCTTCCATACCAACGGGTCATCCAGACTGTCACACCGGCAGTGAGGGACATGGCATAAAGGCCCGCATGCCTCTGGGCGCCAGTGTTCCTTCACTGCAGCTCATGCTGGAACAGGAAACTCTGCATTCGTTTGAGACCCTGCTGGTGATGCCACCACCGATTATTTTAACAGATTAGTCGACTAATCGGGTCATGCATGAAGTGGATGTAAAACACACATCTTAACCATCATTAGCTTTAAACTAACTGAAAAAACAGATAATATCACAGATAGTGCTAATGTGAATGCTGGAAGCTGAATTTGGCAGCTGAAGATACTAGTGCTGAGAGCTGAAGATGTTGAAATTGATAGCTGAAAACGCTAAAGCTGATAAGCAGCCAAAATATTAAACTCCAAAACAGCCTTAAAAAAGCCTTAGTTAGCCGAAACAGCTAGCACACAGCAGAAATATTAGCTAAACTCTAAAATGGTCCATACAACTGAAAAAATCTTAAATTAGCCAAAATAACTAGCATGTAGCTGAAATATTATTTAAACTCCAAAATAGCCTAAAAAACTTTAATAAAGGCTAAAATATTCCAAAAAACTAGGAGAATTACATTATAATTTTCAACTTTACTACACTCTGACTCCATTTAATATAAAGTTACAGCTTATTGACAATTAAACTAGTCGTCGACTATTTAAATAGTCGATTAGTCGACCAATCGTGGCAGCCCTGGACTCTGCAGACGCTCGAGCGGTTGAATGGAGCGTGCAGAGACATTTTCAACAGCCTGCACTCATGGAGGAGAGTTATCAATCTCTATTTTCTCCATACACGCCTCCTAAGCTTGTTTCTGAATGACGCCCACTATCAAACACCGTTAAATTATTTCCCTCATTATTTCCCAGAGTTTCTGTCTGATCTTAATGCAGAACTTGACATTCATCTTGCCCTTTAAGCATGTTGCTAAGAACTTTTTAAATGAAGAGTTAAATAGTTTCCCACACAAGCCACCCGCTGCTCATTTTCAGAACCCATCTTGTTTGCAGGAAAAACAAAGCGCACATCCCCAGAGTTCCCTCTTCCTGCCACTTTCATCTGGAAAACATCCCAACACTTTTACCTGAGCTGCTTCTGGATGACTGAGCTCATTTAAGCAACACCTGAGGCAACTTAACCTTCTCTTCCCTAAAGTTGAGCTCAGTTGACCATCTCAGGAATGTTTTTATTCACAAAACAGCCCAAAAAAAAATCCAGCCAGTGGCCATCTGAGCACAGAAAGTGTGACCTCTGAAGGATTTCTTATCTCAGAACGTGCAGATGAATGCAGAGTCGTGGATGCCTGGCTGAATACACTTCTGAGCTAACAAGCTGCACCGGAGTGACAGCTGCATCTTTACATCAGGAAGGAGAAAAGGATCAAAACTGCTTACCCACTGTGGCAACACACAGATTTCATGTGGACTGTTGGGGAAGGACACTGCTAACAAATACGCTATCAATGTTTTTGTACAAACCAAACCACACAACACTCACTTGTGCCGCCATGTCCTTGTGCTTTTTTAAAAACAAACACACAGACAAACATTCACCTGTGAATAATAACGTTTTTGGACGACTCGTCAACTCTAAACATTAAAGTGGATTTAAAGAAGAACTCAAAGGAGATTTTCTTTGAGGTAGTTTGGGCTTTAAAAGATAAAAACAAGGCGTCTGAAAATCTGCAGCAGTAGTCAATGAAAGACACATGAATGTGGATTCCTGCATGTTCAAATGAAGTTTGTCTGCATGTTCCTTGTGTGCATGACTCGCCAGAGCTCATTATCGGCTGTGTGGAACCAACACATGCAGCCAGAACCTGTCAATTGCCCTGCAGACAAATGGACTTGTGAGGGGACCGACTCGCCCTCAGAGCAGCAGCAGCTGCAACAGGTGGATACATGGAAAGTCTGTGCATCTTGTCTGGCCTGTTGGGAAAAAAATCCAATCTAAATTTGAGGAATGCTTCCTACAATCAACTTCAAAGCTTTGTTTTCTTCTCCTCTCCTCCCCAGCATCATCTCTTCTGTCAAAACAAGTTTGAATAAAAAGACTTGACCGGAGAAAAGTTTGTTACTAATTGCGTGACCTTTGACCCAAGCAAGAAAAACATCAAAAACCCCTTATCTGACAGTAAGGGTGGGCAATAAAATGAAAACAATATCTATTACTACAGAATTTTTTCTCAAAAGAGGAATGAGTCTGTCGTGATAGACTTTTACTTTTTAAATTATCAAAAATAGATACTTGACAGTGGCAAAGATTTTCTCATCTTTTGCGAATAAAAGTTAGACAGTTAGTCACCACATGGTGAGTAAATGTAATTATTTATGCCTATTAGCTCTCATTACCTCTCAGGTAAACAAACACTCATGAGAAACTATACCCCCACAGTTACTTCTGCTGATCTTCTCTGTGTAAAGTTGAGTTTCAGCTGATGAAGCCGCGGAACATCTGGGGATTTCAGTGGGAGTCAGTCAAACTGGAAGACAAACCTGCTGGACTTACAGCGGAAACAGAAAGTTTAATAAAAAGTATCGATTTGATGATCGCGATGTAGCATTAGCATGATGCTAATGCTAACGAGCTGTTCTTTCTGCTGCCTATATGTAAACATGGACCACTTTAAAGTCGGAAAATATTTTCAGTGACCGGACTTATAAGACGAAAATAAAAAAATGTGACCAAAAAAATCAATTGGTAGAACTTTCATTAATGAAAAAAATCAAAATATATTTTTTAATATGACAGAATTGAATCCACTGTACACTAGCAGCGAGTGTTACACAAAAAACTGCAACCTTTATACCCATTATAACCCAACAGTTATTTGATATCTATCGTAATATATGTTATCACCTGATAAACACTATATCATGATATAAAAAATTCCATATCGCCTAGCCCTGCTGACAGTAAACTGCGCTGTCTCCCATTTAATGGATTCCTTTATAGAAAAGCAGTTTTCTCCTCCAGCATCCCCTCCTGCTCCTGGATGCTTTCCAACACCAATTTCAGAGATTATGAAACTCATGAAAAACACCACAAATGACAGGAATTAGCAGCATCAATACCAGTAATAGTCCATCAACAAAAGAAGCTGCCAGGCCAAAAATGTCTTATCCTGAGATTGGAGTTTGTATGGTGAATACAGAAAAGGCTCCAGAGTTTATCAATATTGATCTCAGAAAACGGCCAAAAATCAAACCTGTTTTCCACCTGTTGATGCAGCAGAAACGCTAAAATCCAAACAGCCCCACTGAATCTGAACTGCTAACCAACCCTTTTGCCTCCTCACTATTGCTCCACCCGAAGGGGCATTTGAAGCTGCAGTGGTGTCTGAAAGTGTTTTTAGGGACGAGTCACAGGGACTTGTGCCTGGTTCACACTGGACACGGAAGCGGCGGCATTCTTCGTTCTGGATTATATCGTTATAATATTTTAACAAGATAGTGGATCTCGTTATAACAAGAAAAAAAAGGTAGGGCAGGCCGTTTTCAGCTTCCATAGTTATAAAAACTGATCTTGTATATATTCAAGCGCTGGAAGCTCTGCGCTAACGCTAGCAGACTGTCAATTATTGATGACGTCATCGACGAAAGTGACGTCCGAATTATGAGACCCCTTTTTTTTTTTTTTTTAAATAACTCTCCGTTTGGAACGACAGATGCAGGGGGCAAAGGAAAAGGGATGAATTCGGATTGGGCCTTAAAGAAACTATTCTTTCCATATGGGGAAGTAATTCAGATATATGTCTTGAACAGTAAAATCAATGGTTTGTCTGATATGTTGGACTAAGATCGTTCAGAGTGGCTCCTTTAAAAACTCAAAGGACAATTTGGGAGAAGAGCTGATCCTATGTTTCCTTTGACTGAGTGAAAAAGACATTTCTGTCCCTCAGTAAGACCTTGATTTTTTGCTCCAGTCCTGTGTGATGTATGAAGGTGATGCAAGATGAGACAAAAAGTAGTCACTACAAGCATCATTACATGCTGTTTTTAAACCCCAGGCATAAGAACATCATTTATATTCAGCTGACACGGAGAGCTGAGAAATGGGAATAAAATACTGACAAGTTGGAGTGCAGTATTAGGCAGAGCAATGTCACACTTGGCTAATTTTGCACGTTGATCCTACGTATAAAAAAAGATAAAACTGTTATTTTGGCCTTGGCAGACTCAGGCAGTTTCCAAGGCTTACTTTGCTTCAACACACAAGTGTGATTCTGCCTGAGGCGGAATGTATTTTTTACCTGTGTCTTTAGAATAGAAAAATGAGGAATGCGCTTAATAAACTCAATACATCTGTATCCAGTGGAAGGAACAAGACACGCTGGCAGCTTTTAAGGCCTTAGCCAGACTCGTCTGCCAAGTCGAATTTCCACTGCGGCGGCTGGAACAGCTACTCGGTCCTCGCTCCGTCTCATTTAGAAACTCCAGCAGCATCTCAAACGCAGACAGGAAAGAGAAGACTGCGACACGTAAATGTGGCATTTAGGGAGTCTTCTGTCAGGGGAGGTGTCACTAGGACTGTCTCGACTCTTGTGAGGGTTCACGAGTGCTGCAAACATCGGTGAACCTCCAACTCGGCTTCAGGAGCTTCAATTCTCTCTGGTTGTTGTTTTTAGGCGGTAAAACCTCAAAACCAAACGGCACAGATGTTCACTTGATCATTTATGTGCTGCAATGAAATTTAAGGAGCTGAAAACAAGACACCTGAAACACCTCAATCATTTCTGGGTTGTTTTTTTCTGCCACGCTGTTTTTCCAAATTAGTTTCTGTGCCTGAGCTTCTTTCCTTGCGGTCCTCTTCAGAGGTTGCGTGTTGACGTTCCTCAGCAGATGCTTTTGTTTTTACGGTATTCAAGTGCCCCCCCCACACAACACCACCTCTCTGGAGACTTATCTAAACTGGCCAGGCAGAGCAACACGAGGTTTTGTTAAAACGCTCAGTAATTAGGCCTTCATGCCGGTCGGTGTCCCTGTGATGCAGGCGTGTAGAAAGGCCACACGCTGCTCCGCTTTCATCCACTGCTTTATCTCTGCTTGCTCTGCAGCTGAGTAGCTGTCACCAGAAAGCAAACTTTGACTTTTTCTTTAGGAACTTTTTGTGTTCCCTTTCTGCTCCTTCCTGTTTTGTTTTTGTTGTTTTTTTCCCTTTACCTTACAGTTCTAAGTGTTGGTCTTATGGAAATACAACTTCAAGAATTGATAAAAACCTTTTTTATCCTGTGAAAAGAGGAACAAAGCTGCAGTACAAAGTTCTGCTTGTGGATCCACTAACTTCTGGTAACAATAGCTTAGTCAGTACTTCTTGGGTTCAATAGTTATGGCATCAATTTCTCGATCCTTGACGATTCTTTAAATCAGTCCTAGTTCATCTTTTTGAGCAATAACTTATGAGCTTTTTCTCACCAGAATACTTGAGTTAAATCAGGTTCTGGTGTTTCTCGTGCATAAACTGGTCCTGTAAAGACAGAACAAGCCGGCACATTCAATCCTCGTCAGAAACTCCCCCAGTCTTGTTTAGGGCTGAGTTGATAAAATCAAATGATTGATTTGAATCGATTTAAGATGAACAGATCAATAATCGATTCATAAAAATATATATCGATTTAGCACATGAAGCTAAAATCCGTTAGCTTGATGCTATCATTTAATGGAATTTCCCATAGGACGGCTAATGCTAATGCTCGGTCGACATAAATGGTCTAAAACATCACTTTTTTCCTCATTCTTTCTTCTTCTTCTGGAATAAACTGTAATGCTATAGAGTGATCTCCATCTAGTGTCCAAACTGAAACGTTCTCCAGGAGAAGCAGAACAATGTTTCCAATGTTAATGATCTGAACATTTTAGTTAGAACTTCTCCTTTAGAGAATCCATGTAACACTGGATGATATTAACAATCTCAGTTTTATACATTTGACAGTCTGTGAACTGGATCAGATTAATATCAATATATTCAAATCATAGATTATTAATGTATTTCTAAACAAATGTATATAAATTTGTATACTCTAAATTGAATTGAAGAATTAAAAAAAAAATCAGAATCGAATCAATCCAGGCTCTTGTGAATCGAATTGTTTCTTGAAGTTATAATCGAAACCCCGCCCTTTTGTCACAATCACTAACTAGTTTTTGTCAAATGTCTGTATTTCGTGTGATCCGAACAGCTGATCACCATCCTTACAGATTCTTGTTTAGCTGAAGGGCTGTGTCTTTTCTTACACGTATAGAGAGCTTTCCTACTTATTATTTTGGTCAGTACTAGGATTACATTGAAGACTCTTGGATACATTCAGTTGCTCACATGGATCAACCATTAAGTAACCAACCACCCTTTACCTTTACAGTATATCTTTTCTCTAATTGATACCAGTCTTCACAACACGCCAAGTCTAACAGATGTTCCTTCCTTTAGACAGCAGTTTGGCCCGTTTCACCCTGGAGCACCATCGCTGGGTGATTTTCACCCGAGCAAAAGTATTTAGATGATCTTCAATATGTTGCATTTCTCTGAGTGTCTCTGGGTAAAGTGTCACTGTCTCAGGAATGGGTGGAGAGAAGACCAAGTCTCTGGTGTAATTATTTTCTATTTTCAGGAGTTTTTTCTTCTCAAAATCCTAATTTTTCAGTAATTTTCAAGAATATTTTTAGGATCTTCCTACATTTTTATTTTCAATTTTGTTACATAAACCACAGTTAAAATAAATAAAACTACTTTAATTACCATGTGTTGTCATATTTTGATCTATCTATATGACAAATACTTCTAATTGGTTACGTTATATATGGTAAAAATCACCCGGCAGAAGTGATAGAGTCACTTTTTATGGGAAAAGTGTTGAAGGTCCTGCAGACGCCTGGTGTCTGTGGTACTTGTGTTTCGTGTCGTGAACGAGTGCCGCTCTTTTGATTTAGTGTTTAAACTTTCTGCTATTACATCTGTCAAAGAACACTCTGATGAGAAATCTGCACCACCTTGGGGGTGAATCCTAAACGTATCTGAGAATGGAGCAAGCAGGAAGTTGATGGTTGGATGCTTTCAGATTTTTGTGTTTCTTTAGGCTCATTTAGATTATCTTAGGTAAAAATAAACTGAACAAAATAACAACAACTGACTAACAACTGTACATCCAAAATAAACAAGCTAACCCACACAATACATATCAACACAAACAAAGACGTATGTACTTTAGACGCCTGCATACAAACATGTGTGTAGCAGCAGAGGTGAACCAGCAGGTGTGTTCAGGTGAAGGTGTGTTTACTAAATCATCGCATAATGCTACTGAAGAAGGGAACCAGACCCAAGATGACGAAGGACCCTGAAGCTCCACTCCAACAGAGGACCTGATACCAGTTACCTAGAGAAAGTCCCATGACCTCACATGCAAAAAAATGCCCCAGCAGCACAAGTGAAAAGCCCGAAATGAAGGGTAACCCCACAAGAGGAGGTCCAGGGCAACCCCAAAGACACCTGCACAAACCCCGATAGAAAAACCATAGACATACAATTTGATCCCTCTTGAGCTTTTAGATTATTAGGATTTTCAAAGCAAAACTCTTCAGTTGTTTGGTTCTGCACGATCCATCCATCCTTTTTCTGAACCTTCTGAAACTCTACTCAGAACGGTCCCAGCTGGGATTCGAACCAAGCCCTTCTCTCTGTGAAACAAGAGCGCTAACCACTCCACCACAGCGCACCCCTGCAGGGATAACTCTTTTATTCTTTTTAATCAAAGGCCTAACTTACACCAGGAAACAACAACATGTGGGATTTTTTTAATCTCAGTATCAAAAACCTGAATGTTAGACAACAGACTTTTAGAAATATAATCCACAGAAATGACTGACATTTGCAACTGGACCTGAGTCTGTAGAAGAATGAACATTTGACCAAACCTTAAGCTGCTGCTGCTCACCAACTGCCTCACATCTGAACCGACTTAAAAAGCAAACATGACAGTGAAGCAGCGAACGCAGAAAAAAAACAAGAAACTTTCACGTGAATAAAAGGCTCTTTAAAGCAAGCCCAGCTCTGGGTTTGTAGTAATCAGTAAATGTGCTGCCTCTTTTGATGTCCAGGAACACGGAGTGTAGTTGAAGAACGGAACAATGGAGGGCCATGTTTTTCTTCATTTGCAAATCCCATCACACGATTCAGACTCCAGACAGCTCAAAGCTCCAACGGGACCAGCTACAATAGAAGCTTACCCAGTAAACACGTCTTTTTCACATGGAAGAACATTGATGGTTTCCTTTCTGTTTGCTGGGGAAAAAAAACACAAAACTGACTACAGTATGAAAAATGAAATGATTTTAAAATAAAATAAAATGTGTTGGCTTAGAAAAGTTCCACTGAATATTATTTTCCGATAAAAAATAAAAAGTCCCACATTAACCATTTATTTCAATTTGTCAAAATCGTTCACGGTAGAGTTTTAATTATAACTGCAGTTTTTAGCCAATATTAAAAAAGCCTTTGCCATTTTTCAATCAACTTATTTTTGGCTTTAGACCTCAGTAAATGGAGCTTTAAAAGTGCTGTCTTCTGATCATAGCCAAATGGTTGATACATTAAAATAAAAGTTGTTTTAATTCTTGAAAATATAGTCAACCTTCGTCTGTGTGCTGCCCTCTAAAGGTTGAATTGAGGTATTACAGTTGAATTTTTTCATTGGTCAAACCATGTAACCTTCAGAAGTCTCACACCATGATCTGCAGCTCCAGTAATGATATAAGTCCAGCCCCCAAGCTCCACCCCTCTGACTGGATGTTCACATTTCGCCTGTGGGTGGAGTCAGCCTCCAACTTCCCTGTTTGGTTTCCTAGGCATGTTTATTTTTAAAAGTGGGGTCATCTGGACCCCACAAGACAGCGCACTGAACTTTGTTTTCATTGATTTTTATTTTCACTGTTGTCTGTGGCAGACATAAAAGGGAGGGATCATACATCAATATAAGGGTGGGGTTATCTGGACCCCGATTAGCTAGCACGAGGGTTAAGTTTATTATACGGTTCATTTCTCACTGTAAAGAGCATCAAAGCTGTATTTTGGTCCGTTCCTGCATTTCTGAGTTATCCTCTAAAAACCTGAGCTATCAACAGCAGCCCCTCCCATGCCCATGAAAACGAGTGGGTCCTCACATGCTGATGTCACAAGGTGAGAACCGCCCCTACAGGAAAGTCTGCTCCACCCCCAGGCTAACACAAACACTTTCTGCACATAGCTAGAAGCTCAAGCTAGCGGTTATCAGCTAGCTAGATCCCAAACGTATCCGAGAATGGTGGCGGCAGGAGAAAGGGAGCAGACTATTTCCTGGTGGGAAAAGCGAGCAACGGATTGGGAGAACTGGTTTAAACGTGGATTATTGAGCTACGGCAGAAGGTAAATGGATCTGCATGAAAGCAAAGAGGACTTTTGATACGGAGATTATATGTCATCATTTCAATAAACCCTGAAATGTTGCTCTGGTGTTGTTGGACAACCCCCCCCCCAATCGCTGGGAGCTCCATCTGTGCTGTGACCTCAGCTTATATGAGGAAAATGAATGCGTGCAAGGGGGCAGAAGATCGGAGTGGTAAGAGAGACATCGGCCCGCCCAGTCACTAGCTGCATCATTAGCATTAGCCCCAGGTTTTTCTAGCATCTGGTTTTCTGATTTCAATTAAGATATTCTAAGAAACGCAGTTTTAATTGCAAATTATTTTATATAGGTCCTCTATTATGAGAAAAATGCTACAAGAACGTGTAAAAAACGTGTTTTAGCATGTTCTTATGGAAATGTTCTCACGATGGATGACATGTATAAAGAATATTATACATTACATTATACTTTTACATATATAAAAGTGCCTTTTTAGTATTTGGGGCATAAAATTATCCTGATATTCAAAGTGGGATCAGCAAGTAAATCAAAAGAAAAGCAAACTTGATTTCATTAATAAGCCAAATTCTAGACTTTAGTAAATCAAATGTATGCCTGTTTTAAAATGAAGTTCTTTAAATGAAGAAGAAACAAAGTTCTTGCTTTTTAAAAAAAAAAAAAAAAAAAAAAAGCTTTTTGAGCTAAAACAGGCAAAACATTCTCAACAAACAAATAAGAATAGCTCCACTTCATCTTCCAGCACCTTTCTGCTTGTTGGTTGAAGCAGAAATTATTCATGAAAACTGAGTCACTGGTGGCTTCTGCAAACCTCTTTTCAAGCGAGCATCCAACTATAACTTCATCTACTTCTATAAAAACAGTTCCTGAATTCTCCTCACCAGGCGAACACGTAACGCTGCAGACACAAGAAAACACTTACAGTATGAAGGATCCTTCACCATGAGAGAAGAGGTGGTGACAGAAAAAGAGAATACGGGGTCATTGGTGTCAAAGAAAGAAAAAGGCTCCAAGTTACCAGAAGAGAGGGAACATCTTGATCCGACTCCATTCAACAGAACCAGAAATGATTTTGAGGATTCTCATGAAGTTAAAACGGAACTGGACAAATAATTCAGTGTCATTCATTTAAAGTGCAGGTGCTTACAGCCTGATGTCTGATCAAAGAGAAGTCTGCTCGCCACACATCAGCAGGTGGTGCTGGAACCAACCGAATACATCTCATCAGCAGAGCCAGTTTGGACTTCCCATTGAGACTATAAACAACTTTAATCATTTCTGTTGCCCCGTGTGTGGTACCCAGCATCGTATGCACGCAGATTGCAGGTCTTAATACAAAACTGCAGGCCTCTGATAAAAAAAAGGAGAAACAGAAGCGAAACAAGGGACAGAACCTGTGCAGAATTTCCTGTCTGAGCCGGGATAAGATAGGACAGTGTGCTCCAACAGTCGGAGCAGGTGAAGGCGAAGAGGACTGAGGAGGAAGATCTAAATTGGATCTTTGCTCCAGGGCTGCTCCTACTCTGATGGAGAGGTGGAGAGCAGACCGGGAAGAATGGAACAAAGAGAGAGCGGAGGAGAAAAAGTAATGCAAAGATGGAGAGCCAGGAGAAGGTGGTGCAATTCAACTGCAGGCTGCATCTTTGCTTTGTTTGACACAACATGTGCACGTCCACACAAACAGAACATGGCAGCGCACAGAAAACACTGAGAGAAGCAGCAGATAAGACCCATGAAAAAGCACAGACAGATAATAAGATCAGTGAAAAGGCCGGTAAATTACAGGAGAAAACCACAGTAAAGAAAGGATGTTAGACATGACAACACGAGCAGAGATAAAGAGAAGAGAAAAAAGTTTAACATATTCTAATAAAGGGAAAAAAAAAACTGAATGGAAAAAAAACATCAAAACATAAACAGTGATGCATTTAGGAAAAAGAAAAAAGCAGATAAGCAGAAAAATCCCCAAAGAAAAATGAGTGAAAAACCATAAAAAGAAAAAATACAACACAAACAAGAACGGGGAGAGCAAACAGCACTGAGCTGTAAAACAAAGAAAAAAAGCAAGCATTAAAACAAGATGATGAAAAAAAAAGGAGCAAAAGGCAGCGCAGCAGAGATCTGACAAAAACAGGATCATAAAACCGTCTGACGGACGCCGTTTCTGTGTTCCACCTGTAAGCAAACGTCGACGTGTTGTAGATCTGCACATGAATTCTTTACTAACACAATCTAGAATAAGTATTTCACTTATAAATAAACGTGTAAAGAAAACCCCTTAAACATCTGACAACTACACCTGTGTATTTAAGATTGCTGCTGTATGGCATTAAATTCCCGCCAAAAAGTCCCTCACGAGCATATATCAAACTCCATGCCAACAATGAACGTTCCACAGGCGCAATTCTGCCTCCACGAGTGCTTCTGCAGTCCCACGCACTCGTGGAGCAACTCCTCACAAAAACAGAAACCTGCGTGTGATTGGCCACTTTTCTACTGGCCCCGCCCCGTTACCCGTTCTTTGTGTTCCCATTTAAGTATTAACCTTTGTGCTCTCTCATAGGGTCCAGATGACCCCACCCTTATAATGATGTGTGATCCATCCCATGACAAAGGTGGACAGGATTTTATCTCTGCCACGGACACCAGGGAAGATAGAAAAAATCCCTGGAAAAAAAGTTCAGTAGTGGGGTCCAGATGATCCCAGTTTTAATGTAAACATGCCTAGGATAGTACAATGGTTACATAGAAAACAGAACGAAGATTACGAGAGTGGAGTACGTTTATTTCCCGCATGGAGTACGTTTATAGAACTTGTTTAGTGCGGATTTGGAGTTCGTTCACTGAGCGTTTTGGAGTACGTTTATTGCAAGGGTGGAGTACCTTTACTGTGCGCGTTGAGTAATTTTACTGCGCCCATGGAGTACGTTTATTGCGCCTTTTGGAGTACGTTTACTGCACCCGTGGAGTACGCTTATTGCTCAAATAAAGTACATTTACTGCGCCCGTAGAGTACCTTTACTGTGCACGTTGAGTACATTGACTGCGCCCGTGGAGTATGTTTATTAAACGTGTGTGGAGTACATTTATTGTGAGCGTGGAGTACATTTAATGTGCAATTTGGAGTATGTTTATTGAACATGTGGAGTACCTTTATTGCGCGTGTTGAATACGTTTACTGTGCCCGTGGAGTACGTTTACTGCAAGCGTGGAGTATGTTTATTGCACGTTTTGGAGTACATTTATTGTGAGCGTTGAGTATGTTTATTGCTAGCGTGGAGTACCTTTACTGCACGCGTTGAGTAATTTTACTGTGCCCGTGGAGTACAGTATGTTTGTTGAACGTTTTGGAGTACGTTTTTTGAACGTTTGGAGTACGTTTACTGCGCGTTTTGGAGTATGTTTATTGCGAGCGTGGAGTACGTTTACTCCGCCAGTGGAGTACATTTATTGCACGCATAGAGCTTGATATATGCTCCTGGGGGACTTTTGGAGGAATTTAACGCCATATGTTTGCTTGTGGTCCTCTGCAGACAGAGGGCAGAGCTGGACAGACACATAACAAACAGGTCACCAACATGCACCAAAAACATGTCCGAGCAATTGACAAAGACAGAGTATGTGTGGTAATGGTAACCATGGAGAAACAGCAGAAGAATCTAATCCACAGAGAACAGCCTAAACAACAGAGAAACTGAAACCAGCAAAATGCACAGGGAGAGAAACCCGAGTGCAGGCAGGCAGAACATTTACAAGCGGCAGAAGAGCATGGATGCAAAAGGAAACGTGTGTTCAGGCGCAGGATGCACCGGCTGCTGATCTTCCCGAGCAGCCCTGCAGCCTTTGCTGGGACAGTAACCTTGTGCTTGTGAGCAGAGTCCTCAGAGATGCATGGACCCTGTCATAGCCGGGGCCCTGGAGCCAGCTCACCCAAACAGCCCTATAATTCTGCACGGCATCTGCATTCAGGGGCCATTCATCACACGGGGCACAGTCACAGGTACGGCCGCCTGCGGCTGCGCACGCCTTTAATTCTGAAACGCAATTCCTATAACTCTGCACAAGTCTTCCGTATAAAGCCTCTTTACTGCTGCCTCTCTGCTCACAATCTGCAGCTAAATCTGCTTTACTGTCTTTATCTTCTGCCAGTAAAGTCATCCAAACCATCACAGCCTCAGCTTCACCTTCACATTTAAAAAAACACTTTATCTCCTACTTTATAGTAACCACCACATCTACAAAAAACAATTTTGAAATTTGATTGGAGTGAAAAAACAGATTGTTGGTCCACTGAAGGCAGAACTGGAACTATTTCCATAAACTAAGATGCTGTTTTGAGGTTTTGGTAAATACGATGTTCTGATCTCCTTCATTAAGATATCTATACTTCCAGACTCTTCTGAGGCATTCTGCTGATTTCATTAAGGCATGTTTGAGGAGGTACAACTACAGTGTTCCCTTTTTTATGGGTTATGTATCATAAATACAATAAGATAAAATCTGTAAAGTAGAATTATGTGTTATTTAGGATAGTTAAAAGTTCTCACTACACATTTAGTAGGGGTGTGATCCACTGGACCCACTGATTCATTAAGTTCATTCCTTTCATAGATATTTTGATTTGTAGTTCATTTTAATTAAAAATATATTTACCGTACATTACAAACATATTTTATTTTATAGCTACATCAATGCAATGATTTGTTCAAAATTTTAATTTATGTTGTTCTTATATTCTTTTTGTTTGAAAACAAAGAAAAGAAGAAACTATTTTTAACTTTTTTTTTTAGCTCAAACTCCACATGGTCAATCATGAAATGATCACGTTAATCCCAATTAATCAATTACACATAAATTAGGGTTTTTTAGGGTTTACAAATATAGAAAATAAAAGTCAAAATGTTTTACTAGCATGAATGTTTAAATTTAAGTCAGCCGAAAACGCCTCTTACATTTCTCCCAATAACTTGGTATCTGTGAGCACAGCATGAGCCGTATTGCTGCTGTGATGTCATCAATGTGCGACTTTGTAATTCTTCACAGAACTAATGCAATAAAACGTCCATAACCCCACAGCTATGATCTATTGTGTACGGCAGGGGTGTCAAACTCAACCGCACTGGGGCTCAAGATCCAAAACACACCTGAGGTCGCGGAAAAAACAGGATCAACATTTGTTGAACACTTTAAAACTATATCTTTGAAACATTAAAATCTGAACTTTGTGACATAATTATGAACTAGACATATAGCATTACCTGCAATAATGCTTGTGTGAATGCTGTAAAAATTTGGCTGCTGAAGATGATGAAACTGATAGCAGAAAATGCTGAAGCTGAAATCAATGAATGTTTTTAGCTAAAAACATTAGCTAAATACAAAAAAAATGTAGGTTATCCAAAACAGCTAGCATGTAGATAAAAAATAGCTAAGCTTTAAATAGCCTAAAAAACTGAAAAAAGCCAAAATTAGCCAAAACAGCTAGCGTGTAGCTTAAATATTAGCTGAACTCCAAAACAGCCCAAAAAATAAAAATAAAAAAGATCTTAATAGATGCAAAAACAGTCCAAAAAACTAGCAGAATGCAGGTTTTTAAAACTTTAAAACTGCAGCTTTTGAAAATAATAATGAATAATAAAATATCTGGAATATTATTCCAGAATAAATTTAAACCTTAAATAACTTTCAATATTTTACTCTCCATAAAAATATATATATTTTAAATTATACAAGTTAGAAATGAGCGCAAGATAACATCTGGCCATTAATAAAATGAAATAAAATGATCTGGAGGGCCGGATAGAATTACCTGAAGGGCCGGATCCGTTTTTAAAATTGCACTGAAAAAAATCTGTGAAACGAGACCATAAAAGATGAACTTTGATGTAACGAGGGAACAATGTGTACTGAGTTTGTCTGAGTCAGTTTGACTCATTCCGATCTTTCTTCAGAACTCATTACTGATCTCCCTAACAAGTGGACTCACTGTAAAACCTCTGAACTGGGTTTAGACTGATCGACTGAATAAACAGAGCGTGGAAAAAGACGTGTCATTGATTTAGTAAAAAGCACAAACTTTACTGTATTCTCATTGACATACTTTGCAGGTATTTCTGCTGATGTCCTGATCAGGTGTGTGCAGCCAATCAGAAGATGGGAAGAATGTGATATGATGGAACAGTGAGGAACACACTCTCCAGAGACACGTTTCTCTTTTTGCTTCTGTTGCAAACGCTTTTTTTAGAAGTTTTAATCCTGACACCAACGTGAAAATGTGCATGTTTTAAGGACAGAATATTGACCAGCACTGGAGTAAAGCAGAAAAAAACAGAGACGAGGCGCCAGTCAATAAGGCTCCACAACTGAATGTGGATTTTAAACTACAGTGAAATAAATTGGAGTAAAATGACACAAAGCAGAGATCTGGAGAAATATCTATCAGCTCAGCAGAGCGTTATCAAACTGAAGCCAGGAGGCAGAAGACAAAGCTCCGGCTGGAGAGAAGATGAGCAGCAGTGGCAGTGATGGATAAAGTTTTACAGGATGGAGCCTGCCGTCCTGTCAGCCCACACAAAAGGCCCATCTCGGGGTCTGCGGAGAGTTCTTTGAGAAAAGGTTGTGCTCACCTTGACGTTTCCTCCGATCAGGTCAGGCGGCTCTTCGTCCGTCTCTAAAGCCACGTTGATGGTGGCAAAAGGCCGGCTGGCCATCTGCTGCATCTCCCTCAACAGTTGCTAGAAAAAAAGAGAGTGAAGGTCAGCGACATGTAAATAATGAATATACAGTCTCCACTCTCCCCATAAAGATGATCTTTTACTGCTTTTTAAAGATCAAAATGAGACAGATGGGGGAAGGAAAAAGTGTCAAACTGTCCTCGGGACGGATGATGAAAAGTCCTCCTGCAGAGCGCCTTTAATGAAACCAATCAATTCTCATGTACAAACAGTTTCCAGAGGAGCAGCGTCTTCTATTACATCACCACACTCATGAAGTTCAGCTGAAGGAACTTTACATAAAATGGAACCAAGGATATTCTACAATGTTCAACTGCATGTCATGGTTACTCTCTTTCAACTCTTCATCAGAATGGTCACACTTTAAGAACAAGTCGATGAAGACTGCAGACCACACCCTTAAAATACTGCATTTTTATTATATGTTTATTTGTAAAAATCTATTATAGAACGAATTAATAAGAAACATTAGAGGTTTGGAGAGTTAGTATTTCATATTTGCATCAGAACACATTTAATACCAGCAAAGAAATCAAATAAGTCAGGAATAGTTCATTGTTTCTACCTATTTAACCTTTATGTTCTTTTATGGGGTCCAGATGACCCCACACATTGATGTGTGATCCCTCTCATGACAAAGGTGGACAGGACTTTATGTCTCACACCAATGAAAATAAAAAAAAATCCTTGAAAAGAAAAAATCAGGAATGCTGTCTTGTGGTGACCCCACTCTTAATGTAAACATGTCTGGGATAGTACAAGGGTTGAGAAGGAATTATTGAAATTATTCATGGACTGAAACTGTTTTTCCAACACATTTTCATTACAATGTCGTCACATGTTGACGTTTGTTTACAGACTGCTCTGTGCAACTTTTTAACGGTCTGGGAGTCTCCAACTTTTGTTTTTTTAATCTACAGCCCGATTTAAATGCAGAGCAGACGAGCTGAACCTAGTTACCCAAAACCATTTTAATCGAGCTATTGACTGAATAAAAGAACTGGAACGAGTGAGTGTGATGTAATATAAATTGGGTTTTAGTTTTATTTATTTTTCATATATCTATTTCTCTGTAATTGCCGACCAGAGAGACGGATTGTGTTTCACCTGGTGGTGAAATGACGGCAAAGACCTGCAAACACACCTGAGCCACATTTGTTCTTCAATCCTACACAGACCTTGTTTAAAGTAGGAGGGGGGGGGAGATAAAGGAAGGGGCAAAGAATGGACCAGAGAGTGAGGATTTCCAGGGCAGAGGAAGACGTTGGCGGTGACGATGAGCAGAAGCTGAGAGACAATAGGAACCAACAGAGGACACAATCGAACCGGATTTCTGTGCGGCGGGGGCCCGCGGGGCAGCTTTGAATTAATCTGCAGAGAGCTTTCAACCCCCAGGAGGCTGCTGAGTGAGCTTATTGACATGTTAGCGCCCTCCATCCAAACATGACACCTCATAATGATATTGTTAACGGAGCGGTTCTCGGCAGAGTCCAGACTGGCCTGAGTTCAATTCCACAGACCGTCTCTTTGCTGGACAAAAACACTCTGGAGATTTATACTGTCGGTTTTTATAAAACATCTCTGCGCTGGAAGAGCTGGACAAGAAGTTAACTGTTTTATTCTTAGTTTATCAGTCACTTTTCATGTTTAGTGTTTGTTTGATCAGGAATACACCCTCCATGGGATTCTTAAAGCCTGAACAACTCAAGGACTTTACATAAGACACTTTTTATAGACCTAAAATAAAGTTATAAACAAAAATGTAACTTTAAAACACATTTCAGCCTCTGAATATACTTGTTATATTACGCAATAATCATTACAGACATTAACTTAAGTATAACATGTTAATACAGAGTTTTTATAATTTTCATTTTTACTGTTAGACATTCTAAAAATTAAATAGTGATAAAATGTTATAAATTAGGATGTAAAAGATATTAGATATATGTATTGAAATAGGCCAGTGGAAGTAACAGCAGTATCAGTTCAAAATATTCAAAAATATCAAAAAAATGATCAAGCAACTGCAGTATTGTTTGGAAACCACAGATATGAACAAGAATATGTTACTTAAAAGGTATAAAATCAATCAAGACACACGCACACACATACATACATATATATACATACAGTTCATATTATGTTAAAAAGTTAGTTTTAAAGCTTTAAAAATGTTGTTTTAGAGTGTTACATAAATGTCCGTTTTGTGACCTGAGGTGTGTTTTGGATTTTGGCCCCTTATGCGATAGAGTTTGACTCTCCAGCATTGGAGGATCTCTTGTCAGAGATAAAATTCATGTCCTGTTTTGTACGACCGCAAATAAACTCCTTTGAGCGGGCACCCTTTCACTATTGACAAAACACATCATGACCTATCATTAAAGCAATCAATAATCATAATACTACCACCACAAGCTTTATATTTTTCTTTTTTTTAAGAGGTAAACAATTATTTTTTATGGAACACAAAAAGTAAAGTTAAAAAAGTAAAAGTTAAAAAAGTATGTTTTTCTTCTAAAATACTTGGAATCAAACCAGATCTTTAGAGCTCAGAAGTGTTTAGTCCACTCGCTGCTGAAGTTTCTTTTCCTAGCTGGCAGTAATTAATACGAAGCAGTGAGAGGTTCAGCGGGTAAAGTGTTCCAGCTCATCTCCAGTCAAGACAGTTTCTGCTGAAAGCACAGACAACACCGAGCTGCACTTGAAATTACACTCAGATCATCCAGAAATAAGTTGCTCCAATAAAAATAGTAGAAAAGCTTAAATCATAGCTACTAATAAAAGCAAAAACTGTCTCCAAACTCTCAGAGGATCAGGAGGAAAACAGTAACAGATCAAAGCATGAAAGATTTGAATCATTACAACAATACAAAAACGATATATTCTTGTAAACACGTGAGTAATCTTTAAGTAAATGTAAGGAAAATGAAAGTAATCAAATATTAATATCATATCTTCATAATTTTAAAAACAGAAACTGTGAGATTTTGAAAAAATAGTGTCAAATTTCGGACATCACTTTCATTCGATGGCGTCACCGATATTTGGCTGGTCTGCTATCTTTAGCCCGGAGCTTCCAGCGCTCAAATATATTTAACAACAGTTTGATAACTTTAAAAAGATCACGCTACTACAAAAAATCATTGCTTTCATTTAAATGTAAACTTCTGTGGTTCAGAACGCATCCATGTGAAGAAAAGAGCTTCTCAGCGCAATGCGGTTTACCCGTCGCGACTGAAGACTTTATATCTCTCCGCTTGGATTTAAAAATATATTTCAAGCACACACTAACACTTAAAATGCCCTTTCAAATGGAGGGAAGGGAGAAGGGAAAATTCGGATTGGGCCTTACTTTAGCTTTTAAGAAATTAGGATTTGCATTCATTACCTTCTTTTTTTAAAAATAAATATGAATTGTGTCTTTTTTTGTACAAAAAACATAAAAAAAAAAACTAGCATCTCTCAAGATGTGATTGTTTTTATGTTTAACAGATCTCAAATAGCTTATTTTTAAAGTAAAAGTTGCTCTGTGCCAAACAGGATCATCTCAGTGAGCAAGTAACCAATGTTGTGTAGCATAAGATAATCTGTGCTTTAAACTCATAAAGATCAAACTTTTTCCAAAGTTTATCTTTCCATCTAAAATCTGTTGATTCTGGAGGTAGAGTTGATCAAAAACAACATCTTCAGGTCAACATGGATGTAAAAACCTACAGAGTTTATCATCTATGTGAACCTCAGACATAATTTAAGAATGTAACGAATCTAAATTATATAAATGCTAATTCAGTAATCCCTACTTTAATAAAATCTATTATTTTACAATGATTCAGACTAAAGGAGCTGCAGGTTGCAGACCTCTGGTCTAAGTGATTGAGTTGCTGTCAGTCAACTTTTCTAACTGTCACCAACCAGAAGGCCACGCCCCCTATCACATTGAAGCGGCTACACAAAATCTGTCGATCCAACATTTTGAACATTAGACGGTCAGAAAGCACCACACAGTTTTACTGAAGCCTCTAATTGGTCAGTTTATAACTTGAATAACTTCCACTATCGGATTGTTTTACAATGAAAATTCAAGAAGATGTGAAAAATAAATAAGAGTAAGAATGTTAATTCAGACCAATAGAATGAGTAACAGCTGTTTATTTCTCTATACAAGTCTATGGGATTTTGGAACAGCAGGGGGGAGGGGTCACTCTGTCCAATTCTCATGTACAGCTAGGATATGAATGAAACATGCAGGAGAAGGACCCAGGAGCCTGTCAGGACCACGTCTGAGAACCACTGGTGTCAATAGAGAATATCTATAATAGGCAGGAGTCGATGACATCACAGTACCCCTCAAATGTATTTGGATTATTAAAGCACCCGTTTTTAGATGGTTGTGTCAGGAGGACGTTGAGTCACCTCAGACATCCAACTGTCCGTTCACAAGACTTCTCTCCATAATAGGAGAGGTGCAGCAGCATCTGAGGAGCAGGAAGCACTCCTATAGAAACATATTGTACATTTCCCACAAAGCCCTGCATGCCACGCTGTGAGTAGGCAGCTGCTGTACTGCATTCAGCACTCCACAGAGAACCACACACCAGAGGAGTTACAGAGCAAGCTGCCCGCATCGCAAACTGCCTTTGACTTCTTGTAAAGCTCTGAGTGAGTGCAGTCAGTGACCACAGTGGAACAAACGCATGGAGAGAATGTGTCTGTGCAGGACAAAGAAGGATGAAGTTTTTTCAAATTGAGGACATTTATTTTAAACTAGTAAAACTCTGGAAAAACCTGAAGAACAGCATAAAAATGAAAGGAACTGAAGAGTCTTTTTTATTTAGAACTTATTAATGACAAGCAGAAAGGTGGTAACATACACCCACCCCCTCAAAAAAAAAAAAAAAAACAAACATATATATATATATATATATATATATATATATATATATATATATATATATATATATACATACTCACCAACAAAAATGACCATGTTTAGAAATTCCAACCAACACATTTAAAAAATGATTTGACCAGCAGTGGACAGGTAAACAGTAAATTCATCTCATCATTTAAATTTTTCTTCAACCTAAAAATGAGCAAAGTAAATCTGCTACAATCTAATCTGTAAGGTCTACATTTACATTCTTTAACAGACCTAAGTTTAGCCTTTAAATGGAAATCCCATCTCACTGTTTGAGTCCTTTTGTGAATACATTTTGGAGTAATAGATGCTTCACTGCTCCTGCTTACTGACACTGCTGGACAGTAGACCATTAGAGTTCTGGACCTTGTTAAGAATAATCTAACAGTCATCCGCCAGCATGTGTCACGATAATAAATGACACATTATCTGTAGGCTCAAATATGAAAATATTTCAATACTTGAAAAATCAGATCAGTGCAAGACAAAATTGGTATTTACTTTAACATAACCTCTTATTCATGCTGTAAGGAAACTTTAAGAAGCGTTAAAGAAATGTAGTATGTAGGTTAAGGTTAAAAAAAGAAATGAAAAAATCCCAAAGGACAAAGAGGTTTATGGAAGTCAGACGGCCAAGAAAAGAGAAGATGGAAGCAGAGAAAAGTCTGAGACTTCAAACAGTGAGTTTCAAATCATTATGAAAACTGAATTTATGTGTCAAAAAGATCAAATTCTTTGTTTTTCAATTAAACTCAAAGATAACATTGTGTCTCAGGATCTATTGGATCACTGAACTCAATGTCA
Organism: Oryzias javanicus; assembly: GCA_003999625.1. Taxonomy (NCBI): domain Eukaryota; kingdom Metazoa; phylum Chordata; class Actinopteri; order Beloniformes; family Adrianichthyidae; genus Oryzias; species Oryzias javanicus. Next base: position 4,118,039 of record CM012458.1, read on the forward strand.
GGCACCTGTGATCAATAGTTTTTCAAGTGAGTTCAATTAAAGAAAAACTACTGAAGCAGACTAACATTTTTATGGAGAAAAAAGAATCTATGCTGCTGACAAGTGTCAAATAGTTGAATGTCTTAGACAAGCAGCAAAAATGTTGAATATTTCAGCATGATCATCGTAAAAAAAGACCCACGGGTTGGTGCAGATAAAGAGAGAATGAGGAAGGTCTCTGCAGACAGATCCTCGGATTAACCCTCGTGCTCTCTGATGGGGTCCAGATGACCCCACCCTTACATTGACGTGAGGTGGATAGGATTTCATCTCTGCCACGGACACCAGTCAAAATCCCGGATGGACTAGAGGGCGGATGGACACCATGTCAGCAAGGAGGTGGTGGAGTCATGGTTTGGGCTGGTCGCCCCTTTAGGGTCCCTGAAGGTGTGAAAATGACCTCTGAAAAGTAGGCGGAGTTTCTGACAAAATAAGAGTCCTATGTTCAAATGGACCTTGACCTATGAAGATGAAATAATAATAATAATGGATTAGATTTATCTGGACCTCTTCAGACGCTCAAAGCGTTTACAATGACTATCCATTATTCATTCATACTTGGTTGAAAGCTACTACTGTAGCCACAGCTGCCCTGGGGCAGGGTGACTGAGGCGTGGCTGCCAGTTCGCAGCTACAGCCCCTCTCACCCTCACCGGGACATTCATACACATTCACACACCAGTGGAGTCACACTGGAGGCAAGTAGGGTTCAGTGTCTGCCCAAGGACACAACAACAGTGGTTGGCTGGCTGGAGCGGGGATCGAACCACCTATCCTTCCATCATTGCTCTATCACCTGAGCCACTGTCGCCCATAGATAAGTTTAGATTTCAATAAATATGACCTATTAATGCAGCAGATTCAACAAATGACCATTTTTAGTTCTTTAGACTCTATAAATTTTGTGCAATACATACTTTAGTGATTACTGACTTGAAAATGATGCTGTCATCTGGATTGAGTATTTAAAAAAATTAAAGAAAACAATAATTTGCTAAATCATTTGAAACAGACTGTAGAATAAGGGAAATACCTCAGAAATTTGCTTTTACTAAAGTGAATGTTCATTTTAACCCTTCCCCTATCCTTGGGGTCCAGATGACTCAACCATAGATTGATGTTTGATGAGTCTAAGTTAGTCAAAACAGCAAGTATATAGCTTAAATATCATCTGAACTCCAAAACAGTCTAAAACACATTCATTCATTCATTCATTCATTCATTCATTTTCCTTGCCGCTTTATCCCTTTCTGGGTCACGGGGATGCCGGAGCCTATCCTGGCTGCTGATGAGCGAAGGCAGGGTTTACCCTGGACAGTTCGCCAGTCTGTCGCAGGGCCACAATCACGCACACAGTCACTCACACATTCATACCTAGGGGCAATTTAGAGTAACAAATTAACCTATGAAGTCTAAAACACAAACAAGCCTAAATTAGCCAAAACAGCTAGCGTGTGAATATTAGCTTAACTCCAGAACAGCCTAAAAAAAGCTTAAAAAGAAAAGCCTAAGTTAGCCAAACTAGCTAGCATGTAGCTAAAATATTAGCTAAACTCCAAAACAGCCAAGAAAACTTTAATAAATACCAAATTGGTCCAAAAAGCTATTATAATGCAATTATAACTTTTGACTTTATACTACACTGTGACTCCATATAATATAAAGTAATAATTAACCGACTATTTAGCTATTTAGATCCATCTTGTCGTCTTTCCTTTAGTAAAGAGAAATAGAATAGAAATAAATAGAATTTTGGCTTAAGGTACTTTTTCTGTTCTGCGATTATCTTCTTCTTGCTGTCTAAACCATTCCTAAAAAATAAAAAAAAATCTGCCTAAACAAAAGTTAATCAGAGATTCCCTTTGTACTCTTAATGATGAAATAGGTCAAGTTTATGAGAAGTAATGTAAACCTCTAATAAGTCAGTTTGCAGAGCTATATTGAAAAAACTGAAAGGAGTCAAAACCCACAGAAGAAACCAACAGGATCTTCTTCCACCAAACACCTCGAAGGACAGAATAATATAAGAAAGGAGACCCAATCACAGCCCCTGTTAATTCCAGAAAGCATTCAAAAATAAAACTGTCCCATATCACCCAAAACATAACCAATATAAAAAATATAGATACATCACCTCATCTGTAGACATTGTTTTGGTGAACCATTACTTTTTCACTGGTTAAGCAATTAGATTACATTTCCTGGTGTTTAAATTGTGTTATAACTTTAAATCTGTTTGACCATAGAATTTTATATTCCTATTCGTCACATTTTATTATCCTATTATTTATCAGCTGGAATCCAAGTGAGGATTTAAATAAAAAAGTTTTTTATGGAAAAATCTTTCTCCAGTGAGTTGATCTCTGGTCCCAATTTTGACTCTTCAATAGGTTGATTAGAGCGGTTCCTGTTCAGCCAACAGCTCCAACGAGTTCAAGACCTGTAACAGTCAAACAAAGTCCACATCATCATCCCTCCACCACCGTGCTTTACACTCAATGACTGAGTTTGGTTTCACCAGACCCAGTTTGCCCGACACCTCGCTGCTATTGGAACAGGCAAGTCCACTCTTTCAAAATAACTTCAGCAGTTTGATTTTGTTATTGTTTTTTTTTTTTTTTCCATTTGATAATCCTGATTTCTGTACACTAGGCTTTTGACTATATTTCAATGCTGTCTCTACTAAAATGATAATGCTTTTTACCACCACCTGAACCAGTTCATACATAATAGTCTAATAGGTATGTGTATTGTTCAAACAATTTCAGGATTTATGCACATTTTGAAAAACTATGTTGAACAAGATTAATTATTATATAACTTCAGAAACTCTTATCTCATTTTTAGTATTAACTGTTTATCAGGCTTATCTCTTAAGTTAGCGTACCAAAAAAATGTTGTCTACAGAGCAGATCAATATACTGAAGTATAGTTATATCATCAGCAAACAATACAAGTTTTAGAACCAACACTTAAAAATGATCAATTTTGGGTTTAGCTCTACACAAACTACACACAATTTGTAAGTAACTTTTATTTGTATAGAACTTTTCAGTGACAGTGTCACAAAGGGATTCCAGAGTAAAACAAGAACAATTTAATAAAAATCAAGAAATAAGTTACATTAAAAAAAAAAAAAAATAGAAAAAAGATAATTTAGTTAGAGTCTCAAGGCCACTGCCTGAAAAGCAGTGAATTTAAGTAAATTCAAGTTCAATGAACGGAGGGGGCGGGTTGGGGTGTTTGGGACCAACAGTTGGGAAATGTAATCGAGAGCTTTTCCATCAAGAACTTTAAAAGTCAAAAATAAAATTTTAAAGTAAGTTCTGAAATTTACAGGGAGCCAAAGTAATGAAGATAAAACTGGTAAAAACGTGGGACATTTTGGTGGCTCCTGTGCCTTGCAGTGGCATTTTGAACCAACTGTAGGCATTTTAATGAAGAGTTATTAAATCAAGTAAAAAGAGAATTGCAGTAATTGACAATGGGACTGGAGCAAAATGTTGGATTGAATGGTCTCAATTTTTTTCTAAGAGGTTTTCTAAATTCATTGATGGACATGTCTTTAACTTTTACAGAAAATGTTTGCTGAACCCAAAGGACGGAGTCAGCTATGGGGTCAAATCAGGATCAGCCTAAAGTGAATAAATAAAAAAATGAAAACTTGAAAATAGACATCCTTATGGAATTTTTAAAAAAATATTTAATAAACAAAAAAAACACTGAAAACTTGAAATATGTCTTGAAAATTTGAAAAAAAAACAACTGAAATCTTGAATTAAAAAAAGTATAAATGTAAAAATTACCAACTGAAAAAAATGTATCCATTAGTAAAAGCGGATGTTTTGAATTTTGAACTTTTTTTTCTTTTCTGAACCTCTCAGGTGCCCAATGACTTCAAAGCCCCGCCCTCATGTGAAATTAGGATCAGCTCAGCAGCAAAAACTTGAATATCAGAATTGAAACTGTAAACTGAGGACTGAAAGGGAATATTCAGAGAAGCAAAAAAATAAAAGTTGAAAATTCAAAACAGCACCTGTTACTAAGGAATAAATTATTTTTCAGTGGGTAATTTTTACATTTACAGTTTTTTTAATTCGAGTTTTCGGGGGGGTTTTTCTTCAAATTTTTAATTTTTATTTTAGAATTTTCCTCTTTTTTCAAATTTATTTTCGGGGCGGGTGTTGTCAAATTTTTTCTTTTTTTTTTTTTTTTAAATTTGTTTTTTCCAGTTACAATGACTATTTTTCAAGTTTTCAGTGTGTATTTTTCATTCACGTTAAGCTGATGTGACCCAACAGTCAGGGGACATGCTGTGGTGTGGCTCAGGCTTTCCAGATCAAATCCGACTTACAGAGGAGAGGATGGTGTAAACAATCTTCCTCGACATGTTGAGCTTTGAGAGTCCTATTATAAACAGATTGTTGTTAGAATATAAAGCCCTACTCCAGCTTTGAGGGGCTGTAAATGCATTTTCTCACAAAGAAAAACATTCCAGTTCTTGTGATGTTCCTTGAAAAATCCTCTTCAACTATCTGTGCAACACAGATCATAAATCTTGTAGTTTCAAGGTATCCTCGAGGTTTTTAAACTGCAATTTGAAAACAAAATAACAAAAGAAAAACTGAGTTTAATCTTTATTTAGTCTCTAGCTTTTGTCATTTGTAAAGAAGCATGAGCAGAGAGAGTTGTGATGCCGTCTGTTGACAACATCACTTCAATTGGCATTACGGCAAAAAAGACCAAAATGTTCAGGTAAAAAGGAATCAAAGAAAATGAGGAGGGTAGATTGCATATCTAGTCCATTCTAGTCCATTTAATGTGAGTGTGCACTAATCCAAACTAAAGAAATGCTTTTCAATCTGAAAGATTTGTAAAGCCATGGGACACATTCCAGCTAAAATCTCAAACATGTAAATCACCTGAAGGCGATATGGCATAAAAGAAAATCACGATTTTTTTTCAAATTTATTTCACGATTTTGATTTTATCACAATTTTTTAAAAAATAAATTAAAATTGACAAAAATTGAATTATAATGATTTTAGTTGAAAGAAGTAAACTAATTTTGAACAAATATTTATTTAAATTTTAAATATTACTGGATTGGCCCTTGCCCATTTGCTGCAATAAACAGAGACGTGCGCGTCACACTGCATCGAGTCACACCAGCAGAACGCAGCTGTTTCAATGGAGGACAGACAGACATTAACCCTCAAAAATCAGGCTAGCTCCTTCATTTCTCAACTGATTTTTAAAAAAATGGTCTCGAATTAAAGCTTAGAAAATAATTGATCTTTTGGTATATTTGAATATGTAATATCTATTAAGATCAAGCTGTAAATAGAGCAAGAATTGTGTCACGTGACTTACAAGAAAAAACACCGGGGAGGAGGAGGAGCAGCTCGGATTTAAAGTCACAGGCAGTCAGCAAGCTTTTGTCTTCTCGCTCTTGCAGCTTTTCGTAGAAGATCGTGATAAAACGATCTCTCAACAATGACAGATCGTCAGCTTTGGAGATCGTATCACGGTTTTATACCGTCATATCGCCTACCCCTACCTGAAGGGTCAACAATTTAAATCTAGGTCATAAAATAAAAAAACCTCTAAACTTAAAGCTGAATCTGTGTTTACCTGTTTCCAAATAATGACGTTCTACAGAAGATTCTCAAGCACAGGTGACGGTTTTTTCTAAAATATATTTTTAAAACTTGTGCGGCGTGGTGGCTGACAGACACTTTTGCAGAACCTCTTTTTTCCTACATTTTGATGACTTTGCTTCCTGCCAAGATACTAAATGATTTGCATCTGTAAAGAACTATTAGAAAGGCATTCCCTTTGCACGGGCTGCATGTTTTCCTGACATTCCAACAGTTTCTTTTGTAAGTGACCTTCAGCGCAGCCCGCTGCTCGTCTTTTCCCTCTTGTTCATCATCTCAATTCCTCTACCCTTACCTCTCACTTCAGGATTGATCACTTCAGAAGTAGGCCTTTTGTTCTGAGCAGTCATGCAGCAAACACTGACCTCAGGAGAGAGGCAGAGATGGGAAGGCAGGCAGGCATCTCTCAGAATTTAAAACAATGCTTTGTTGAACCTACAGGGGAATTTAAGGCTCAACAACAGGGACGCAGCAGATGTTGCACAACAGATTTTCCTGCATGCTGCAACACTACCCGCATGTAGAAGGAAGACACAGATTTTTTTTTTTTTTTACATTAAAAGATCATAAATCCAAGCCTCAGCAGTTATTTCAATATTTGCTTAAAGAAATACCAAAGAGCTACAAAAACTAGAATGGTTTCCACCATCAAGTTACCCAGCAGACTGGATTCACCACAGAAAACACTGACCTGTAACTATTTCTACTGGCATCCTGCATGTTTCATGGATAGATCTGTAAACACACTGGACTTCAGAGCTAGTCAACGTGAAACATCAGCAAACAAGCAAATGAAAGGCCTACTCATCTTTACTGAGACAAAGACATTTAAGTAGGGATGTCTCGATCAGGTTTCTCGATTCAGTCATTCAATTTTGTGTACTTGCCAATGGCGAGTCCCGATCTGATACTTTTGTAACACATTTAAAACTAGAACAAATTGAATAAACAGATTTGTGTTGTCTCTTATTTAGTTTTACTTTAGATTGCAAAGTCTTATATTTTGCAATCGTTGCCGGGATAGTTTGCTCTTTTACACTTTACTTTTCGCTGACCAATTTTGAACATCTGCATCAAGTACAACACTTGTTTTCTGCTACTTTGGTATAGTGGAGGTATGCTGCAAAGCAGTAACTGAGAAGGAGACGACTGTACAAGTACGCTGGTTAAGTGTTTATGACATAAAGATTGTTGGGAAAACAGTATAAAAAGGAATGACTGTCACGTAAAAAGTGAATTAAATGAGCCTACAATTATCTGACCAAGTTTCAATGAAAAGCTGTGTCTCAACATTGCTCCAATATTCTGTTTACATCCCATAATTCCCAGCTGTGATGGCCATTTTGGTCCAGTTGTTCCACTCCGAGCACAGAGTCTATTCAGACTAAGGAAACTCGGAGGAAACAGGAGCTCAGTCTGATTAATTTTTCTTTATATATATTATATTATATTATATTATATTATATTATATTATATTATATTATAACATTTGTGGTTAAAGTCTGCATTTATTTTTTGTTAGAAAATGTGTTTTATCTGCAAAATATGGATTATAGAAATAAGAAAGATAGAATTTTTCTGTTCAAGTCTTCAGAGTAGCCTGAGAAAGAAAAATGAAGGGATACTCCAAATTCACATACTCAGATATGTCAAATTAAAATTTTGACCTTAAGCATACTATTGTTGAAGATCAACCGTAACCAAGCTGTTAGTAATTGAGGGCTTTTAATCGACTTTGTGATCAATCATCTGCATTGCAGTCAAGACAAAACTTTTTCCATAAGGAATGTAGTATATATGGCATCTTCTGGTGTTTACATGTTAGCATTTCTTTCTATTCAGTCCTAAATGCTTGTTTAGAATGTTTGGACGTCTATAGTTTCTGAGTTAGAGTGAACATGAACAGATTTTCCATGACATGTCTGGAAGTTTCCTTCTCAGTGATAATTCTAATTTGCATACAAGAGCACCCCAACTTTTACACACTCAGAAAGGATCACCCACTAAGAGAAATGGGGCCACACGTCAACAGGGACAGAACACAGAGGAGGGTGAGGCGCTCTCAACCAAGAAGCTACAGTCAAGTTCACTGCCAGGAGAGTAGGAGTTAGCAAGACGAAAGACCAGAATAAACGAGCGTGAGCAGTCAAACTGCCAGCTGGGGTCACCTTGAGCAATCCATCTCCCTCCAGAGCAGGAGGGGGACAATGGACGCTTTGGCCCCTTCAACTGCCCTCTGTGGAGACCACAGAACAGAGCCAGCTTCTGCTGCCCAGTTAGCGTCCATATAGCTACAGCCATTTCTGCACTCAAGATTCAAGCAACAGATTCATATTTTTGTACTGATTTTTTTGGTGTCTGAGCTGATGATAAAAACTCAGCTCCTTTTTGAAATTACCACACGTCCTCTGGCTGTGTTTGTCCCAGGCTAATAATATTCAGCAGGATCAAACTGCAGTAATGAGCCAAGCCTTACGATTACTTTTCCAAATTGGGAGAACACGTCGGAGAACATTCTGCACCGACTTCAGTCCAGTCTTCTGTGGGATAAACCCTGTTCACGGTTAAAGCTCTAACGAGGAGATCCTAACCGAGAAGCCCGTACTGCTTAACGATAACATTCATCTCATCCTGTGACGGACCTCACAATCACACTAACGCCAGGTCCATCAATCCGTGCGGGATGCTGCCAGGAACACCCGATGAGGAACGTTCAGTTTGTGCAGCTATAATACAATGCACCAGCTGTTCTTCACTGAACCAAAAAAAAGCTAAATACATGCAAATTGTTAATTCCATTCCTCTGAATACAAAGACTACCATGTGTAATTTAAAATAGTGTATTAAAGAACCATCAGGGAGGTTTGCAGCTAATCTCTGCCGTGTGATGTATAACACTCAAGAACAGGAGGGACCCCAAATTATTCTGATTCAATACTGTAATACAGAGTTTTGGAGAAGCTTTTGTTTAAAGAGGCTAACAGCTGCAAAGTAAACAAAACTATGTCAGCTGCATTAGCAGGCTGCTGTTTGTTTCTGGAACTGGTGAGTGTGAGGAAAGGTGGCCATGCTGCTGAGAAGGCCCTCTGGATCCTCATCTGGATCCTCACAGATGAGGATGGGATCCAATCGGATGATCCCACACGCTTCTCAGCATCTTCACTGCCTTCCAGGTTTCTGTAATCTAGAATCCTATTGGTACCTGGAGAGCTGCAGTCAAAGAAGATTTTAAAAAAAAAAATACAAATTGAACAAATGACTGAATGAATGAATGAATGAAATGGTTTATCTCAAGCAATACACAAATTAGACATATTACATAATCGATCACAAGTAGATTACTTTAAAAGGGAGGAAGTGAATTTATATAATCCCACCCGGTTCGACTTTACCATTTTCTTTACATGGATTACAAACGGTTCAGGAATTATTATAGTATTTATACCCTATAATCATAGATTCAGGTTATTAAGGATCCTGAAGACTTGTCTTTGATTTATATTGAAGATAAGTCATTTATATTAATCAGAACTAAAAATCTAAATATATCTGGACGATTATCATAAAAAAAAAAAAAAAAAATCCAAGCATTTTCAGACCATCACCAAAAAAATTTACCGGCGCCAATCAGCCCCAAAAATCCACGACACCCCCAATGGATTAATAATCATCTGAATATGCAGACGATGATCAGTAATTATTAGCAGAAAAGAAAAATCTACATTCATCAATGTAAAAAAAGAAAAAAAAAAAACAAAAAAGAAAAACTGTGCTGATTGTTTTAATTATATAAGATCTGTTGTAAATCCCACATTAGAAAAAAGAAAGAGAAAAAAATCCAGAAAATGTGCAGATTGTTTTCATTGATAAAGATAATCCGTGACAGTTTAGTGATAGATTTATTTAATGGTCAATTAGTCGACTAATCGTGACGGCCCTCATTGGCATTAGATCAGTATTCAACAGTCAGGACGGATGTAGTTTTCTTCTGAGCGGCTGAAAGTCTGGACCGTTGGTGCTTGAGACGAGTGGTGACGGAGCAGGCCAGAGGTCACTCAGGTCTCTCTCCAAACCGGCGACTGAATGGATGGGGGCGACATGAGAGGACGGGCGAGACGAGGGGGCTTCGAGACAGACACCCACAGACAAAATGTGGGACAGCAATTTGGAGAGGCCAAGGGTAAGGGCACAAGGACACGTCCACGGTAACGAAACTAATGTCAGTTTTTACTCACCCTTAGCATGAGAAAACATTTACAGACGGGGAGAATAAAGCCTCCTGAACCAACACATTCTCATTCCCGTCACATATCGACGCATGGTTAAAGGTCCCGCCGCCTCAGAACTTGAAGTTTTTGGAGGTACCCTTCTCGTCAGAATCTGAAGAGGTGGCTGAACCAATTAGATCAAGCCAGCCACCCACCAGCGCGGCAGTACAGTCAGTACCGGAGGCAGTACCGGACGCGCAACGGTCCCGGAATTGAATCGCAACCCGACCTGCAGGGTGCCGGGTCAAGATGCGACTAGCTGGCGGATCTACTATATATTTCACGACTTCCCATCCGGGTCTGGTACCGGGACGCGGAGCATGCTAGTACACCTGGTGCCAGAGGCGGGGGTCCGGGAAAGGCGCCTGAGAGGAAGGGGAACTCCGAGACTGGCCGAGAACAGGAAGTTGGGGGTTGTCCTCAACATTCAGTTGAATTTTAACATGCCTCTCCCCGTATAATGATCTGTGCTGTTATGTCTTTTATATTATTTTTAACATCTGTCAGAGGAAAACAGATCAAATATTGCTGTTGGGTTAATTTAATGTCCACTGTCCCAGAGAAATAAATATAAATTGAATTGAAGTTAACTTTAAAAGGCAACACATAACCACAGTTGATTTTAAAATTTGTTTCTTTTTACGTCAGTGATTCACTACTCTCCAGAAAGATTTCCTTCATTTAGCGCCAGTTATTTCTGATCAGCATCAAGTCAAACTTCAAGAATTGTCAGGACACTGTTTCTCACAGTGAATTGTTTTCTGCTAGCTTTTTTGATATTCTGCATTTAATAAGATTTTTTAGACTTTTTTTAAGTTTAGCTAATATTTCAGCTACATGCTAGCTGTTTTGGCTTATTTAGACTTGTATTTTTATGTTTTTTAGGATTTTTTTGAGTTAGGCTAATAATTACACGCTAGCTGTTTTTGGCTAATTTAGGCTTTTACAGTTTTTTAGCTATTTTATTCAGCTACTTGATAGCTGTTTTGGCTAACCTAAGTTTTTTTTTTTTTTTGGTTTGTTAGGCTAATTTGGTAATTAACTAATAATTTAACTGACTAACAGCTTCAACGTTGTCAGCTATGAACTTCAGTTTTCAGCTATCAATTTCAGCATCTTCAGCTATCAGCACTATTATCTTCAGCTGCCAAATTCAGCTTACAGCATTCACACGAGCATTTTTACAGTTAATTCTATATATCTACTTCATAATTATGTTAAAAAGTTACAGTTTTAAAAATGTAGTTTTAGAGTGTTCAATAAATGTTAATCCTGTTCAGCTGCGACCTATATTATCTAGAGACAAATATGGAAACATTTTGGTTGTTTACAAAAAACAGGATCCAACAACAAAAAAGGAACTGAGTGAAAACAAAAATGAAAAAAGTACAAATGGTCAATGGAATTGATGAAGTTACTTAGACTTGTTGTGGTTTTGAATTTTAACCTGGTTTTTGAAAAACTTCTTTTCAAAAATAGACAATTTTAAAAAGTATTTTTTATGTTTTTGTATTAGTTTTCATGCATTTTTGTATTTGATATTATAATGTAAAATAAGTATGTTTATATTGTAAATGACTAAAGATATATAAATGTTTTTCTTCAGTTTCTTCCTATAACTGGAAAGAGCTTATTTAGAGTTATTTTTTTCTAATGAAAGTGTTTGTTGCAAACATAAACTAAAGCTTGTTAAACTCTCTAGTAACAGCTGAGACGACGGCCTCCTCGCGTTCGTACTGGTGTGACAGGAAAAGCCTTACGTCAGAGAGCGCAGCTCTTCACAGCCGCCTGTCTTGTTAAAGTCTTAGATCTCTCCTCTGATCTGCTTCCATTCTTCAGGAACTTTCATGTGGATGCTACAGGTCTCCTCACACAATCATCAAAGGGGGAATGAAATCCAGGCATGCAGAATGTTTCTAGCAGGGGAGCGTGTGTTCAGAGAGAGGCAGCTCTTCCTTCCCTCATCGTTTTATTAAAGCCTCCCTCAACTTTAAAAATGTAAAACATTTGATTAAGGATAAATCAAAGTTGGGTTAACACAGCATGAGCTATAGAGCAGCTTTCTGCACATTTTATCGCATCAAGTCAATGTGTTTGAACAGAGGCTGGCCTGCAGCGCCGCCGTTCATCTTTATGGTGCAGGAGGCGGGTTGGAGGTGTGGCCTAGGATGAGGACGGCCGCTTTATGGGGTAATAAATATCCCCCTAATGTAAAGAATCGAATGTCCAATCAGCACCTCGGGGGGCACTCAAGTTATGTGAGATGTATTTTGCTTTTATTGTGACAATTGCTGTTGGATACATTCACTATGAGCGTAGTGAGGTGATATAACCAAAAGAAAATGCTGGGCTAAGAGGAAAATGTTTAAAGAACAGAACAGAAAGTCTGCAGCGGTGAAATGAGGTGCTGTGTCCCCGAGGCAACGAGAGGGAACGCTCCAGTGTCACCATTGTTACAGCATTTTGCATCATGGTGTTGCCTCCATCCACCAGTTGCTTCTGTTAGATCTGATGCTTTAATTAGCGCCCCTGCATTTGTCATCTGGATGTGTTACAAGCCTCTGTCGGCTGCGTCTGGAACCTGTCTGTGATGCAGCGGCGGCTGCTGAGAAAAGCTCCAGTCTTTAAGGTTTATTTAGAACGCTGAACTCCCCCCCCCCCCTCCGTGATCCAACCCAAACCTGGCACCAACCATGTACGCTTGGAGCTGAAGATCGCCTTTTTGGGTCAATGATGCTACAGCCTTTCGCAGCGTAGGATGTCTGCTTGGTTTCGGGGTGTCTAATGCCATCTGGCAGCTCGAGTTTCCTTCAAAGCGCCTGTCACGTCTCAGAGGGCTTTGAAGTGCACACGCACACAGCAGGGAAGAACTGCTGAAATGAACACTTTTACAAACCAACAGGTGGACTCTGGCTCTTTAAATCCAAACAAACAAAACTATCAGGCTTACCAAATTTTCCTCACTCCAGGTTATAAGGTGCACCACCAAGGACAAGTCTATTATCAGAATGTCATATTTAAGGCACACCAACTATAGGGTGCCTTATACATTGAGATATTGTGACTTCTGGGTGGAGAGTAAGCTGCACTACTTTCCCATCAACCCCTTGTTCACATTCTCTTCTATTATCTTACAACTCTAAGCTAACATAACTGGTTTAACAAAACGAGAGATCAATCTGGGAGTTATCCAATCGTACAGTTCTGATCCAGATTCCAGCTCAGACGAGGAAAACAAAGACGTTCATGGATCTATTTGACTGCTAGTTCAGGGTTCTGCAACCTGTGGCTCCAGGGCCACATGTAGCTCTTTTAGCCAACCATTGTGGATCTCTGGTTCAAGAAAAAAATATGTTTTGGTTTATTTAAAAAAAAAAAAAAGTAACTGTAAAGTTAAAAAAAAAAACCTCACACACTCTATTCAAACTATGTAACACAGGGTGTCTTTTATTTTAAAAGGAAGCCATGTCGACTTCTTTGTTTTATTTCTGCAAAACAAAAAAAAGTTAATTTACATTTTTCTATAGTATTAAGAAAAAAAACTATCTGTCATTTTTGTAGAGGGAATCGAGACTTTGTGGCTCCCACTGGGTTGTTGTCAGTAAAAAAAATTGACCCAATTGGCTCTTCAAGCATTAATGGTTGAAAGTACACACACACCACCACCACCCCCACCCCCCGTGCTAGTCAAAGCATCAGAATGGAGTGGAGCAGAGAGCTTGTGGTCTGCTGGTTGTCGCTTGTACATAAACTTCAACAAACTTCAAAAGACAACATCTTTTCATCTGCTCCTGATTCACAACGATTTTAATAAAAAAAATACTCAGAAATTAAATTTTTTTTAATATATGTTCTCCATCATTTGCAAAATGTTAAAGGGTTATATTTTTGCAAAATTAACTTTTTTGAACTTAAAAAGTAAAATACTCAAGAAAACTTTCTAAAATACTCAAGAAAAACAGCTCCAACGCCTTTTTGGTTTTGTTTGTTTTTTGCTTTATCCATGCATTTCTCTCAAACTCTGCTCCATGAGCTCCAGCCCCTCCCAAACCCCGAGGAGGACTGGGTCCCATTGACTATTATATGAACTAGACTAGGGGTCTGCGACCTGAGCTCCAGAGCCACAAGTGACTCTTTTACCCAACCATAATGGCTCACTGGTTGAAAAAGATAAAATAATATTAATTTTTAAAAGTACTAAATTAGCACCTCCAGGTTCCCACACAAACACACTTTTCCTGCAGAACTAGCAGAGATTGGTAAAAAAACTTTTATTTTAGCATTAATTCTGAGAAGAGGCGGTTCCTCTGGCATCTAATCTGCAGAGACAACAACCGCTCGCTGGCGAGCCGGCTCCAGGATGACGTTATGAAGTGGGCGGCACCCGCAAGGAACAAAAGGCGGAGCCTGAGCGACTGAGGGGGGTCTTACTTCTGGATATAAAAAGGAGCTCAAAAAATACATCATGTTCATAAATAATTTTTCTTTAGTGTGCCAAAGGTAATATATATATATATATATATATATATATATATATATATATATTTATAATGTGGTTTACTCTGAAAGGCTCAGGATTGCATGACATAGTATAAGACCTTTAAAAACACCAAAAACATAGTTTTCATTGGAGTGGGTCTTTAAGAACATTTCAAAATAAAAGGAGAAGTAATCACTTATTAACTGTAGGTCCATCTAAGTTTTTATAGTTTTACTTCTTTCCACGTATTAATGTCTCTATTAAACAGACCAAAACAGATGTTTTCTATACCAGAGCTCTGAAACTGATTCAATTTAATGTCCATGAAAAATATTACATTATGATCAATCTCCTTTAATGACAGGTTTTAGTCTTAATTTGTGTCATTTTAATGAGACGCAGCAGGTCAAAGCAGACTTAAGCATGACCACAAACTATGATGCTGTCTTTGTTTCATAAAGACCTTAAATGGTGAGAATACCAGCATAAGTAGACAGAGAAGTGTGTCGGTGTGTGTCTGATGCAAACATTGTGCAACACTGGGGGAACCAAGGATGTATAGGAGAATGAAGCCCAAGAGGAGTGAAGCTGGGAAGAAAAGTACAATCTCAGGAAGAAACCATGTATAGCGAAGATGGTAAACCTCAAAAAACAACATAATTACCGTTTTATTATTATTATTGTTTACATCAATGATGTTTTGTGTGTTTAAACACTGCATATGCATGCAAACAGCTCGACCAAGCTACTAAAACAACGTCTCTACTCAACTTTTGAGACAAAATTCAAACCCCTTACGATAAAATCCATCAGTTTTTATGTCTACAAAAATCCATAATCCATATTCCAACACTTTCTCTGGGTGAAATGATGCCCATTTCAAAAGACAGAATGCATTTGAATGCAGTTGGGGGCAGTAAAAGTGTACTCTTTCTGGTCTCTGCAGACGTGTGAAGAGCAGCAAAATCACCGCTCGGTTTTATGTCCAAACATTATTATGCGCATAGAGAAATATTTCTTCTCACTGTTCCGCATTAATTTGAAGACAGGTGAACCTGTGGTGCCATAAGCGTCAAAGCTGCAAGTCATCTCCGACAGCTTTATTTATAAGCATTGAGAGTGCGGCCAAGT
Source organism: Oryzias javanicus (assembly GCA_003999625.1). NCBI lineage: Eukaryota > Metazoa > Chordata > Actinopteri > Beloniformes > Adrianichthyidae > Oryzias > Oryzias javanicus. Next base: position 4,133,617 of record CM012458.1, read on the forward strand.
TCCTTTTGTTATTTCACAGCTAATTTTGTAGGTTTGATTGGCGGGAATGAGTTTAGTTGGGCTGTCTGTCTTTTGCTCAAACATGATTGTAATATAAGGTTTTTTTTAGTGATGAAACAGCTCGACTCACTTTAGGACTGACAATCATCTCTCTGAAATGTCATTTTCTTGCATGATCTAAGAGGTCATGTTTCTTTGATCTTCTGGTAAGAAAGCAAATGTTTTTTTCCCTCTCCCTTCTCGTTCTGTCTAGCAGCTGAGCAGACAGAAACTGAGCTTCCACACATTTTCTTCACCCGTTGGTTTGGTGGGCCTCACTTTTTTCTGACGTGCAGCAACACAAAAGTGTTTCAGGTACACAACATTTAACAGCACGTTTACTAAATTTAACATCAATTGTGAATAACATCTAGTGAAACTTGACATTTTCTTACTTTCTTAAACAATGCCCGATAATTAGGAATGTAACGATTCAGTCAAGCCACGAGTTGTTAGAGTCACAGTTTTAAAGTCACATTTTCAATTTTTTAATATAACACAATGACTTAAAGGTACTGAAAGGATTCAGTAAAAATAAACTATTATATATGATATTGAAATGATCACAAATCCTTTCATCCATGTGTGACGGACCACTCCACGCCCGCTCAGCTCCTGAACGCGCCTTCGCCCGCGCCTTCGCCCGCGCCTTCGCCCGCGCCCTCGCCCGCGCCCTCGCCTTCCCACCCACCCACATGTCAATACAACATGTTGACGAGTTTGAATCGTTTTTTTACCGAATCTCAAAGAATCATTACATCCTTACCGATAATGAATATTAAAAAAGTCAAAATAAGCGTTTTTGAAGCTGTAGGATAACAGGCGGCGGCAGGCCAGACCCTCGTAAGCAGGAGAAGATCTAGTGGTTTGGTGGGCTGATCTGTGGGTAATTGTTTGAAGGGTTTGGCGCTGCTGTGGTTGAGTTTTGCCCTCGTGTTTCTCGTGGAGATGCTTTTGAGGAATTGATCAGCCCACCGGGCCGCTACAATCCGTGGGTCCAGTGTCACCCGCTATCCCCGTGACGTGACCAGCGCTTGGGAAAGAGCCCCGTGTTGGAGGCGCTGTCAGGGAAGGGACTGCAGAGAGGAAGTGATCAGTTCTGGAAAATATGTGGTAACACTTCAAAACAAGATTCCTTAACAAGCTTTAGTAACAAACATTATTAATGTGGGTTTTAGTAAGACATTTATTAGTCAAATAAGGTTTATTAACTAACTTAGTAAAATGTATTAACATCTAATAAGAGACATTTGTCTACAAAGGCCATATTGATAAACTGTTTACAAGCTTTACAAATCTATTATCTATCTTTGTCAACATTATATTTAGCATTTTACAGTACTTTATCTAAAATGTTACCAAATATTTTTATTTTTTAAGAGAAGTGTTTTCAAAAACGCTTGTTTATATTTATTTTATATTAATTATCAGGCATATCTGTTTATGTCAAGTTTCACTTGATAATATTCATAATCTAAGATCAAAGTGGCTGAAAAGAAAATCCAATTTTCTAGCAGCATTTAAACACATCACTTATGGACGAATCATGGAGACGTGAAGAGTCTCATCAGATTTGTGGGTAATACATAAATAAATGGAGGTGAGTCTATTTTCTCTCCATACAAATACACTATTGTCAGCCATCGCCTTCCCAAAGTCTGTACACCACACATGGAGCATTTCATCATGGGCTTCACTGTGGAGAACATTTCAAGATCTATTCAGCTAGTATTCCTATGCTTTCCTATAGCCGGTTCTATCCGTGTGGACTTTGCTTGTTCTCCTCGTGCACACATGTTTTTTTTCCCAGACACTCCGACTTCCTCCCACTATCCAAAAACATGCTGTACAGGTTGATTGATGACTCTAAATTTCCCCTCAGGTGTTTTTGTGTGTGGTTGTGAGTCTGTGCGGCAATGGGAAGAACTAGCAAAGTGTCAAAGGTGTACAACACCTTCACCCCTCAGGGGAAAAAATTGATGGATTTTAGTAAAATCCTCCACTTCAGAAGGGTTTTTGTTTCCATTTAAATCTAAATCTGTGGTTTTTTCTCGTAATTCTTAATTCGTAATTAATTCATCCAAACAGTCAAAAATTGCCTAATGTCACCACACACATCATCTATTACACAAAACATGACATTTCCACACCCAGTAACTGCATTCTCAGCTGCATTACTCGCTTCATTTTTCCCCTTGAAGCTGTCAAAAACAGAAATGACAGCAAATGGAAGAACACTGCATGAGGTACTGCTTGATCCCTCGTTCTCTCTCATGGGGTCAAGATGACCCCACTCCTACATTGAGGTGTTAGCCCTTCCTTGATAAAGGTGGACAACACTTCATGTCTGTATGGACACCAGAAAAGATCGACAATCACTGGGGAAAAAAAGTTCAGCGCACTGTCTTGTGGGGTCCAGATGACCCCACTTCGATGTAAACAAGCCTCGGAGAGCAGAAGGGTTACTAAAAGCCTTCTGTTTGTCTGACCTGAACCTGAAGTTAAATAATATTCATTTGAGGAGAAGACAAGGTTTGTTCTGAAAAATTAGAATCCACTGACTACATATGGAGTTTTGTCATCAACACAAATACACACATCTGTACAACCCCATTCATCTCTGACCACACATCAACATGTACAAAAATACACACATCTATACAACAAGAAACATCTTCACATATACACACATCTGCAAAATTGAGCACACAAACACAAATCAGCACATATAGATATAATTCACAAAGACAGCAGTACACTGTACATATAAAAGCTTACATCTGGATATGCCAACATTTATTTCATTCATCATCGCTGTGTGCACACCTACAATCATACAAAAAAGGAGGGATGGATAGGACACACCTGCACTAAGCCCATGACAGAAAACAGCTGTTCAGGCAGCCGGCTATGGAGTTAAATTTCTGCCATAAGTCCCCCATGAGCTTATGTCAAACCCCGGGCGCAGGACAGTCTCCACGCCAGACCCTCTACTCCTCTGCGCTGGTGAATGCTCTTCTCCGAGCTTGTGGGAGTATTCTTACGCTGCTGTAACCTCTCCCGCTTGCCCGTGAAAGTAATCTTACGCCCCAAGAACTAGTTCCGCCCCTGTGCACTTGTGGAGCTTCTCCTGCCTGCCCGTGTGAAAATCAGCATTGAAGATATTCCCCACCCTGTGGGAAATATTAAAACTTGTTTGCTTCATTTTTAGTTTTAATTTGAAAAACAAATGATACACGGGTCAATGTTAAGTTTCACACTGGCGTATTAGAAGCTCCACAAGTGCACAGACCTCCAAATTGGGGGTAGAACTAGTTTTAGGAGCGTAAGAATACTCCCATGAGTGCGGAGACGAGGTTTCACAGTGCTGAGACGAGGTTTTTCACCAGCGTGCAGGAGTAGAGTAGCAGGCGTGGAGACTGTCCTGCAATCGTGGAACAGTCCTTGCATGCGTGGAGTAAGATACATGCTCGTAGGGGACTTATGGCGGAAATTTAATGCCATACCTGAACCCAATGAAGGAGTCCGAGTACATGAGCCACAAAGACAACCCAATACCGGTCGCCCAGACATAGGACCGTAAGGAGGAGCTTCCACTGCCGGGAGCACAAAGAGCACAAGCTCCAGTTCAGGCAGAGATTGGCCCCCTGGATGCCCCACACGCCCGAATACCCCAACAGCCCCAGATGAAAGAACCCCCCCCGGACACCGGAGCAAGAATGGTTATTCTGATGAACAGAATACATGAGTTAAAGCGGTTTATTTCTCAACAGAAGTCTGTAGGATTTTGGCTTTCTGGAAGGCAAGGGGGGAGGGGATGATCAGTCCAGTTCTCTATGTACTGTCTATGGTCCTCCAGCCCCATCACAAATGAGGTTAAATGTCTGTGTCGATTCACAGCACCTTCGCTTAGCAGCACATCAGGCCTTATACATACATACATCCAACTGACAATGGTCCCACCTCCTGAGCTACAGTTAGTACAAAACAATTTTCACCCAGTACTCTGCAAAAAACCTCCCTTTTCATTTAAGAGGCAATTTAGGAGGCAGAACTACACGGTGTTCCTCAATTTCCTCCATGAATAGTAATAGACAGAGCTGTTCATATGATTGCTTCAATTTAAGCAAACTAAGTGCCCTCACAGAGAGCCTCCTTCAGCCAAACACACAGCAGCGTCTTGCAATTGTCAAAATCCATATCCATGAGGTGATTTCATGTGATGCCTATCCTCGCCACCAGTCTGTGTTTGAGTAACTCTCACAACCACATACAGAATACTAATGACAGGAGGAATACAGGAACTTTATCATCTGATTTACTCAAGACCAATAGCTAAAATATAAACTTATAAAAGTAAAAAGTTAGTCAGAAAAATAATGGGTTTGATGTTTTATCACACCAGCTACTCCTTTAAAACAAAAGTGTTGTTTGATGACACTTTTTTGTAACCTTCACACCAACACACTATTTTTACTCATTATGTGTTATGCAAGATCTATGAAAATAAACACACAGCATGTGTTAGACAACTGACCAATCAGTCTATGAGCACAGGAGTTTCTAGAAACTCCTGAAAGATCGTGAAGCTACCATAAGGACTGGATCCCTACTTAATACTTAAGCCTCCCTCCCATATCACTGTAAATTTGACATTATAAAATGTTTATATTATTGAACACTGCAGGAACAGCTTTCTCTGTTCATGCTGATTTTAAAGTTTCTTACAGTTTGTTTTTCTAATTTTAACAGTATGTTCAATGTAATCCAGGTTTTCTGTTGATCAGTAATGTTGGAGCTGCTTTCTTCAGTCTCCAGCCTTGATGAACGGTCTCTGAGAGTCTGCTCTTGTTCAGGTAAGTGCTCAAAATTAGACCATGAGTGAAAGATTTTTAGGAAAATGTTTTCAATTGAATATATCTTATGTATGACATTTATGCACTTAATTTAAGTAAAGTTAAGCAACTGAAATGTAATCCAATGTAACAGTTTTCTCTGGTTAATATTTGTCTAAGTTATTATCTCTTTGGCATATTTGTATGATGTGTTGTTATGAAATGTATATTGTTGCTATGAAATGTATGTAATATTTGTATGATGAATACAAAAATGAATTTGCTTCAACCTTATTTTAATGTACTCAGCTTTGAATGTAAACACGATAAATTAGTTTTATACATTTTGTGAAATCCTTTTAAAAATTTTGTGAAACTTGTAAAAACTTTTGCTTGTCTTCCAGTGGTCCATAAGCATAAAATGCACAAATGACACACTGACACACATTAGTAGTGAAGAAATATTTCCCATAAACTATTAAGCTTTTAGGCATTGGCATTTTTTTTTTCTTAAATTATTACAATTTGGAAACATAATTTTTTAGGGGGATCCAATAATTTTTTCTTACAAATTTGGCTACATAAAAAAAGCAGTTTTTCTTTAAATTAAAAATTATTGTAGCCAGAAATATTGGTTTTACATTAAAATTTAAGAGTATAGCAATCAAAACATTGAGTCTTGGCTCAGTTCCTAAAAAATATTCATTATGAGTCATTATAAAGAAACATTATGATTTTATTTATAGGACAGCACATGTACTTTTACTTTTTTATCCATTCAAACACTGATAGGGTTAATCTTTCTGCCTGTATTAGAAAATGATAATGAGCTTATTGAAGATGTTGGTTGTTAAACATGAGTCAAAACTGTTTGTCTTAATGGAAAAAAGTTTGTTGTGTCAAACTCAGGCGGCTAAAATCCAAAACATACGCGGGCTGAACAGGATAAACATTTATTAAACACTCTAAAACGACACTTTTAAAACTATAACTTTTTAACATAAATATGAACTAGATAAATAGCATTACCTGTGATAATGCTAGTGTGAATGGTGTAGGCTGAATTTGTCCGCAGAAGATGCTAGTGCTGATAGCTGAAGATGCTGAAATTGATAGCTGAAAATACTGAAACTGATAGCTTAAAATGTTGAAGCTGTTAGCCAGCTAAAATATTAGCTAAATGCCAAATTAAGCTAAAAAGCAAACAAACAAAAAATCTTAGGTTAGCCAAAACAGCTAGCATGTAGCTAAAAAATTAGCCAAACTTTAAAATATAAAAAAAAAAGCCTAAATTGGCCAAACTTGTATCTCAGTGACGGACGGTTTTACTAAACCAAAGTAAGAAACAGCTTCAGCAATATTTTTGTTGGATGAATGAAATGCTGCCTTTCTGTCGGTCTATTATTGGTAATTTTAGGTTTACAAAACAGGGTTTAAGGAGGAAACAGAGCAGCAATTAAGCCTGCTAGAGATAAAAGCACCCATTAGACTCTTATTATCTGGTTGACAAGAAAATGTCTTCCTTTTAAACTGAGACAAGAAGCCAAAATCTCAAGCTTGATCTAAGATGTTAAACATTGTTTCTTCCCACTTAATGAAATGCTGCCTCATTTGTTCAAATAGCAGACATTCATTCAGCTAATAGTATGGGTCACAGAAGGGGCTTGACATCCACTGGATCAGAGGGTTGCTGGTTACATTCTTGGAAAACCTTTTTGATTTGATATCTAGACTGGAGAACCATTATGCCCCATTTCCATTGAGTGGCCTGAAACAGACCAGTCCTCTCTTGGCCCGTTTGGAATGGTCCTGGCATTTCAAGTGAGCGTTTCTATTGAGTGTTGGACCATCAAAGCCCATACGGGGTGTAGACTGATGACGTAGCTGTGTGACTACAGTGAAAGAGGAGCTGCATCAGCTGACTCAGAAACAGACGGAAAATGACAAAAATAACCGCGGAGGACCGTTATAATCTGGAGCTGCAGAACAGTCTATTGTCCTGAATTAAAAAGAGAAAAAAAAATATCTTCATGGTGATCAACACTCCAACGTTCTTCAATAAATGTTTTATAAAACACATCGTGAGTGTTTTTGATGAGTTTGGATCAGTAACAGACGTTCTTCAGCCGCGGGGTCGAGGAGACACAGAGACGGGAACTGGTGTGCGCGAGCGTCTCTGTGTTCATGGATTCAGCTCCGCAAAATAAGGGAAATACTTTATGTAAATGATTTATTATTCTTTGTAAGAAGAACTGAGCATTTTAGCTCCTCAGTGAAGGAGAGGGCTGGAAAGAGTGCGCGTACGTGCATGAGGCAAGCAGCTCGCGTTGCGAGGAGAGAAAGGAAGACAAGGCAGCGCGTTAGCGTGCTGATGGTTGTTGTCAATTCTGCAACGAAAAGTGATAAAAAGTTACTCTAAGATCTGAGACTGACTCTTTGGCTTCACTCTCTCCAGAGGCTCTGAAGCTCTGAAATTTGGAGGAAAAACCTGGAGGAAGAGCGGCTCTTCGGCCCAGAGAATTGGAGAACCGTCACAGGACCATTAGAGAACCATTGGAGAACCAATATCAAACCATCAGAAAACCATTAGAGAACCACCAGAGAACCATTAAAGATCTGTCAGAGAACCATTGGAGTACCGTTGATGAACCATTAGAGAACTGCCAGAGAACCATAAGAAATCTGTAAGAGAATCCTTGGAGAACCATTACAGAATTGTCAAAGAACCATTAGAAAACCGTCAAAGAACCATTAGAGAACATTTAGCAAACTCAGAGAGAACCATCAGAGAACTACTAAAGAACAGTCAGAGAACCGTCAGAGAACCATTAGAAAACCGCCAGATAACCGTTAGAGAACATACAGAGATTCATTAGTGAACCGTCAGAGAACCATTAGAGAACGGGAACAGAACCGTCATAGAGCCATCAATGAACCATCAAAGGTCAAGCACTGGACAAAGGTACCACAGACTCAAAGGTTCTTCCCAGACTTCATCTGGAACTTGCAACGGCGCATAAAGAATAGTAAAGCTTACTTCTCTGCGTCGAGAGGCCCAGCAGCTCTGCTTGATCTTCCAAACCACAGCGGCCACCAGCAGCAGAGACAGGAAGCAGCTGTGAAGAGACAGAGAGAGGAAGACATGAAGATGAGCTTCAGAGTCATGAGGGCGTTCTGTGATCCACTGTAGTCGGGAACAGACTCTGCTCTGTTGTGACAGCATCCAGCAGAGGCGATTTCAGAGAAGTTCAACTCCAACTGGATACAAAAAAAACATTCCCTGACAGATGGGTAAAAAACCCAAAAACATTCCCTGAAATTTGCGTCTGGGTTGTGGACGGAACTGTTGGTGTGGAAATAACCCAAAGTTGATATCTCAGTGTTTCTTTTGTTACACTCTTTCTTAATGACCAGGGCTGTCTAAACTCGTTGCATAGGGGGCCAGATTTGGTGAGGCGAAAATGTTTGAGGGCCAACCATTTGGCCTGACATTGTTTGATATATTTTAATAACATTAAATGCAAATGATTTTTTTTAATTGACACTTTATTCCAATAGCATACATATTATTTATTTACATAGAAAAAACATCTATTAGTATTTACCAAAATTACAGTGAATTGTTCAGTCCCAGTTAGCTTATCGTAGATAGCGTTTGACCTCTGGTCATTCCTCTTAATATTGAAGTCTTTGAAGACACCCACAGTTTCTTTTTTTATTGGGACGACACAGTTGTTTCATATTTCACAGAAAAAAATATGCCAAGTCCCGTGTGTCCTGGTAGCGGTGGCCCTCACCGTCAACTTTTCTTTTTTATTTACAGCGAGTATTTAAGCAATAAGCTAGAAAAAGAGTCACAAAAGGGTCAAACTACAGCGTTGACACAAGTTTACAATGGCTTAAAACACAATGTAGTCAAACAAAATCAAGAAATTGTGCCCCTAGTTTTTAGGAAATGGTGGGGGCTTTATGTTAATGATGTTATGAGATGAGTCTAAGAGCCGGTGGAGATCTGAACGAGGGCTGCATTTGGCTCACAGGCCGGACTTTGGACATGCTCGTGATAGACCCTTGCATCCCCAAGCGAACATCAGTGTAGCAAATAAGAGGAAAAAAAACAAAACACAACAGAAAACAACTGTAAAGGTTGTGCAAACGTAGCAGATTTCCACACGGACAAGGAAAATGAAGACGTTCATGGATCTATTTGTTTACAAGTGGAGGATTTAGAATTGGAGCAGTGTAAGAAGAACGCCCATGGTCACTAAAAGTTACCAGATCCACGTGAAAAGACTGTTATAAAATAGCCATTCTAACAAGCAACTGGACCATTTGTTCTGTTTGAAAACACAACAAGATCCATTCAAGATTCTGTCACAGCACTCATCTGTCAAAGGAGACGTCGGCGTCTTATTCTGGCTGCAAGCTGCACAGGGGCAGCTCCATGAGGCTATGAGGAAATCTTGGTGATTTGACGGAGAAGCTGGACGATTCCGTACGACACACAACTTCAAATGAGCTTTGAGGCCTTTCATGCACGGCACACGCTGTGCTCAGGACAAACACTTCCTCCCATGAAGCAAATTTAATTTGAGAAAAGCGTTTCCATTCCAGTTTGTCTGTTTCGATATGCCCCAAAAATGTTTTCGATAAATGTGAGCTTTTTCTGAATTCTGTTTTTTCCATTTATAAAATGTGTTATTGAAAATCCAATTTCCCCAATTTCATAGTTAATGGAAAAGCAGCTTGAGTTAACAGTTTGACATTGATACAGCTTGAATGATCAAAAATGTTACTTTAAAGCCGAGAATTCCTCCGTTTCTGAGAGGAAACATTTTGTTACATTAGAACACTCAAGTTTCAAATGCTCTACAACTAAAACTGAAGTCAGTGTTGACACAAGCACAAGTGAAGAGAAACATGCTTAACTGTTAGAGTAAAGTCAGTCTTCACGCCAAACGCAGATGTTCGAATGGCAGAGCTTGTTGGAGCAGGTTTGGGTTTGTGACTTTAAACAAACCCCATCCTGCAGAACCAGTTTGAAGGACGTTGCTACCCATAGTGAGAGTTCAACATATTTGTCTCAACAGATGAAACAGATGAGAGGCTGAAGCTAGCTGCAGCTCACAAACCTCTGCCGTATTGTTTTACAGACATTTTTTACAGCTTGTATTTAGTTGAACTTTGTATTCAGGCCAGATTCCAAAAGCGATGTTAAAATAAAATTGTTTTAGGTAAATAAAATGTCCTTTGTAATCGTTGTTAAAGAACATAAAAAGGAGAGAAAAAACAAAAAAAAATCAGGGATTGTATTTCATGGTCATATCACACAGCCTGGTTTTTGTTGGTCGCTCTCGTCTTTTTGACTCATTAGCTTCTGGTGTTCTGGTTAATGAAGGAAGAGTTGTCCTCGACAACATGGAGGACTGACTTTCTAACACTGATAATCATGGTCTGTTGAGCAGGCTAAGACTTTGAGAATACTCCTCTCCCTTTTTTAAGTGTTCACTGCAAAAAATCTAGATGATTTAGAAGTAAATGTATGAGAATCCAACATTATGAAAGTTCTTAGGAGGCGTTTCTCCCGATCCGTTCTCCTGTCCATTTGAACAGACAACAGCAGCTGCTTTTCACATATGTAAACGTTCCTCAAATAGAGCGATTTCGTTTAAGTCCCGTCTATAGAGTCACCAGATGAGCTCTCCTCTACATCACGGAGGGTGGCCTGTTTCTGTAAGATCACAGAGGGCGACCTGGATAAAAGAATCTCAGGGTTTGAAGTATTTTTAATTATAAACTCCCACGCCGGAACATAGCACACAAACTGAAACTCCCCACAGATTTTTTCCTCCAAGTTTTTAATCCAAATGCCTTCCTCAACTTTTATACCTCCTGTGATGCGTTCAGATCTTTAATCATCTTTGTAACCCTCGTCTGTTCAACCTGTGTCGCTCTTTAAAGAGTCAGTCATTCAGGAAGGAAAAAAAGCCCCATCGCTCCGGGCTGAAGAGGACTCTTAAAAAGATCTATCCATTCAGCCATCTTATTGATCTGCCTCTCTGCTGCATGCTTTTAAGAGGGACACCGTGCTGATGAATGGCTGGCGTGAATAGAAATCAGCCGCACATCAAAGGCCTCCGCTCTCATCAAGGTGGGAGGCAAAAGAGAAGAAAAAAACAAAGAAGACATAGCCGTGAAATATAGGCAGCACATGGTAAAGGAGAGCGGTAGACGGATGAAAGATTAGAGAAAAGAAAACAAAATATACATTTATGGCAAAAAGAATTAAAGGAAATTAAAATGACGACCAGAAGGCAAGATCAGAGAAACTAACACAAAAGAAAGCGAGTGAAGGCCTGAAATCTGCAGCTTCTCAAAGGCAACCAGCCATGAAAAGGAGAATGACATGAAACAGGAGAAAATCTGCTTTGTCCTTCCCACTGATGAACCACAGAGGATGAGACCAAGAAAATACATCCTTGTAAAATGTGGGAGAAGGCCTTCAATCTTTGATTTGTTTAGGGGGGTGTCAGAACATCTGTACAAAGACAAAATGATTACTATAGGCACAGTAAAAGAGTGGAGTGGTAAACCTCTGATTGGAGAGTTGTAGGTCTGGTGTCTGCATGTCAACATATCCTTGAGCAGGACACTAAACCTAAGCTCAGTCCTGGTGGTCAGGATATTGCTTTGCTGTTACTGCATTCATGCGGGCATGACTGTGCATGTGTGTAAATCTGCTTATGTGCATGAATTTGTCAGATTTGTATATATTTGGAATTTGCCAAATGCCAGATATGAAGTCAGCGATATCAGTTGAAATTCAATCAATACATTTAACAATATCAATTTGTGTCTCCACTGTGTTCTGATGGTAAACATGTTGATGGTTTATTGAAACATTTACATTTAAACACATTTTTTGGTCGAAATTATTGGACAGCAATGCATTGTGGTCTATATTCGCTAATCTATTGCGCATCAATGCACCCTAGTTTTTTTGCAAAGACTTTTGGAAAATTTCGAATGCACTCGATTTTTGAATTCGCAGATTTGGACAGAACTAGAAAACAGCGAAGGCACTATCTAGTGAGTAGTGAAGGAATTTGGACATAGCTAAGAAGAGCAGCAATCATTCAGATCAGCTGATATTCAGAGAACTTTACAGCAGAACTTAAAAAAAAAAAAAAAACATCTACAAACACCAAAGACTGGAGCTCTAAAATAAAATCAACCTCTGGAAATGGACCGTTGGCTTGATTCTTGTGGATATTATAGAAATTACGAATCCATTTGGTTTGTGTTTTCTGATTTAAAGGGGCCCTACCATAAGAATTCTACTTTATGAGGTTTTAAACTTGAAAACTAGAGAAATTATCAAAAAATTGGAAACTCTGCTGGAAAAAGAGAAAACTAAAACTGAGAAGTATAAGAAGAGATACTAGATAATAGAACAGATTTTTCCAAATCAATCATCCTCCCTTTAAAACAACATTTTTCTTCTTGTTCTACAGTGATTTGTTTGACTTTCACTGTGGACATTCATGTTCAGAGTTTATCTCCACTATACCAAATTAATGGCTCTTTTTTGTGTTTTATGTAGGAGTGGATCAAAACCATTCTGTTCACCTGGTAATTTATCCCTACTTGGGAAAAAGGCTTATAAATTCTTATTTCTTCATGTAGTTTTGTTTTTGACTCATTACAAAATGAGACCATTTAATAACCTTTAACAATGTGTTCACCCTGTTATTTTCCTATTCTAAGAAAATAAACAATTTATTTTACAATTTAGCAAAATCTCTGTGTGATTCCTTCATGACTACGGTAAGGCCTCGCAGTATTGGTTGAACTTTTGACCACATATCTTTGTTGTTAGATTTTATTTAGATAAGAAAGTACAGATCTTGCTGATTTTGTTGAAAAACAGATGGTTTAGCCTAATTTCATTACTATTTAAATACTCCTCTCATTAAGTAAAACCCATTGGGAAGAAAGGGACAAAATAGCTTTCTGAAAATATAAAGAGTATATTCATAATCTTATTCAAATGTTTTTAATCAACTTTGAAATTGTCCATGACAGGGTTGACATTTTTTGCTGTTTTTGAGCACATTGTCAGCTTGCAGTTAATTTATTAAAAGTGTGGGAGCTTGAGCAACATGCATTTCTAACAGCATAGCATGCACTTAATACAATAAATGCGATGTTAAAAGGAAAATTCTATCTTTTTTTGGTGGGGAATTTGGAACTCTTAAAGGAACCTTAAGGTGATGTTGAGTCAGGTCAATGTGTGTGCGTGAATGTGCGCGTTGTATATTTTTGAGTCATTGAATCTGTGCATGAAGTGTTCCTGTATGTGCAATTTAGTGTGTGCATGTGCATGTATGAGCACTGTGTGCAAAGGTGTGTTTTAATGGGACTTGTGATAACAAGGCAGCTGAGTCTTAATGAAAGTAGAGAAAGGCTATAAGAATACAAGCACTAAAACTAAAAAAGCCACAAATCTTTGATTTCCTTGAACTTTTCTGAACTGCAGTTTTTCCACTGAGAGCTCATGGACATGTAAACAGTCTGCTTGAGCCGCAGGAAGGGCCAAACACGTGGCAGCTCGGAAGTGTGATGAGCAACCCCGTCTTCATTAAATCTTCATCAGGTTGGAAGCGTTGAATGCTGTCTCCTGCAGAGGAAGAGGAGTACAGCCACGGGCTGCTGAGGCCGCAGGGGCGAGCTCTGACGTGTCCCTGCCTAACCTCGGGGCAAACACCAGCACTCCGCTCTGTTGTCCAAAGCCTGCTGAAGGCTAATCCCGTCTGCTGCTGCCGGCTTTCACTCCAGGGTGGGAAATGAAACCTGCTCTGCAGCCAAACGGCACTTCACCGCTGCTGGAGCTGATGCGCCTCGCTCAGCCGCGGCGCTTTCCCGCTCCCGTCATCCACACCCCCTGCTGATCCAGCAGAAAGTTAAAAAGTCAAAAGAGTTGAACATGCAGGAGCGTGAGCTCCTGAACAACGTGAGCAGCTTTGAAGGCTTTATTTACTCACAACGCAAACGCTCGGGGTTGGAAGAATAGATTCAGATTTATGTTTGCTTACAAAAATGGAAAAAAGAGAAAACGCTAACATGTTTTTTTATAGCTCCCTACCCATCCATTTCAAAAACAAATTGAAAGATAAAAAATATTTATAGTTCAATTTCAGTTAATTGTGTGAATGCTTAGTAATCTCCTTTTTGTACGTTTTTTGCCACGTAAAAACTCACACTTTCAGGTATTTCAGTAATCTTGGTATCAAACGTTCAGCTTGTTCGGAATATTACTGCTTGTATTTTTGGTATTCATAAACTTTATAGTTTTTGAAATATTGAAGAAAATATTCCTCATAGGAAATAAACAAGAAAGTTTTCAATTTTAATCATTTTAAGTAGATTAGCAACAAGCCTTAAATATATTCATGTTTTATGTTTTCATCTTTCTATTGAAAAAAAATGTGGAGTTTACCTAATATTTTAGCAACATGCTAATGTTTTTGGCTAATTTGTTATCCAATGGAGTTTGTCAGGCTAATTTAGAGTTAAGCTTCTATTTTAGCAACATGCTAACGCTTTTGACTCATTTAGTTTACTGAGAAATTTTAGGCTATTTTGGAGTTTAACCAGTATTTAAGCAACAAGCTAACTTTTTTGGCTAATTTAGCATCTATTGAGGTTTTTTGGGCTAATTTGGAGTTTAGTTCATATTCAAGCAACACATAAAATATTTTTGCCAAAATTAGCATCTAGTAAGGATTTTTAGGCAATTGAAATACACATTTTTCTGAAATTTAGGTCAACTTCAGAGCTCTTTCATAGTTTTTAAAAAAAAACTTCCAGTCTTTTAGCAAATGTAACATTTCGCAATTATCTTTATAAAAAAGCTTCAGCATCTTCAGTGACTACTTTCAGGAAAAAAAACATTCTCACTAGCATTATTGCAGGTAATACTACTTTTCTACTTAAGTCTGTTTTCATGCCAAACTAATTTTCTAGGAATAAAATCCTCATAAATGTTTATTTAGTATAAGTGCATTAAATGCATTAAGGTTACCACCACGTATAAAATAAGTGTTTGAATTTAGCTTAAAGAGAACATCTGAAACCTCAGCTGAAGCTAACATAGAAAAAACATAAGATGTAGATGCTGCTGGTAATTAGAATAGGTTAAAAAAAAAAATTCCAACAGAATCTTTCCAGTTTCTCTCCTACATAAGTAAACAGTCGGGCCGGAAACGGGGGCTTGCTCCTCGGGGGGGTTTAGCCCGTCCGTGTAAAATCCTGTCAAAACACATTTCCACAGAACCTGGAGCAGCAAACGTGTGCTGGCTGAGGAAGCAGGAGCGGGATGAGGTGAAAGGACTGCGTCCTCTGGGGACTCTCTGGGAGTGAATGAGTGAGAGGTTCACAGGGTTTCAGCTGGGTTCCTGAGGCCTTCATCCACACGCAGGTGAAGAAGAGGAGGAGGGGAGGAGCAGAGAGTAAAAGGCTCGGAGGCCTTCAGAGTGATGCCACTCAATTATTAATCAGACTTCTTGCAGCAGCTTTCAGCTTCTTGTGGATCTATAAAGAGGAAGGATTAGCTGTGAGGAGCTTCTTGCGCTCTACCTGCAACCTAACATGAGGTCAGACGCCGAGAGAGCGGACGGATGCACGGGAAGGTAAAAATAAAGACAAATGAAAGGGGGAACATTTTCACAAAAAAAAAAGAGGTGGTCATCTTTTTAGAGGAGCTGAAAATAATAAACAAATGTAGTCAGAACAAAACTCGGGACAAAAACCAGGTCAAAACAGGCAGCTTGAAGCCTTAATACCCAGAAGAAGTTGGAGAAATAAGGAACCAGAAGAAAGAACACCTGGAGCAGCAGAGCTGCAGACCGGCTCTGAGTTTCTCTGCATTTGAACTGATGATGAAAACGACTGTCTTCAGTCTGCAGCACAAAGACGGAGAAGCTGATGGAGAACAGAGTGTATGCAACCATCAAGAATTCAAGAAAGAAGCTGAAGCTCTTGACTTTTGACAACTGTTGACTTCTTCTACAGAGTAGAGAGACAATTATGCAAATATTTAAGCAAAATCCTCAATTGAGATATGTGGTAAGATAATGACTGAAGAAACAGCATCATCTCCACATTTTGCTACTAAACAAATGAATGCAAAGTTTGATGTTTTGTTCTAAAGTTAAAAATCTACTTTTGACTACATAAAGAGTAGGGTTGGGCACCAATTGGGTTTCATTTAGTTCCGGTGCAAAAAGCGGTTCTTTTGTGAAGGTTCTTATTTAGTGCCAATTTTGGTACTTCAGTAATAAAAACTAATGCCAACGTCTTCCCAAATCAACACATTTTCATTCCCAAGTCGTCACATATTGATGGTTAAGAGCTCTGCATCAAAAAATGACGTTTTGGGTGTCGCTGTTTTTTAGCGTGCTGGCTGTTCCCACTGAGTCAGAGCTCCCCAATCTCTGAGCTGCAAACTGATGGCCCGCCCCTCTTTTGCATGGCGGCGAATCCGCTGCTCCCCGCCTGTCAAATGTCATCCTGAGACCGACGCCATCGAGAGATCAGGTTTTTTTTTTTTTTCCATTGTGAGGAGTTCTAAAAAATAAAAACGAAATCCTTCATAGATCTTGTCGTTATCGGGGCTTTTACCTCACTCCCGGCGTCTGGATGACAGCCGCTTCCACAGTGTTTCTGTCTCTCTGTGACAGAGTTTGAAGGCTGTCCCTCATTAACCCCAGAGGGGAGAAAAATGGGGGACCTTCTTTTTTTATTATTGTCTTGACAAAAATAAGAAAACAATCACAGTTCAGGAGACCTGAGTAGGCTCCTCCCACTCTGCTCAGGGCTGTCTGTCTGCCGGAGAATCGAGCGAGCGAGCTTCGCTGAAGTCCAGGAAGCTGGCTGCAGCCAGAGAACCGCCGCGCTGCGTCAGGACAAAAACGCTTCTATTGGATTTGTATTGTACCCACTGATCTGGTCACTGAAAACGTCACATGCTCAAAGCAGAGTTTCTGATTGGCTGATGCGACGCGGCGACCTGTCAAACTTCTGTGACCTGCAGTGAAATGCAGTCCGACATTTGAGTGCTATGCGCTCTCGTGCTCACCTCGTCACTAGTCTTATACGAGCTCACCTACTATCACAGGAAAGGCAAAAGGATTGTCTCGAACTTCAAAGTACTGATCTAAGTAGAAGTGATTGACATGTCCTAAAACAAATAGAGCTTCAGTGAAAGTAAGCACCGAAAAGCATCACCATGTGGAGCAGCTTCGTTCGGTTTTCACAGCTGAAATCTTTTTCGGAACTCATTTCATTTATTTGACTTTTCCAGAAGGGCTGAGGAAACCGGCACCCGTTCAGCACAAACACAGGCGTGCACCAGAAAGACCGTCGTGGCGTGGTCGAGCTTCTTCTCCCGTCCGGTCAATGGCTGTGATTGACCTGATTCCAAACGTAAGGACAGACAAGCTTTCATCCCCATAATGATGCAGAGAACAAATGCCACAGGGAAATAAGGAGAAAGATTTGTTGTTAGTTAACAACTTGTAGTTTAAACTGACATTTGGAATTGATCGTATCGAGCCGAGCTCAAGTGCAGCCATGCAAGCAGCGGCTCAAACTTGAAAGGATTCAGTAGAGAAAAAAAGAGGCCGTCGATGTGCTGTGTGAGCGTGACGGAGAGCCAGAGAGTTTGTGTAAAGGACTTGGAGGGCAGAGCCCACCAGCTCGTATATATAATAAAGCCGGAGAATATTCACAGGAGTATGTACTAGGACAACATGGGGAGTGTGGGCACTGGGATGCTTATTATAAAACTCTTAATCTTTTGATTGTTTTTAGACTTTATTGAGGGAAGGCTTCAGAAAGGGTGTGCAGGTGTCTACAGACGTGTGGCTGTAAAAACCAGGACCGACATTAATTTCTCCCATTTGAAAGCATCGTTTCTGTTTGCTCAGAGGGCGAGAAGCCTGTAAAATGGAGTGGTGAAAGCTCCTGTTCCATTTCACTGACTTGCAACAGGAAATGATGATGATTTAGTGCAAAACTGAACAGCACCCACTTCTCAAGAGAGCTGTCAAGAGACCCCTCCACCGCTCCTTGAAATTATGCTGCAGCGGGAAAAAAAAAATCCCCACATTGGATTTTCTCACATTTTTGCCCAGTCCCAGCCCTGACCAAAGCACAGAGGCACAGAGGCGCTGGGCGGCAGGACGTTGGCCTCATTCAAGTTTAAGACAGTAATTGACCGGGAACAGTCACATATTGACAAATAAATCAGCTGCAGCTTTTCTGATGTTTCTATTCACCTTTTGCTTTTTACCTGACATCATCACGAACAAAAGATTCTACAATGTTTTTCATGCATTTGCTTTCCTCTGGTGTCCAGTTCTGGTAGGAAGAAGAGAGGTTTAGGTCTCAAACAGTCCAGTCACTGCAACCCCACCGCTTTAAGCCCTAGTGACTAATCGCAACAGTGGGACGTCTGTCTGTAGACCAATGTGTGTTACTGGCCCCCAGACCCAAACGCATGTTTTTGGGGGACCGTGCCTTTGCTGTGCTGACTGCTACACTATGGAATCAGTTGCCTTTGGCTATCAGAGACGTGAAGCTCTCGGAGAGATTTGAAAAAGAATTGTTCCTCCATTTAATCGCTTTAGCTCTTTTAGCTGGTTTTAAGCTATTTATTCTTTTATGATTGCACAATCTTGTGTGTTTGTTCTCCCTCTGTACAGCACATGCATGGCTGGTGGTAGTAGGTGCTTAATAAAAACATTTAAATGAATGAACGAATGTCTGCAGGCACGCAGGTGTCCCGCACAAATCAAGGCTGTAGACCACTTTAATTTCAGAGCTGGCGCCATTCCTACAATCCAACCGGATGCAGAGACCAGACGCATAAGTAAACAATACAACTAGTGGAAATTATGCGGGCTAAGGATGTAACGCCAGAGCGAACGCTACAACGGACATCAGCACCACAATTATTAGTTCTGTACTAAAAGCAACCCTAAAAAGTAACTTCTCATTTAGGTCGCTGTGGTACCACTTCAAGTTCTGGATCAAGAGTGTGCAGATCTGTCCAAAGCGCCTAAAGAAAAGCTTCTCTTGATGATGGATCTGTCTGTGAAATCCAGACTCCAACATTTGAACCCAGATCAGTGAAAGTAGGCAGCCTGTTGTTTTCTGATCTGTTCACGCTTCACTGTCTTCTCTAAACTTTATCATTTAACTTGACGTTTTAAAAAGCAGCAATGTTGCAAATTGAGGTTAACTGTGAGAGCATAAATGCATTTCAGATCAGTTCATGTCATTCCTGCAGCCTGTCTTTGGGATAAAGACACTTAGGCTAATTAGGATGAGCATTCTGTTGTTGTGACTGCTGCACAATTATGTTGTCAATACTCTGAAAACATGGCAATCTCTGTGATACCTTGTGCTTTAGAAATGATAATAACAGAGTTTTCTCTGATTGTCAGTTTCAAAGAAAAGCCTAAACCATCAAGGCATGAATCTGTCGTTACTTTCCGATGCAGACAAAGCTTTCAGCAGCGTGTTTGCTGATGAGGGAGCCGCTCCACATATGCGTCGGGGCTCTGCAGTGAAGAAACGGGTCACTTTGGACTTCCCAGGGAAAATGGAGTCCTGCTACGCTGAAAAATAATGCGTTCGTTTTACTTTCTGGGTCAGTCACATTTTCTCTGCTCTAAATTTGATCTTGTTGCTTTTTGTCTCCAAGATTTCAAGACAAAACTGATACAACATATTCTTTTCCAATGCAGCAAAGCAGTTTGATGAAATCCAACTTTTAAGAAAAAAAAAAAATCGTTATTTAGCTGGAATTTATCCAACAGGAAGTGACAGACAGACCTTTCTGCATAAACTATGAATTAAATAAACTTTTAAAGAAAAAACGACTCTTATACACTTTGAAGAAGCTGGTGGTTCTTGAACATAAAAAGCAGGAGCCCACTGAGGTTGCAGAAGGTTCAATATTGACTTTAAACTCCCACTCTGATCAACTTTTGATATATTTTCTAAACTTTCCTAGTCATCTTTCATTTACATCTCAGCCAAAAACACAAAAACCGGTCTTATTTTCTAGGACACAGTTTCTGCAGAGCGGCAGGAATTCATTAGAAATTCACCTCTGAGTTGTGGGCGGGACTGTTCTAAGCTTACAGCCCCTCACAACCCCAACTTAACATTACTGGTGCAACAGAAATGCCAAACAACATTGGAGCTGTCCGATGGATCAACTTGTCTGTAAGTGGATGCATCGTAATGGGGCGGAGCAGCAAGCCTGTGGCCCGCCCAGTGTAAAACTGTATTCATTTTGTCTCCTACTTATTCACGACGAAATACTTAGAAATGAAACCTTAACTTTTTTTTATACATATTCCCCATTATGGGAGAACTTCCTCAAGAACCTGTTAAAAACTATATAGCCAGACCTTCAGGTAGATGCCCAAACATGTGCCAGATAAATGACAGTGTTGAAAACATGTGTTCATAGAAGAGGCGTTCGAAGGCTGGCTGATGCATCAAGTCATACTTCAAACACATCTGCAGCAAAAATGCTAATGTTAGTTCTTTAGTGCTTTCCTTCATCCAGCCGTTTGGATTAAAGCCGCCAAATTAGTCATTCAGGTCACCGTCGAATCAAAGCCCCTGTCTGCATTGGCTGTCATGCTTTTCATTTTGGACTGAGCTTTTCCTCTCAAAGCAAAACATTTCGCTGCAGTTTTTGGAACGTCGCATTCTAGAGGAAGAAAACGTTTTTAAAAGATGCACGCACGTCTGCAGCAAAGTCGGAGACGGAGCTGCTTCAACGGATGGTCACAGGGACGGGGATCCGTCTGTGCTGACAACTGGTTTGTTTCTGTGGCTGGTGGGGGTTTCTGTGCTGGGAGAGCAGATAACAGGATGGCGCCACCTTCATCTGTCCCCACAGGGAACGTGGCACGGAGAGAGCAGCAGCCTGGGCCGCGAGAGGGAGATTAAGACACAAAGTTGGAGCGCAGACGAGCAAAAGATGTTCCGTTAATTAGCATCCCCATCCACCCCCGCACCACAAACAACGCAGCACCCACAGAACCAGCAGCTAACTGGGGCGAAGCTTGCTAAGTTTAGGCCTGTGCTCATCAGTGCTGAATCAGTGGCAGACAGAGCACATCAAAAAACGGGAGCGGTGGGATTAAGACCAACTCGGAGGGAGTGGATGAAGGAGGGAAGGAAGCAACATGAAAAGAAGGAAAATAGAACAGAAAGGCTGGATGGAGAGGACAAAAGAGGGATATGGGAAGCAGTGAAGACGACAGAATGTGGCAGAAAAATAGAGTTAAACGACGGTCAAGCTTAAGAAAACTCTAAAGCAAAAAACGTTTGTGTTTATCGTCTGCTTCTGTCTCACAGCAGGCGCACATAGTTTAGTACAATTGCCTAAATTGAGAGCTCAGATGCTGACGGGTGTACGTCCATAACAGCATAATCAGAAAGACGCGGAAGAATCTCCATTGGAAAGCAAAAGGATTGAGATGCATCACAATGTGCCATTGTTTTCAAACCCAAACAGAACAATGAAGCCGGCTACAGACATGTGACCAGCGCTCCATCAAACGTCTCTTCCTGTTACGACCAACTCTACGACTCATCGACTATAAAAATAGTCGATTACTCGTTACTTTATATTATATGGAGCCAGAGTGTAGTAAAGTTTGAAAGTTATAATAGCGTTCTGCAAGCTTTTTGACTATTTTGGCATTTATTAAAGTTTTTTAGGCTACTTTGGAGATTAGCTAATATTTTTGTAACATTTTATTGAGGCTAATTTAGGATTTTTTTTTTTTGTTTTTTTTTTTTGTGCTAATTTTTAGTCTAGCTAATATTTCATTTACATGCTAGCTGTTTTGGCTTACCTAGACCTTTTCGGGTAATTTGGCATTTAACTAATACTTTAGTTGGCTATCTTCAGAGTTTTTAGCCATCAATTTCAGCATCTTCAGCTATCGTCACTAGCATCTTCAGCTGCCAAATTCAGCTTACAGCATTCACACTAGCATTATCACAGATAATGCTAGAATGAATATTTCTAGTTTTTAGTTAGTTTAAAGCTGGTTAATATATGTGTTTTACATCCAGTTTGCGCATTACCCGATCAGTTGACTAATCATAAAAAACAATCTGTGATTAGTCAACTACTAAAAGAATCGTTTGAGGCAGCACTACTTCCTTTACGTTGCAGGATCAGTAACGGCAGCATGGCTGGAGCAGACTGCGCCTCTGCAGAGCGGGAACATGAGAGCAGCTCTGCATGCTTCCTGTGGGCAGCAGCCACACTCCACGCCACTGAAGGAACATTTTAGAGAAATAACAGCCATGCAGGGAGGCACACAGGGGAAACACTTGTGTACTTTTGGTGTTGCTCATTTTTAAATCGATAACACATTACGGAGGGAGAAGCAGCGTTCAAACGGCAGGACTCCGAGCTGAAGAGGCGGGCATTCTCAGACCAAACCAGCATCTACATCAGTGTAGGAGGCAGAAATACGCAACAGTTCTGGGGAAAAAAAAATCTTCTTTTGCATGAAATGTGACAGAAATGATGCCGATTCCTCACATGATCCTCTCTGCATGCATCAGGAGTGTAGCTTAAAGAAAGCTGCAGCAGACCGAGACAAAGGCTGAATGATTACACATCTGTAAACCCGATCGATCAGATCCAGCCTCAAAGTATATCAAGCATTCATCTGCAACAATGCCCACTTTCAACCTATCAACACCATCAATACCACTTAGATTATCCATTCCTGCTATTTCTGCCCTGTTTATTGAGCTAAACACAGTTTAGACTGCATAAAGGATCCTCCATCAAGCTTTGTGTTTAGCAAAATGCAATCATTTGTAAATTAGAAACTGCATCTGCATAAATATTCAGGCTACAGTCTGGAGCTGAGCTGGAGTTCTTGACTATCCCGTTCTGCTGAGCTTCCAGTGGGAGGAGAAACTTTCAGCAGTTCAGCAGCTAAGGGAAGAGAACCCAAAACCAACCATCGATGGGGAGTCTTACCATTTTCCCAGGAATTATTCCAAAACAATACAAGTGAGCTAAATTGTTGATTTGAAAACTATCAACCATTAAATATTAAATTCTGAGCAAGAAAGACTTTGACTTGTATCTCTTCATCAAGCAGAACATTTTTAAAGTAGGCCAGATCAGGTCTGTCCTCCAAACCTTCAACTCGCTCTACATTCGTTTCAGAATTATAATAATACATGAAGATTCTTCATCTGTTCAAATCACTCAATGCAAAAACATTTTAAAGATCACAACAAAAGTGAAAAAAGGACAAATATTTTAGAACTTGAAATAAAAATCCAGAAATTAAAAGGACATGTTAAAAAATGAAACAAATTAGAAACCGTTAAAAAGTAGGCATTATGGGACATCACTGATTGGATAATGACATTTGCTCACTGCAAAAGTTCAGTAACTGATCACCTCTTTACCAACATTCAAAACTCAAACTTCACCATCCACTCAGTCATGTACCATAATGTTTACCTTTATTGGCTTTGTATTTGTTTCATTTTTTTAAAATATATATTATATATATTACTTTTCTCCAAAATTTATTTTTCATATTTTTTTCTTCTGGTATTTAGTTTTGATTTCTAAATCAAACCTCCTCTATTCTTTATTATCTTTGCTTCTGTTTGGTGCAGTGTGATTCAATTGTTGTTTCTCTTTTGTGCTCCCCTCTGGGGGAGCGGGAGAGATTCCAGCTTCCAGGTTCGTCTTGGCCGTGGACCGCGCCCCTGGCTCGTCTTGGCCGTGGACCGCGCCTCTGGCTCTTCTTGGCCGTGGACCGCGCCTTTGACTCTTCTTGGCCGTGGACCGCCCCTGGCTCGTCTTGGCCGTGGACCGCGCCCCTGCTCTTCTTGGCCGTGGACTGAGCATCTGGCTCATCTTGGCCGTGGACCGCGCCCCTGGCTCTTCTTGGCCGTGGACCGCGCCCTGGCTCTTCTTGGCCGTGGACTGCGCCCCTGGCTCTTCTTGGCCGTGGACCACGCCCCTGGCTCGTCTTGGCCGTGGACCGCGCCCCTGGCTCGTCTTGGCCGTGGACCGCGCCCCTGGCTCTTCTTGGCTGTGGACTGCGCCCCTGGCTCTTCTTGGCTGTGGACTGCGCCCCTGGCTCTTCTTGGCTGTGGACTGCGCCCCTGGCTCGTCTTGGCCGTGGACCGCGCCCCTGGCTCGTCTTGGCCGTGGACCGCGCCCCTGGCTCATCTTGGCCGTGGACCGCGCCCCTGGCTCGTCTTGGCCGTGGACCGCGCCCCTGGCTCTTCTTGGCCGTGGACCACGCCCCTGGCTCTTCTTGGCCGTGGACTGCGCCCCTGGCTCTTCTTGGCCGTGGACCACGCCCCTGGCTCGTCTTGGCCGTGGACTGAGCATCTGGCTCATCTTGGCCGTGGACCGCGCCCCTGGCTCTTCTTGGCCGTGGACTGCGCCCCTGGCTCTTCTTGGCCGTGGACCACGCCCCTGGCTCGTCTTGGCCGTGGACTGAGCATCTGGCTCTTCTTAGCCGCGTACCACGCCTCATAGACATCGTACCCACCCATCCCCAGTTCTATCTGGATGAAAACTATTCAAACATATAGTTGTAGAGTTAAATAAGATCATTCTTCTTTAGCAGTCATGGTACATCGCCTGTCCATCCTGGAAGAGGATCTCTCCTTCATGTGGACATCCTGAAGTTTCTTACTTTTTTTTTTCTTCTTTTTTTCCTGGAATCAGGTATTTTAGAAGGTTTTTCTTACCGGGTAGTATGATCTAACCAGTTTAGTTCAGTCTGTTTAGTTTAGCTGTTTACATTTTATATAAATAAAACTAAATTAAAATGTAATGTTTTTTCTGCATTTCTTGTTTTGTTATTTGTTGTCATGATATTTTTGTGTCGAGTGATTTGTTAATATTATTTGCTCTTCAGTCCAACCGTTGTTTTTTAACTTTGTATGGAAGTTTTGTCTCATCTGCAGTCTTTTCTACCATCTGTACCCTCTGCTACAGTCCTGTCTCCTGTGATGACCCCAAGGACGCTGATCAGCTGTTTTCAGATGAATGTGACCTCAGTGTTTGCGCTGCATGGACTCATCTCTACTTTAGGCAGCTAAAAGGTATGTCTGGATTTGGTGTGAAACTCCAGTTTTACTCTGTTTTTCTCCCCTCTTCATTCAAACTGCAGTACTTTAAAGAAGCCTGGAAGCATATTCGTGTTTGTCAGCCTGGTCTGATCACACGATCCATCCATGTGTGACAGCTGCAATAAAGCACTCTGACAACAGAAACCTGCTTGCTAATAGAAGAGTTTATAAACAGCCGCATGTTAATGAACTCTGAATGTGTGCTTGAGTCAACAGCTTTCCAACATTACAACTAGAAACTCTTCCAAAGCAAATCTAAAGAAACCAAACTGTACAAATTCCGTTTGACCTTACCTGGATTCAGGACGTTTGTGGACTGAGTGATATTCCAAACGGTCACTTCATAAATGTTTATGTGAAGATGTAATATTTCATTGTGAATGGAAGCACCTGTGTGGCTGGATGCCACAGTCCTATAGAATGTACTTAGTGCAGGGAAATGTAAACATTTGAATGGAATGTTCTTACCTGAAGAATGTGACAAAGAACTGCACCAGGTCCATGAAGTTACTGTGCTGGGAGAAGGCAATCTGTCAAAAAAGAGAAGGACCAGAAGTCAGAAAGAACTGCTTTTAACTGAACAGACTTTAGAGATCTGATTGATAAAAGCAGACAAACAAAAAACAAGGTGCTGCAGACGCAAAACTCTGCAGATTCATTCTTTATTTGCAACATGACTGGACTTATTTTGCATGAAACTGACAAGAACACAAACTTATTATAACCCTTCATCACAACCACTGTGAGGTTGTCTGCTCATCGGAGCTGCAGACTTGACATATGTCGAGGAGACGGCGAGCTGCCCATGGCAGCACTAAACCCCGCCATCTCGCCAAAACATTCTCCGTTGCATTTATCACAAGTACAACTGCTCCAACAACATCTTGTCCTGATCTGGGTTGCCAGTGGAGACCAAGGCAGCGGTCTTCAACCTCCTAACATCACATCTCACACCAGCCTGACAAAGCCCCACACTGCCCCTCTCTGGCAGTACCGGGGTACTACAGAAGCTTCTGCAGAACCTTTCTCAAACAGTTGAAACAGAAGTCATCAACGGTTTCTATTTGGCAAAACCAGAAATTATATTGAATTAAAAAGGGGTGAAATGCAAACCAACATGTAAACAGGAGGGAAATAAGCAATCTAAACTCATCTGTCTGATCAGGATGATCTAGTTCCATGTCCATTGATTAGCAAATATGTAACAAAATGACTCAGTCCGGTATTTTAGAGGCTACAACAGACAAAAGTGCAGAGTTCTTCAGGACCTCCAGGTTAATAAGATGAAGCAACTGTCTGCTGAAAATATTCATAAACTTTAGGATTCAAGGTCATTTTTTGCCTCATTAGATCATTTTAATTAAGATAAAGTCCTGTGGAGGGAATAGTTTCCCTCATGAATGTAAATTGGTGATAAATATGAGATGGCAGACGCTAATCCAAAAGAATTCCCTCTGAATACCAAAAAAAAAATTAGAAAACTTTGTAAACTAATAAAGAGCTGAAAACAGAGAGATTCTGCTTCCTGACACACTCCTGCAGAGTTGGACTTCCTCTCTTCAAAGAAAAAGCTCCCAGCAGAAGAAAAAGAAAAGGCCAGCCATCCTGAGTGTCATCAGTGCCCGAGTCAGGCAGTGAGAGCGCACGCCGCGGGCGCACGGCGAAGACGTGTGATAACAGTTACTGTGGAACATCATCTCACGTGTCAGCGTGTTTCAGGTTGGCAGAGTCTAACCCGGCCGACAGAGGGGTCACACAGGATCTCACAGCAGGTCTGCAGCTTGTCGCAGGGCATTAAGACGGGAATATTCAGGCCTTAAGGACTTCTGACAGCTCCTTCAGCCAGCGTGAAAAGCAGCCGTGTTATTGGCAAATCATATGAAGTTAGATATGTAGCAAAAGCAATGTCTGTCTGGAAAAAGGTTTACAACACAAATCTCTTATTACACATACAAAACTCTCTAACAACATTTTGGCAACAAGTCTAACTTTATAAAATCAAGAATTAAGAAACAGATAAAAAAAAAAAAGAAAAATTAACATTGTAAATTTGATGTATAATAACATCCATTAGCTGATGTCAATCATGTTCCGGTAGCCAATAGGCTCAAAGCCCCGCCCACGCCCATGTAGCTGAAGACTGCTTGTTTACTTTTAGTTTAGGCTATCGTGTACAATCCCTGGTATTATCTAATTGTCATTATTTCTTACATTGTGTGTTAGTTTGACATTATGTGTAAACACAACAACATCCAAAAAGGCTAAATTTGTCTTCCTGAAACACCAAACACCCAGTCCTCACAAAACGCCACCATGATCATGTGACCTCTTGGGATGAAACGGATCTCTGTTAGAACATTTAAAACCTGTTCACCAGAACTCTGAACATTTAAACAAACTTTGAAGTGACTTTCAGACTACTGATACTCTCAGCTGACGATGAGGGGTCTCTTCTTTCCTTATCGAGTAGTAGCAGAAATTTTCCTCTTGGCTCCACCTATTACATGTCGCCAAATTTCCATCAGCTTTTGAGCTGGTCGCACGTAAATACATGTTAAAAACAAAAGTCTTAGCAAGTTAGCTTCAAAGTTTACCATGTAAGATGGTAAATACAATTTAAATCCTTTTTGTATTTTTATTTTGGAGTATTTTGCTAGAAAGACAAACGAATAATTAATAAGTAATAATTTATAACTCTTGGTTTTTCATTTACTTTCACCTGATTTGAGCTCATAGTTTGACCTCAAACATGTTTTAAAAATAGTTTTTTTTTCTAAGAAAACTACAAACTCTTTCTTTCGGAGAAGTTGATTGTTGAATATCACTTATTATTAATCATTAACGCCCTCTAAAGGTGCATTCACACCAAATGCAATTTGCGCGATGGAGGTGGCCAGTTTCAATGTTAAGATGAGGCGATCTGAAGTCCCGTGACGCGATTTGAGCGACGGGCGCGACGCGAAGGTCTGCCAGCGGCTCTCCCTGCCTCTCCTGTCTCGTATTAACCCCTCGACTTAATATGAGACAGCCAGCCTTCAGGCTCAGCCACAGAAACACAGTGGAAGCGGCTGTCATACAGACACAGCCCCTGTACCGGGAAAATCTTTTAATAATAATCATATAAACCTGAACATGGACACATGATCACTGATGTTATTCTAGAACTCGTCGCAATAACTAAACCTGATTTATTTCTCAACATCATCTGAGTCTCCCACACATTCTAAGTGAGATATCCAAAGACATCGTTCCTTACACCGATCATCCTAAAAATATTAGCTGGTAGCTCCTCCCACTTGTGGCCAAGGCATCAAACATGGGAAGACTTTTTTTTTTTTTTTTTTAATTTACAGGCGACAAGCAGCAAATTTGTCGTGCAACGAAAAAGGGGGGGCGGCCCGTGAAGTTGTCACGGGACGAAAGTGGGGCGTGGCACCAAAAGTTGTTGCATGACAAAAGAGGGGTGGGGAAAGTTATTTTTGTCCCGTGACGAAAAAAGGGGTGAGGCACACAAATTTATCGAGTGATGAAAGAGGGGCGGAGCACGTAAATCTGTTGCGCGACAAAGAGGGGCGGGGCACGTGAATTTGTAGCTTGATTCGAGTTCGGTGTGAGTGCACCTTGAACATCATCATTCCAGCTTCATTAGTATTGGTGTTTCTTCCTCAGGGTTCACTCTTCTTCCTCATCTAGGTTTACCTGCTTAGGTAAATATTTAAAGGACAGATTGGATTATATTTTCATGGTTCATTCAAGACAGTTGACATTTTCCAGATGTTCCCTACAAAGCCACTCCCTCTATCCAGACAGCAGTTTGTTAGCCTGACTGCAGCAGGATCTATAAAAACATGAGCGCTGAAAACGCTGAAGTCCTTCATCTAAAGCACACCAAATAAAAGTGTCCCTATTTTTAGAGAAATGTGTCTGCATAACTAAAAATTAACTTTTTCAACTATGAACTAAAAGAAAAGCCTTTGCCTAGACCTGAATATAGCAGACTCGGTCTAGACTCGCACAGCACAGATCTCACAGGATGTTGATCAGGATTTGAAAGTAAGTCATTTAACACGTTTACATCCAAATATAAAGTTAAATTAAGCATAATAGAGAAAGTTTTTGAGAATGAAGCAGAGGAATAATTCCAGTGCGGGTTTACAGCATCTCGACTTGTTTGCTCATTTGCTTGTGCAAACATCAATCCCTCTCTTCATCTTTTTATTCATCTGGCCAAACCCAGATCAGCAAACTTCTCTGCACAGCGCGGGACAGAAACGGCGGGCGGCGCCGAGCTCCAGCTGCACCGTGACGAGGTATTAAACTCAAAGCTGTTTTAATCTCTACCATATCATGACATGTTCACTAAAGCACGGAACAGGAGATCACAGCCCTCCAGGGTAATTAGTCTGGGATCTGACTTTAATTACCAACATCATTCAATCCAGATCCATTCTTTACCGAGTGATGGGGGGGTGGGGGTGGGGGGTGAGAAATCCTGGCTGACGACTTTCGCTGCAATTTTCTTGATGATCCGAGCTGCCAGATGATGAAGTCGTGACATAATTCCATCTCACCGTTTCATTTTGGCAGGCATAAATGATGAAAGATTGTTCCCCAGCAACCCAACTGAGAGCTCGTTTGGAAAGAGTGGTACATTCCAAAAGCAGCGGTGCACTGACTCCGCCTCCGACCGTGTGGACACACCAGAGTTTCTTCGAGTGTGAACTGACTGAGCTGTGCACTAAAGCCTGGAGAGAGGGCTTAGCGTGCACACAGCCCACTCTGAATGCAGCATGTGTTCCAACTTAAAATTCCACTTTGCCCTGGTTCTTTCCCCGCCGCTGCTCCTGCTTATGAGCAGCGTTCCAACGCTTCCGTCGCTGCTTGCTGACACCAGAGGACCCTACGATCAACCATAAACTACTGAAGGCGAGGAAAGGCAAAGGGGCCGTTAGTGAGAAGAAGTCAGGAGGAGGAGAGCGTTACCTCACTGGTGAAGACAAGCTCCTGAAGTCCAAGGTGAGAGAAAAAAAAACGGCCTGCGCGCTTAATTTGGAGAACAGAAGATCCAGTATCGGGCCGGAGCTCTCCACGAACTCTGAGCTGCCGAAGACCTGAGGCTGGCTGCAGCCGCTGGACCTCAAGAGGGTGAAAATCCCTCACAAACCGGACATGGAGGCAGGACGGGGGGAGGACGCCGGCTCCCTCTGAGCCACCACAAACTGCTCTGGACCATCACAAACTCAAACGCCGTCCCACAGAACCTGACAGGCCCGGCAACGCCACCAACCAACATCGGAGCAGCTGCTGGACATTCGCTCCTGTTTTGAAATCCCAAATGTTCATTTCTAGGCTGAAGAAGTTAAAGGATTAGAATAATGAGTGCAGAACTGCACAATACTACCACACTATATATGTGGGTGCATGTGGAGCCGAGAGAGACAGCTCAGACCACATGAACACCCCAACCAGCTGGGGCAAAACCCACCAGGAACCAGACCCGACTCCACCAGAGATCAGGGAGTCTGTCTGACGGGACCATTTTCCTGCAGAACTGAACTTCATCTACAGCAGGGGTGTCACACTCAGTCACACAGGGGGCCAAAATCTGAAACACACCTGAGGTCACGGGCCGAACAGGATTAACTTTTATTGAACATTCTAAAACTACATTTTTAAAACTTTAAAACAGTAACTTTTTAACATAATTATGAACTACGTGTTAATCAATACCTGTGATAATGTTAGAGTGACTACTATAAGCTGAATGTGGCCACTGAAGATGATGAAATTGATAACTAAAAACAGTGAAGCTGATGGCAATATAAAATATTAGCTAAATGGCAAATTAGCCAAAAAAAAAACTTATGTTAGCCAAAATAGCTAGCATTTAGCTGAAATATTGGCTAAACTCCAAAACAGCCTAAAAGATCTTAGTAAATGCCAAACTAGTCCAAAAAACTAGCAGAATGCTAGTTTTTAAAACTTTAAAAGCATCACTGTTTAACATAATTATGAATAATAAATAAAAAGGCAGGAATATTATTTCAGAATAAATCAACTTAAAACTTGAAATGACTTTAAATATTTTACTCTCCATAAAAATATATTTCGTTAAAATTATACAAGTTAGAAATTAGTCATTAATAACTATAAAATAAAATGATCTGGAGGGCCTGATAGAATTACTCGGAGGGCCGGATCCGGCCCCCGGGCCTTGACTTTGACACATGATCTACAGCAAAAGCTGTAACGTTCAGCACAAACAGACTGAAAGTAACTGAGCGAACAGTTCAAATGCTGATTTTGACGGTTTCAGTATTTTTAAAACTTAAGATTAAGATGATTTAGAAAGATTAAGAAAACCTTGATTAATCCCACAGTGGAGAAATTTAAAAACAGTAGATTGATACAGTAATCTTAATCTTAGTAATCAATATTTTACAGTAGATCAATTCTCAAAGTGTTCTTAGTAGTCTTTCAACAAGAAATACAGCGTTTTTTATCCCAAAATCCAGTCTGAGTTGTTTTCTAGAACACAGTTTCTGCAAAGTGGCTGAAGTTTTCTAGAAATTAGCCAGTGAGCAGGACTGTCGGTGGAGAGCAGGCACCTTGAAATGAAATGAAAATGAAATGAAGCTTTATTTGTCATATGCAGCATCAACACAGGTCAATACAACAATGAAATGCTTGGGATGAGAAGCCAGTGAGACCTTTTGTTCAACCCAACATTTGTTTTACATTGTAATTAAGCTCTTTTTCAAATGTCCTTTTCTCTTCTGTTCTTCATTCACTTTAATTTGAATAAAGAAATACTCTTTTAAGCTGATTTTTTTTTTATATGTACTTATTATATGACACAAGAATATAATCATGGAGGTGGGTTTTTAAGCCCCCGAGCCTGCAGCAGTTTCTCCTTTAACACCCTGAACCATCTTTATTCACTACTGCCATGAAAAAACATCAGCACTGCAGGCCACGACGACCTCTGACCTCTTGGTGTGAAGGAGGATTCAGAACAATCCTCCACTCCGACCATGTCAGCATTTGGCTTTAGCATGCACCCCACAACTGCAATCAAGGCCAAAAAGCATTTTAATGTGAAAAGAAACCAGCATATAGATGCAGACTCTGAATAAACTGAAGGTTTGTCAGCAGAAATGTATCAAGTCAACAGGAAGGCAGAGCGCAGTGACCAGTCTGTTCGTCTGCTGACTCCCTCGGGTGCTTAGACCTGGTCTGGACCGCGTCTGCCGCCGAACGAATGGACTTATTGAACAGATACCTGAATCTTGATGGGCCAGGTGAAGTTGCTGACATAAACGAAGAATGTTATGTTCGGGTTGTTGCGGAAGTCGAAGTTCTCGTTGGAGAAGCTGTCCTTGAACTCCTTGATGTTGCTCCGTGACACGATGGGAATCTCCTCTCCAGCCTGCGTGCCTGCTGAAAGACCCGAGGACAGGCAGGGGGGACGGTCAGGCCTTACCTCCGATGCAATGACAGGAACTAACAAATCAACATGTCGTACATTCTGACGTTTGAATTAAAATGTCTAAAGGAGCATGCATAACGTCTGGCTGAATAATTCCTATCTGTACGTTTATCGTTAATGCACAAAACTCACCAGTGAAGCTCGTAGCCCAGGTGATGTTCAGGTTGAAGTTCTTGGAGGCATTAATGAACATGTCGAGATCCCGGTTTGCCTGAACAGAGAGTGAAATCCCATCAAAACCATCACGAGAAACCTGAAGCGAGTAGCGAGGAAAGCGTTCACAGGTGTTTGGAAGAGCGTTCAAACATCAGGACAGAGACTGAGGCTGTCTCTGCGCACACACACACATACACACACCAGCACACACAGACAGACCCTGTGCTGGAGATGAGATCATGTTTGCACAGCCAAAGAAGCTAAACTACATGAAATGTTTAAACAAGAACCCCTGAAGGAAGCTGCATTCATCACATCTGCTGAAAGTGAGGGTGGAACCATTTCAAGTAGACCTGCAGGAAAACATCAGATTCAGGTTTACTGTAAAACTTTTGGAAAAAGCCTCCGTGAATCATTATTAAATGCTTAAAGGACATTTACGTCAGCTGGGTTTCTTCTTATATGAAAGAGTAAAAATGTCTTCTTTTTTTTGGGTCTTAGATTTGCTTCCGTTTGAGTCCTTTGAAGCTTTTGTCAGAGGAGAAAAACATCTGAACGATGTCTTCATTTCATGCTGCAGAACACAGATTGAATGAGTTTTGGTTTGATGAGAAAACATCGATAATGGGACGAAATCCGAGCTGTGCCGCCGCAGACAGGCTGTGCATTTTCATGAGGCTAAGGCTCACGGCTTCAGCTGCTGACCAACAAGGCTTTTTCATTGGTGGGGCGTAACATTTTTAACAAATATGTTAGATAAAAAAGCTTTTATCTAACTATATTCAAACAGAATAGTAGGAGCCACGTGCATGAAATATTATAAAACCATCTATTTTTTTATTAATGCAATAGCTTTTTCACAGTTTTAGTCTGTATTAACTTTTTTATTGAGTCGAGTGAAACTCAAGTGTGTGCCGCTTTCTGCACCTGTTCACTCACGACTTGTATTGTTTTACTTAAAATTAGAGGCGTAACAGATCACAGGTAATCTGTGACCCTTACCATGACCCTAAAACTGTGACACGATCCAAACTGTAAGTTTTGAGATCTTATCTGCTTCAGTTTTACTGAACAACATAAACCAACATTTGCTTCTGTAAAGTTCATAACAAGCTGATCTCTAAGAGCTGTTTTACTGCACTGAACTTTATTTTCTAAGTTGATTTATGACTGAAGTTCCACTCTAATGTCAAAGTGTTCCCAGTGGTTTCTCATCTGTGATTATCCAGTTTTTAGCCAAACTCACCAAACCTGAGCTGTTTATTAAGACATAGAATGGGATGTGTTTTCTGTGTCACAGCTCCAACCTTTTTCCAGCTTTATTCTTTTACATGTTCCTGATTCACAGCGATTTGAAAAAAGAAATCCTCGATCAGAAATTTTTAATCTGAATTTTCTTCATATTCTATTAAATTCATCAGAAGAATGGAGTGGATCTTTACTCAATGTTATTCTACAACCTCAGATTACACAAACCAGATTTTATTCTGCCTTGATTGACAGGATCTATAGAAATGCTGATATTTCCAAATGATTGGACATTTTTTCTGACTGATTCCAAAAGTTCTGGGTAACAATCTGATGTTTTGTGCAAACTTTCAACCTTAACCTTTTTACTTTATTTTTATGTTATCTTAAACACTTACATTTGGGGAAAACTAAAGAAAAAAGGAATGTAAAGATGAAAAGATGTTTTCAAATCTTGAACAGACAGACATACCTCTTCAGGTGTGGCCACAAAGTTTATGGCTGTGTAGTAGCGGTCGTCCTCCTGCGACAGGCTGAAGGTGAACTGGTAGTCGATGAGGAGCGTGTCTGGGGAACGGTCAGCAGAAAACAAGGATTACCATCTGCAGATTCCAAGACACGCTGCAACATCTCATCCTTTTTCTAAATGAGGACTCCGTTCTGGTTGGATGTGAAGACAGTGCAGTGTTTGGGTAATGAAAGTCATGAAAACATCTCTGCAGCAGCACAGTGAGTCTGGAGCAAATCCTTTTTCCTTTCATTACCACAAAAGTTCCAATTTCCAGTCTCTTTTAGACTTTATCGACCTGCACAGGAAAATGAATTTCCTTTGTCACTTAGCAGTCACACTGGCTGCAGTTTTCTGGGATTGCATGATCCTTCTCGAGCTGACGTCAATGACGGCAACAGAGAAACCTTTTGGCTCAATTAAACCTTTAGAGACGGATCGTGTTCAGACTATCTTCAGGATCTGCGTTGCTGTTTCGTCATGAAGTCTTTAGTTTATTTAAAAACATTTGATAGGTTCTGTTTCCTATGAAAGTTTTTCTATTCTGTCTGATTCTGAATTTTTTAGACCTTTGATTTCTTTCTGAATTTCTTCAACTCTTTATTTTCGACGGCCCAGAAATTCAATGAGAGAAATTTTGATGGAAAAACTTTCTTTATCTGTCAAGTCGAGCAAACGCTGACGTCACATCAGCGTCATGATTGGCTGGCGATCGATGTGCTCTTCTTCGATAAGTTGCTCTAGTGAGACAGAAAAGGCAAAGTTTTTCCAATACCTTCTTTTCCTTCCAATTTCTGAGTCATCAAAAATCAATGGTTCAAAAGAAAATTCAGAAAGTGATTTTAAAGGTATAAGAATGATATGTTTAAAGGTTTAAAAAAATTGAGAATACAAATTTAAAGGTTTAAAAAGAATCAGAGAGAAATTTCCAAGGGTTAAAAATTCAGAATGAAGATTTAAAGGGCCGTACCATGATTTTCTTCAGCCTTTTAGAGTAAAGTATTTCCATATCATATATTACCTTCTGAACACTAAAAAACAAATTATTTATGAAATATGAGTCATTTTTTGGACCGTTTCAATACCCAGATATAAAACGACTTGATCTCTGAGGCTCCACCTTTCGCTCTTTGTTGGTCCCGCCCATTTCCTGACGTCATCCTTAAGCCTGCCCATAGACCAATCAGCCTCCCCGAGTCTCTTCAGTGTGACCAAAGTTTGTAAACAAAACCACATGACTAAAGATCTCTTCAGTCATTGGCCAGCAGCTATGGGGGCGGGTCAAAACAGAAGAGAAAGACGGATGCACTGCAGTCTGTAAATGTTTGTGTGGAGTTTTCCCTTTATCAAAGTTTGTAATTTGCTGATGGATTTAGATCGTCTGTATGAAGGCCAGATTAAATACTGTTTGGTACAGCGGAGGAATCCGTCATGATGGTTACTGGAGACGCTACGGCTACAGGTACACATGTAGGATGCTGGTAGAATCAATGTGGATCACGTTAAAAGTTGTTTTATTGAGCCTGAATTCATCCGACCACATTTTAATGAGTTTCTGTGTCTCATCGCTGTGGTGTTACGACATTGTTTTTAAGAGAATTCTGTTGGAACTACAAATAAACGTTCTAACAAGTAAACAGTTGGAACAATTATTTCCTTTTGGATAACATGATAATTAATGCTCTACATTTGTCCGCGGCTCACCGATCACCTAATTTCTACCATGTTTACATCACGTGACTGTCAGGTATGGTGGCCATTTTGGTTCACTTTTTCCGGTCTCAGTTCGTTTCATATTCAGAGTGAAGAATCTCACACCGAACCGAAGTTCAGTCCGAATGAAAACGAACCGAGATCACCTTGAAAGATGGATCAGAGAGCGGTTCCTGTTACTGGAAGGTAGTTATCTCCTGCCACAGCTCCACGGAGAAGGTAGGTGTGCTTTCGTTGTAGTCTGGGGGCGGAGCTTGCAGCACAGACTCCTCCTGGGGAGCTGTTGGCATCGTGTTGAGGTCAGCACGTTTCTAACCGCTCGTTTTTGCTTTGTGCTCTTAAAGCCTCAAAAAGTAGAATTTTCATGGTAGGGTCCCTTTAAGGGTTTTAAAAAAGAAAACAGAAAAGCTTCCATTGTTTTCCTTCTCTGGTTTGTAAAAATGCTTCATAAGAAATGACCCTGATCCTGAGCTAATGCGGCATCAAATGAAGAAATTCAACATGTAAAATAAAAAAGCTTTAAAAAAACAAACACTACACTTGAAGCAGTAATGAAAGGACCCAGAATGGATGCTGTCATTTTCAGATGGTTAACCTCCTCAGAGCTTGAATGTCTCTGCTCGATTTGGAGTGATATGAAACAGAAATGAGTAGATTTTCAGAAGCCTGGCTTCTCATTTACTTAATCAGTCAGAAAATTGCTTCATTTATTACATTAATTTGAGGAATAACAGATAAGACTGCTTATTAATATCTGCTAGCTTCCACAGTTATCTGAACTTTACTGATGTCGGGGGTGACACACACAAACACACACATCTTTTCTACAAGCCGGGCGACGCACCTGAATGCTTGACTGTGTTTCCTGATGGCTTTCAATATTTATAAGGCAGAATCTCCACAACAAAAAGCTTCAAGCCTCTCCACCAACACAAGCTAAATCTCTTTTGTTAGCCTAGGCACATTGAAAATCAAAGTATCTCCAGAAAAGTTATGGGGATTCATTTATTAACTTGTACAAAAATATACACATAAAAATTGTTATGGCTGTGGCCATATTTTTTTCAGTTTTTTTGGTTTTGATCCGTGTTTTCTATACTCTTAACCATACTTGATCTTAGTTCTGTTCAGTGCAGCATGCTAGGTTTTGTGCAATGCTAGCAATTGTTGGAGCACCTAGCATTTGTTGGAGCTGCTAGCATTTGTTGGAGTGACTAGCATTTGTTGGAGTGACTAGCATTTGTTGGAGTGACTAGCATTTGTTGGAGCTGCTAGCATTTGTTGGAGCTGCTAGCATTTGTTGGAGCTGCTAGCATTTGTTGGAGTGACTAGCATTTGTTGGAGCTGCTAGCATTTGTTGGAGCTGCTAGCATTTGTTAGAGTGAATAGCATTCATTGGAGTAAATAGTAAATGATGTGTACTTGTATAACGCTTGCTACCTCCTTTAAGGGCCCAAAGTTCTTCACGATCACAGACCCATTCACCCATTCATACATTCACACACTGGTAATGGCTCTGCTGCTGAACACTGGCACCAACCTCCCACCAGAGGACAATTTGGGGTTCAGTGTCTAGCCCAAGGACACATGGGAAGGCAAGGCGGGTATCGAACCAGCAATCTTCCAATCAGGAGTCGACTGCCCTAGCGCTGCACCACAGCTGCCCCATTGAAGCTGCTGGCATTTGTTGGAGTGACTAGCGCTCTGTCTCTGTGTGGCTAGCGCTCTGTCTCTGTGTGGCTAGCGCTCTGTCTCTGTGTGGCTAGCGCCCTGTCTCTGTGTGGTTAGCGCTCTGTCTCTGTGGTAAAGGGCGTATACTTGTATAGCGTTTCTGCCTTCCTTTGAAGGCCCAAAGCGCTTCACAGTCGCAGTCAACTGTTCACACACTGGTGGTGGTGCGGTTTGACCACAACTATGTAAACTATGGCCTAAATTAGATTCTGTTTTGAGTCTGTCAAACTGCTCCTCGTATGAACGGTAACTGATATGTAATTCCCTCCTCCGGCTGACATTTTCTTTAACAGAGTTTTCTTGGACAAACAGGGCTGCTCCTTTGCTTTGACCAGAGCAGTAATTAGAGCCAGACCTCATTGTGTTTTCTTTTTGGCAACCATCAGAGCCTGAACTGAGGTTAGTCACAGAAATTCCACTTACAGTAGCAGGTCCCTTTGAGGGGGTTGCCTTGGTAACGACTCTCCACTTCACACCTGAAAGGAAAGAAAAGAAAATTGAACAAACAGGAAGAAGAATTTAAAAAAGAAAGGAGCAGTGAAAAACAGCTGGGCTGTAACCGCTGTCCCCAAAAAATCTTCAGAGAAAAACGTTTAACTTGAACAGGTTTGATGATGAAGGAAATCATGGGATGTGTGGAGCAGGAAAAGGCCAACAGAGGACGGAGAGGAATCGAACTCACAGGTGGCATCGGTCCCCCTTGATGCCCTTGGTGGTGCAGAAACATTTGCCATTGTTGGGGTTGCACATGCTGGCGTGACCATTACACTTGCAGGCTGCAACAAGACAAACCGCAAAGATGAGCTGATACTTTGAATAAAAATCTCTTTGAATGTAAATCTGTGGACTGACAAGTAAAGCTGAGACTCTGAAACAGAAACATCTTCCTCTGCTATGAGACTCCTGTTTACAGATAGGCTCATCAATCGACCGATTCTTATTGTATCAACTGTGCGGGTGTGTGCTTCACACTTTTGAGGTGGAAATGACAGCTTACACACAGGAAGCTCAATTAACCTGCTGGCATGATTACATTTTCCCTGGATTGACTGACTGCTCTGGCTGAGGAGAAAGTAAATATTTTATTTCACAGGGAAAGCTCTGAACTAGTGCTGCCACGATTAAGCGACTATTGCAAGTAATCTAATACTAATTTTATAGTCGATTTGTTGTAACTATTATATGGAGTCAGAGTAAAGTAGAAAGTTACAATGGCATTCTGCTAGCTTTTCTGATTATTTTAGCATTTACTGTAGTAGGTTTTGTTTGGCTGTTTTGGGATTTAGCTAATATTTCAGTTACATGCTAGCTGTTTTTGCTAATTTAGGATTTTTCTGTTTTTTTAATGCTAATTTTGAGTTTAGCTAATATTTAGTTTAGTCTTTTTTTGTATTTTAGGCTATTTTGGAGATCTGGTAATATTTCAGCTGCATCGGTGATCAGTCAACTGCTAAAATAATTTGTGGCAGCACTACTCTGTACCACAGCCAGGACTCACAGAGACGGTCCACATTAAACCGCACTGTAAAGGGGACGCGTTAAATGAAGTGGAGTGCAGAAAAGTTGAGCGGAGGCTGACACTCACGCTGGCAGCTGCCGCCGTTGGTTGGGTCTCCGTAGTATCCCGAGACGCAGCTCTCGCACTGCCGGCCGGTGGTCAGGTCCTCGCACTTCTCACAAACGCTCTCGTTGACGCACTGACTGTGGCCGTTACACTGACAAGCTGCCAACCCAGAAACAAAGCACTTTACAGTACATCAGAGTGTTGGGCATTCTGCTAAGACTGGGAAGCGGATGTGATAAATAACACCTTTCCTGACAAGAAAACGTGTCAAGAAAGGTGTTATTTGTCATGTGAGCACAACTACCTACAGCGCTCTGACTACTGTGTTACAAACATATTCAGATGAAAGACTGCATTTCCTGCTCCAGCTCTCCAAACTCCGCCCTTACCTGGACAGTGGATGAAGGACCAGTCGTATTTGGCCTCACTCGGACACATGCTGGAGTTGAGAGCAGGATGGGGGCTGGGGGGCAGGCCTGGCAGGGTGGAGGGGGCTGGGACGGAGGTCTGGAAGGGCCCGCGGTAGGAGCCTTCGATGCACTGGCCTTTGCCTGTGTTGCTGGGGTCGGTGCACCAGCCACAGCCGGGCTGGTCCAAACACTGTCCACAGGTTCTGTACCCCGAACAGTTCTCCGCTGCAGAAGAGACCGACCAAATGCCCTTCAATCATCATAGCAAACGTTTCACTTGTTCATTTCTGATCTTTGTTCTTTGAGAGAAAACTTTACTGCCCTTAGAGGTCAATACAGGCCGTCTGCGGGTGAAAATGGGAAAACCATTGACTGCATAAGTAAGAACTGGATTTCAATTCAATTCAATTCAATTTTATTTCTATAGCCCAAAATCACAAAGAATTTTGCCTCATTGGGCTTCATGCAGGTAATTTTACAGTTGCCAAAAATAGTCATGAAACATGAAAGAAAGATCACTAAAGACTAAACAGACTAAATAAACTAGATATCTGCTCTTAGACCCTCCCTCTTGGTAAGGAAAAACTCCCAAAAAACCTGAATCAGGAAAAACGAAGAAACCTTAGGGATTCCCACATGAGGGAGAGATCCCATCCCAGGATGAACAGGAGATACCAGAACTGGTAAGGGAAAATTAGCTTCTACAACTACGTATTTGAATAGAGTTCCTTCAGATAGAGCTGCAGATAGAGCTGAGGGACGAGTGGTGATGAAGTCCTCAGATTTGAGTGTTGAGGTCCCTCATATAGATGAACTTACCTCAGGCCCTCATAAAATCAGGCCAGAACCTTCGCCGTCACTTCCTGATACGTCTAAAGCCATTTTACAACCGATTACAACATGGAGAATAACTCAGTAATAACTGTCTATTTCTCAATGGAAGTCTATTGAAATTTGACCTTCTTGCAACCAATTGTTTGGAACATGAAATGGGAGGGATTGATACGTCCAGTTCTTACTTATTAGTGCTGCCACAAGCGATTATTTTAGTAGTCGACTAATCACCAATTATTTCTACCGATTAGTCGATTAATCATGTGCAAAGTGGATGTAAAACACACAATTTAACCAACATTAGTTATTCAGGAAACCTCTGTCCTTCATTACAGTCTGTGTTTACAACAACATTAAATTAAATGAGAGAGATTAGGAATATACTTCCTATCAAACTCATTTTGACAGGTGACCTTTGGCCCTAAACCATCCATCAAATTCGTTTTGACAGGCTTGACTAATCGGAAAAAATAATTAGTGAAAGTAATCATTTGTGGCAGCACTAGTTTTAAACAAGAATATGTTTTGCAAACCCAAATGCTTCAAGTATCAAGGCGAGCTCAGCTGAATTTTATGTTAAAACAAAAAAGGAACAGCATCTTTGGGTAGTTTGTTTGAAAAAAGCAGAGAAGCGTACGTGGACAAGTGCTCAGGGTGTACCACTCCATGCACTGGCCGAAGGGGAAGGACGCCACGTATGCATTGGAGTCGACGCACTGCTTCATGTTGCTGCACCACATGCACTCGGAGCTGCTGCTGGTGCACTCGCTGCAGGTGGTCCTCATGGCACACGGGGTCCGGCACTGCTTGGCACTGTGGTTGGCTGAAGAGAGAGAGAGAGAGAGCAGACGGTTTTCCTCTGCTGGGCAGAAGCTGAGCTCACAGGCGTCTTCTCCACTGAGGATTCCTATTAGTTTCATCTAAGCAGACCTTTTTATTCTTATATGTGAGAGCGCACTGTCTCATTTAGTGACGGTTTGACGAAAAAAACAACGTGAAAGTTTTCAAGCAGCTCTGCAGCAGATGGAGAGAATCTACACACACCTTTAATCAGGTGGAGACAACCTATATTGTTACATTCACACCCGGCTCGGAAACACACGTTTAAGTGACAGCTTTCAATTAAAAGTCTGTGTAAATGCATATGTATGGAAAACTCTTGTGTTCACCCATCACTTATATCTTAAAGGGGCCATACGGTGCTTTGAGAGTAATCTATATCCATATACATGATCACATATTACCTTTGAAACGCTAAAAATATATATATTTATGAAATATTAATTGTTTTTATGAGTTTTATCCTACGCTGAAGTAAAACAACTGAGTCGTGTCTGAACATCCAATATTTTTTTAAAGATGGATGGACATATCATGTATTTGCCTTTAGGACTCCTGGCCATCACTACACTGGTTCACAACATAAATACACGCGGAAAATATACGGTATTCTGCGTCTAAATAAAACTTTTTTGATGATCACCACTGGCTCCATGGAGAAATTGGGTGTTGGTGTTAGACCGGGGGCGGAGCTGTCAGAGCAGACTCTTCCTGAAGGGGCGGTTCTCAATCTGTGACATCAGACCCACCTGTTTTGGAATGGGAGGGGCTGCTGTCGAGAGCGTAGGTTTTTAGATAATTACTCAGAAATGCATGAATGGATCAAAATACCCTTTTAGGGTTATTTATAGAGAAGAACAAACAGTATTATGCGTTTAAAAGCTCAAAAAGCTGTGTTTTCATGGTATGGCCCCTATACGTCAGTTTTTTGGACTCTACATACAAAACCCACAACAACAATGTCCACATAAAAACTTAAAGCAGGTCCAACTTTGACCAATGAGGGACTCAGATTTTGTAGTGACAAATAGATGAATTCCTCCTTTAATTCACTCAATTATCGACTGTTTGAGAATTGATCACGAAGGAGAAAGTAATGATTGTGATTTCTGCCTGGCTGGAATTCTATGACTCCAACTCTTTCATATTCAGAATAGAGTTGTGACAGAACAAGACTGGAACTAAATTCACCCGATTTGCATCACGTTGACATTTCACACAAGCTGCATGTACATGCAATAGTCCAGTGTGAGCACCATGTGCTAAAAGCACATTCAAGAACCTGCATTGAGCGCTTTCATGATCCAAACACGTCTGCGGCATCAGAGGTTTGTATCATGAAACTAATGACCAAAAATGTGAATTTTCCTCCAGAAAGTGCTCTGCTCCCTTCATCACACTGAAGACAGTAAAAGTTCTGTCTGTCTGAGCCATCTTGATAGACTATTGGCAGCAATACTGAAGCCTCTTGGTGGACTGGTTAGTGATGACGGCTAAAACTGGAGCTTGTGGTTTGTTCATCCTGCTGGTAGGAAAACAAACTTCATAAAACTCACAAACGGTGAAGACGTTATCCTGACTGACCTGGCCGTTCACACAGGCTGCCGTTCACCGGGTTGATGCAGGTTTGGGCCTTCAGCCCGCTGGGTGCAGGCTCTGCCAGGTACCCGCAGAAGCCCGCGTCGCTCGGCTCGCCAGGCAGCCACTGCAGGATGGTGTTGGTGAAGGGCGACATGTCCTCCCAGCACCAATAGGACACGTTGATCTTCCTCAGTCCCACCCACGGTGTGTACTGATGGAAACACAGGAAAAGGTTTGGTTTGGATGGGTCAGTGTGAAGCTCCCCTGCATCTGTTTAGTGTGGATGGAAAGGGTTAGCTTAGGTACCTCACTTCCACCAAATTCATGATGAGCCTTAATGAGAAACATCTGTCCCACACCAACACTGTCTAGCTGTGAGCAGTCATTTTTCATCCGTTGACGTAGCAATGATCAAAAAGAGATCACTCTCTCAGAGAAATACTGCAGCGCCTGAATTCATTTCCATTTGCCGGATTGATCGATTGTGCCGGGAAATGCTAAAGGCTCCAAATGAAGTCCATTTAAAACAGCAGGAAGAGTGTTTTAAACTGTTCCCACAGCAGACTGCCTTCAACGCTGAGGAAACAGACACGATTTCTTATGAATACATCATCATAATAAGCCATTCATTAAACTGTGGGGCTTTTTAAA
The DNA here is from genome assembly GCA_003999625.1 of Oryzias javanicus. NCBI lineage: Eukaryota > Metazoa > Chordata > Actinopteri > Beloniformes > Adrianichthyidae > Oryzias > Oryzias javanicus. The sequence goes on from CM012458.1 coordinate 4,177,448, forward strand.
TGTACCAGTGTGTTGTTCTCGCCACGCATTTAGTAACACAGCTGAACGGCAACGATTATTTGGAACATAAAGATTAAAAATTTGATGACACAAAAACATATTGTAATACAAATGCTGTAGAGAACATGTGTCAAAGTCAAGGCCCTGGGGGCCAGACCCGGCCCTCCAGGCAATTCCATCCGGCCCTCCAGATCATTTTATTTTATTGTTATTATTGCCCCGATGTTATCATGCTCTCATTTTTAACTTGTATAATTTTGACAAATTATATTTCTTTTTTAAAATGTTGAAAGTTATTTAAGGTTTAATTCTATTTACTAGAATAATATTCCTGCCTTTTCATTATTCATAATTATGTTAAAAAGTTATGTTTTAAAATTGGCATTTTGCTAGTTTTTTGGAATATTTTGGTAATTACTAAGATTTCTTTAGGTTCTTCTGGAGTTAAGCTAATATTTAAGCTACATGCTAGCTGTTTTGGCTAATTTAGTCTAAGTTTTTTAGGCTGTTTTGGAGTTTAGCTAACATTTACACACCAGTTGTTTTGGCTAACATAGGCTTTTTCCCCTTTTCTCAGGCTATCTTGAATTTTGGCTAATCTTTTAGCAACATGCTAGCTTGTTTAGGCTAATTTAACTTTTTTTAGGTTAATTTGGCATTAAGCCAACAATTTTACAGGTTATCAGCTTCAGTGTTGTTGGCTATCATTTTCAGCATCTGCAGCTGTCATCACTAGCATTTTCAGCGGCTAAATTCAGCTAACACCATTCATATTATCATTACAACAGGTAATGATATATATCTAGATCATAATTATGTTAAAAAGTTTTTAAGGTTTTAAAAAAATATTTTTAAAGTTTTTAATAAATGTTTATCCTGTTCGGCCCGTGACCTAAGGTGTGTTTTGGAATTTGGCCCTTCGTGCGATTGAGTTTGACACGCCTGCTGTAGAGAAAGGTCTCTGGTCCTTCCTTTTTAAACAACCTCAGTCTGTTTAAAGTGAAGTTTTTCAATGTGCAAATGAGATTTACTCAAAAAACTTAGAGAAATAACAAATCTTTTCAGTTTCACTAGATCAACTTGTGTTAGGTTGAAGTTTAAAACTTTAGAACCTGCACTGGAAGAGCAAAGCTGTTGGTAAAAAAGAAAAAAATCACTGAAAATCTAAACTGGAGTCAAAAAAGTGACTGAAGTCTACTCTAAAACATTTTCAAGAATCTTCAGGAACTTAACTAACAGACTGACATTATATTTGTGAGCTTACACTGCAAAAACTAAATCTTAAGAAAGTAAAAGTATCTTAATATTTGGATTAGAGTCACCTCCCACTGTCACTCTGTGGTACAGAGATGTTTTCAGTTTACTTCCTCATTAGAGGTTGCAAGCAGTTCTGAAAGGAAAAGACGACATTTTTTTTGTCAACATGATTCTGTTTTAAATTACCTTCCTGCTGACTTAAGGGATCTACTTTTCCTTTGTTCCTTTAGCTCATAAGTAAAGGTATGTGGCCTAGAACATCTGTATTTTGTTGTTATGGGGTTTTTTTCTGGTGTTTTTCTTGTATACTGAAGACGGTTACGTTTCTGTACATTTTTGTAGGTTGTCTGGGGATGAGGTGGTTATGTTGCTGCTGTTGTTTGGATTCTTCATATCTGAAATTTAAAAAAAGGACGTAAAATGATTTTTGTTTAAAAAAACGTCTTGTTTTCAATCTTGTAATAAAAAAGTCAATCAAGAAAAGTTTTCAATGGGAAAATAATCTTAGTTTGAGAAAATGTGTAATTTTTTTCAAAAAGAGGAATTCTGGATGAGACCATTTTTCTTACTACATTGGCAGATAGTTTCTGGTTTATTTAAAGAAAATCTGCCACTGGGGTAAAATGTTCTGCAGGCTGTTTTTGCAGTCCAGCAAACGATGAAACTTTCTTCCAAATTACCTTCAACAATCCAGCCAGTATTTTGTTTTTGACCAACTATAATTAACTGGTGACTGTGTCACTTTTTTGTGCTCAGTTTGGTTGGAATGACTTCTGAAGATAGCATTTGGTCTGTATTCACACTGGCGTCTAATGAAGATTTCTATATCAGACCAAACTTTCAAAGCAAAGCCATGTGACTAAAAATGTCTTCAGTCGTCAGCCAGCAGTCACGGGGGATGCACACCAGTGAATGCTGTAAACCGAATTTGGCAGTTGAAGATGCTGAAATTGACAGCGGAAATCACTGAAGCTGATAACCAACTAAAATACTAGCTAAATCCCAAATTAGCCTAAAAAATTAACAACCAAAACAGCTAGCATGTAGCTGAAATATTAGCTTAACTCCAAAATAGCCTTAACAACCTTAATAAATGCCAAAATAGTCCATAAAGCTAGCAGGATGCCATTATAACTTTCAACTTTACTACACTCTGACTCCATATAATATAAAGAAACGACTAATCGAATATTGAATTAGTCATCGACTAATATAATAGTCGATTAGTCGTCGATTAGCCCTCATGAGTATCGCATTAAAAGTTGTTTTAATGAACCCAAGTTCCACTTTTATTCAGGTGCTGTGTCTCATTGTGGTGGTGTTATGGTTTTGTAATTAAGAGAATTCTGTTAACGAACAACAATTGAGCTTATAGGATGATGTCACGGCAGCTCCGAGTGCTAGTGAGGCGTAAAGAGACAGAAACGCTAGTAATGAGGGTTTTTAGCTGTGATCCGTTGGACCAATAATTTCCTTTGTGCTTTCCACAAAGGAAATGCTTTCCATTGCTGTGTTTACATCACGTTTTATCACATTTCGTATTCAGGCTGTGTTCTCAAAGTGAACAGAAGCTCAGTCCAATCGCAAAATAAATCAGACCACCTCGAAAGACGGATCCCAGAGCGGTTCCTGATCCGGATCCAGGAGTCATTTATTTAGACTGAAACTTTGTTCTGCATTATCAAAGGAAACAAACTCTGTTTCACTTTAAGACACGTGTCAAAGTCAATTATTTTATTTATTGTTATTAAAGACCCAATGTTATCTTCTGCTTATTTTTAACTTTTGACAAAAACATTTTTATGGAGAGTAAAATATTGAAAGTTATTTAAGGTTTAAGTTGATTTATTCTGGAATAATATTCCTGTCTTTTTATTATTCATAGTTCTATCAAAAAGTTATGGTTTTAAATTTTTTAAATGTAGTTTTAGAGAGTTCAATAAAGGTTTATCTTGTTCGGCCTGCAACCCAAGGCGTGCCTGGATTTTGGCCCCTTGTGAGATTGAGTTCGACACCCCCGCTTCAAGTGGATCAAACGTGTCCACTCTGAATACACCCCGGCATTTTGAAATAACCTGTTACTTTAGTCCCATTGCAGATTTAAAGTTAGAATATTTGTAGTGACTTTTACTGATAAATAAACTAAAGCTGAGCTTTCAAACACACGGGCAGATACGTGGCCCGTAAGAGACCATGTGAACAGTTCTGCGAGAGATTAGCTGATTGTTGGGATAGATTAGCTCTGATGGAGCAAATCAAATATCAGAGCCCCGAGAGAAAGCTGTTAGAAAGAAATGAGTTCTCTGCTCACCAGTCCAAGGATGGGAGGTTTGAAAATCTGCAATTACTATTCAACGGCCAAAGACAGCCAAAGGCAAAACAAATATTCTCATAAAATCAGGAAGGAAAAACATTCAGGACATGTTAGCTGAACGTTTTTACACCAAATATTCTGGTTCATTTTCAACAACAAAATGAGAGTTTAGCTGCTCCTCCACATTCCATCAGACTCAGGTGGCAGTGATTGTCCTGGTGAAGTTAGTCTCTTCTTCCTGGTCCAGTCTCCATCCTTACCACCAGGCTCATGCTCTGCAGCTCCTTCAACACGAAGTCCACCTTCTTCTGCGTGGTGAGCGAGGCCAGCAGGGCGTTGTGGCTCCTGCACGCCAGCTTGGCGTTATCATACGTGTCCTTAGCTGTTATAAACTTCAGACAGGAGTTGCCAACCAGGTGCCAGTTTTCTCCACACACATTTTCTGGAAGAGAAAAAACTGTGAAGATTTTCTTTTTTGTTTACCTTAAACTCTAAACACAGACATAAAACATTGTATTCCATCAGTAGAAGGTGTAATCTTCAAAGTAACATCATTTATTCCAACATGGAGTTTGCCTTGAGACTATGTGTTTAGAAGTCAACCCCCCCAAAAGCAACGATTTGAATGTTTAAGATGCTTTAATCAGAAATGTTTCTGCTGCTCCACGAGGAGAACAGCTGTTCATGTTAGCCAATGATCTCTCACTTTAAACTGGGAGTTCTTCAGCTCCAACCCTGTAAATGATTTCACATCAAAACAGCCTGATTCCTAAATAGCTTTATGCTGTAAAGCACATGTGTCCACGTCAAGGCCCAGGGGCCGGATCCGGCCCGCCGGGTAATTCTATCTGGCCCTAAAAATCATTTTATTTGATTGTTATTAATGACCCATTGTTATCTTGTATAACATTGACATAATTTATTTCATAAATATATTTCACAGAGAGTAAAATATTGATAATTATTTAAGGTTTAAGTTCATTTATTCTGGAATAATATTCCTGCCTTTTTATTATTCATAATTATGTTAAAAAGTTACAGTTTTAAATATTGTCATTCTGTTAGCTTTTTGGACCATTTTGGCATTTACTAAGATATTTTAGGCTATTTTGGAGTTAAGTTAATATTTCAGCTACATGCTAGCTGTTTTGGATAATTTAATTTTTTTTTTGTTTGTTTTTTAGGCTATTTTAGAGTTTAGCCAATAATTAAGTTATATGCTTAATTTTAGGCTTTTCTTTTAAGCTTTTTTAGGCTGTTTTGGAGTTAAGTTAATATTGGAATGTTAACTGTTTTGGCTGATATAAGCTTTTTTTCAATATTTTAGGATATCTTAAGTTTTAGCTAATTTTTTAGCTGCATACTGCTGTTTTGGCTAACCTAGGTTGTTATTTTTTGTTTTTCTTAGGCTATTTTGGAGTTTAGCTAATATTTCAACTACTTGTTTCTGCTAATTTAGGATATTTTTGGATTATTAAGGGTATTTTGAATTTCAGCAATTTTTTCAGCTGCATGCTAGCTGTTTTGGATAACCTAAGTCAGGGGTCACCAACCTCTTTGAACCTGAGGGCTACTTATTGTGCGAAAAAACAAATTTTGCTTGGTTATATTTAGTTACACATTATTAATAATGAATGATGATACTCCTCTATGTGAAGACATTGATTTCTCACAATAATCATCAACAATGACAACAAGCTAAATAACAAATATCAATATTTCTCACTTTATTAATCTCAGTAATTGTTACATTTTCAGATGATCACTTACAATTCATGGAAAAATGTCCCATTTTCTCCATGTTGTACCAGGTTTATCTATTATGTCATGTTAAAGAAAAATCAACTCACACATAACAGAATCAAGTGTAATTTGAGACGCAGCTCACAAATGTTCTATTTTTAGAAGAGATCTGTGTGGTCCTTGATGGCTACCTGGTGGCTACGTTGGTGACCCATGACCAAAGTTGTTTTTTTGTTTTTTTTTTAAGTTTTTTTTTGCATTTAGCTAATATTTTAGCAGGCTATCAGCTTCAGTGTTTTCAGTTATCTATTTCAGCATCTTCATCGGCCAAATTCAGCTTCCAGCATTCACACTAGCATTATTGCAGGTAATGTTAGATATCCAGTTTCGAATTACGTTAAAAAGTTACTGTTTTAAAGTTTTAAAAATGTAGTTTTAGTGTTCAATAAATGTTTATCCTGTTCGGTCCGTGACCTCAGGCGTGTTTTAGATTTTGGCCCCTGTGAGATTGAGTTTGATACCCCTGCTGTAAAACAATAAAGAGGCACAGTTTGCACTCTCTAAGACAGAAAAGTCAAAAAGGTTTCAGTCATTTGCACTTGATGGCGGCAGCACATAATGCTGGAACAGGGTGGCGTTCTCCACTAGAGGTTCCTCTGTTCGTTTGGTAAACCAGCAGCTGGGGGACGCTTACAGTCCAACAGCGTTATGACATCTGTAAGCTGCAGGTTGTCTGGGATTTCTTTTTTTTTATTCCAGGAAAACTGTTTTCATGTTGTGAAGGGTCAGACTGCATCCAGAAGAGTTCAGCAGCCAGATCTTTTCAGGATAAATGCACTGGTAACAGACGTCGACTGGAGTTTTCCATACAGGGTTTCTATTCTAAACTCATGGCTGTTCATAAGCACTCAGAGATTTGCTGATCACTTTACATTGTCATGGATGATTGAATACTTGGTTCTTCTAGACTCAAAAACACAATTCTGAAATTGTTTTGTTGGTAGTTCAACTGTACTTAGAGAAAGTCTATTTGTCCCTAAATAATCTCAGTAGAAAAATTTCCTTTACCAGATTTTATGGTAACATTTTTCTTACTTTTGCTTCTGCCATCAGATTTAAAATAATCTTCCATGAAGTCATCAACTTGAACTATTTAATGTATGACATTTTGTAATACCTGCATTTTTTTCATATCTAACCTGACCTCACAATCTATTAGAAAATCACATGCAGATGTTCCTGTGCTCCGCCCAACAAAAGTAACTTGTTCATGTTTGCATTCTAACGACCAGCTTCCATCATCTAGTTACCTGGCAGCTGCACACAGTTCTGGTTCCGAATGTCCCACTGACAGTTTTGGTCGATGGCACAGCTCTTGCAGCTGGTCTTCTTCTGGCACACGTATAAGGGATTGTCCTTGGGGCAAAGGTCATATTCTACTATGGTGCCCTGTGAAGGAAGAGTAGAAGACAACAAAGGACTTGGTTATCTTTTCATCACCTGAGGTGCTTTCTGAGCAGCATGTGTCATCAGATAGTTCTCCCTGGACCTCTCTTCAGACAGGGTTAGACTCGGGCTTTGACCAAGTCACTTCTGAAACACAACCATTGTATGTCTTCCAGCCAGTCTGTTGCGACATCATCCAATCCCCACCAAACCAGGTTTTCATCTTCACACACTCAGACGCTGGATTATTCCTCACTTTTCCATGCTGACTCACTGCTGCACAGATCATTACACCTCCACCACCATGCTCAGCAGTGGGACTCAGCTGTTGGTAGTAAAGTTGGATTATGAGCACCGCTCTAACTACCACACTTCTTTGTTGAAGAAAAACTTTCCACTTCAAACGACAGCAGCGAGGTTTGTTCATTAGAGAAGAGTCAAAAGCACCAAGTGTTAATTAAAGCCTGAACAGAGGAGGAAGAGACATCTGTCAGGAGGAAGAGTGGCAGCTGTCTTCAGGTTGTTTTTTTAATCACATAAACACTCCTCATCTGGATCTCTGAAGCCCTCAGAGTGGTCAAAGCTGGCACAGCTGGACCCTGCAGGGGACACTCACCGTGGCAGAGGTGCAGTTGCTCCCCATGGAGAGACACTTGCCGGAACACCACTGGCAGACGTTGGTGTTGGCCGTGCAGCTGTAGCAGTCCGTGTACTGATCACATCGCTCGTTATCAGCGTCTGCAATCGATAAAGAAACACATTCAATCATCAGCTTTATTCTAGAAAGAAACTGCAGAACTTTGGAGACAAAAGAAAACAGCTTTGTAAATGTGCATCTGTTCATCCGTTTGTCCAAATCCTAATCGTTCCCCGATGGCAGAGGTGTCAAACTCAATCACACAGGAGAACAAAATCCAAAACACACCTTAGGTCGCAGAACGAACAAGATGAACATTTACTGAACACTCTAAAAGTACGTTTTTAAAACTTTAAAACCGTAACTTTTTTGCCTAATTATGAACTAGATATAGAGCATTACATGCTAGCGTGAATGCTGTAAGCTGAATTTGGCTGATAGCTAAAAATGCTGAAATTGATAGATGAAAACACTGAAGTTAATATCTGAAAACGCTGAAGTGGAAAACACTGAAGCTGATGGCTAGCTTAAATATTAGCTGAATGCCAAATTAGCCTAAAAAAACCAAAACTGTTAGCATGTAGATTAAATATTACCTGAACTACAAAACAGCCTAAAAAAAAAATTACTAAACGCAAAAACGTCCAAAAAGGTAGCAGAATGGCATTTTTTTTTTTTTTACTTTTAAACTGTAACTTTTTGACATAATAATGATAAAAATGCAAGAACATTATTTCAGAATAAATCAACTTAAACCTTAAAGCCAAAATCCAATAAAAATCATGTTTTTTTTTAGTTTTTAACATGTCTGTGTGGCATTTTCTTCTCAAAGAGAAAAAATATACTAAAAGATCATTTCGTATTTGCATTTCCGAGTATTTTTCCTTTTAGGTCGCTGTCAATCAAAGACTTTTTTCTGCTGCTGCTTCACTGAAAGCCTCCTCTGCCAACAGGAGAAAGACGGGATGGAACTGAGGGGTTGTTAGTGCTTCATCAAAAAATGACACTTAAAAATACTTTTTTTTTAAAAAAAAAAAAAATAAATAAATAAAAAAAAAAATAAAAATTAAAAATTAGAAATTAAAAATTAAAAATGAGTTAAAATTGTTATGCATTGCTACAATGCATTGTGGTCTATATTCGCTAATGTAGTGAGCATTGGTCCAAGCTAGTTCTTTGCAAAGACTGCTGGGAAATTTCTAAGATATTGAATTCAATTTTGGAATGGTACTAGAAAATGGTGAACGCACTACATAATGAGTATGGGGGGAATTCTGACACAGCCACAGAAATGGTAGATATGCTAACGCTTCTAATGTGTCATGTTACAAACAACTTCTAGAATTACTGTGAACACAGTAATAAACTCTGACTGACTGACCCATCTCTGACTCTTCGTCTGACATAACACACATTAGGATTTGATATGTTAAATATAAATTGGAAAATACGTCATTCATTGGTGCACCTTACGATCCAGACAAAACTGGATTTGTCACAATCTGTTACTGTATTCTCGGGGGTAAAAACATCATGTATTATGAAGAGGACTAAACATTCGTTAACATTTTTGTAATTAAAAAAAAAAACCTTTTAAGTGAGTAGATTTATGGTTAGAAACGTTGCTGGCCGCTACGTCAACAACTTAGATCAGAATAAGTTAGTAATTACATCTACATGCCACTTTACTGATAATTCCCCTTGTTTTCCTCAAACTGAACTTATGTAAGATGAGAAACAGCCTGTTCTCAGTATGAAGCTTCACCTACAGGACTTTGTGTTGCAGAATGAGGGCAGCTGCTGCAGACTGGGACCAGCAGGGCTGCCCTCCCAAGGCAGGCAGGCCCTCAGGAGGTCGTCCCAGACGCAATGGATCCCAGGCCAGGCCTGAGCGCAGGTCACGGCGCTGGAGAAGGCGGAGCAGCTCGGCGAGGTGTACATCAGAACGTCATTGAGGAGAAGGCTGTTAAAGCCTCCAAACACGTACATGACTCTACAAAAGAGAGGAGATGATAAGAGCGTTAGATAATACTGCTGCCATGAACGAGAAGAAGCATCACCGATGATTTTTTTATAATTAGTCGACTAATCGTGTCTTACGCAAAGTGGATATAAAACACAAATCATAACCATCATAAGCTAACTAAAAACTAGATATAGCCACACTAGCATTATCTGCAATAATGCTAGTGTGGATGCTGTAAGCTGAATTTGGCAGCTGAATATGCTAGTGACAATAGCTGAAGATTGTGAAATTGATAGCTGAAAAAGCTGAAGCTCAAAACAAGCTAATATGTTAGTTATATTACAAACTTGAAAAAAAAAAGGCAAAATTAGCCAAAAAAGCTAGCATGTAGCTGCAATATTAGCTAAATTCCAAACTAACCCTAAAAACAAAAAATAGCCTAAGTTAGCCAAAACAGCTAGCATGGAGCTGAAATATTAGCCAATTTACAAAACAGCCTGAAAAACAAAAAAAAGCTTAAATTAGCCAAAAGAGTTAGCATGTAGCTGAAATATCAGCTAAACTCCAAACTAGCCTAAAAACCTTAATTAATAAATGCCAAAATAGTCCAAAAAGCTAGAACAATGTCTTTATAACTTTCAACTTTACCACAATCTGACTCCATATAATATAAAGTAGTGACTAATGGACTGTTAAATTAGTTGTCGACTATTTTAACAGCTGATTAGTCATTGATTAGTCGACTAATCGTGGCAGCCCTATTATATATGATTCCTAATCTCAAACAACTTTAATTCTTATCTCTATTTTCAATTCAATCCTAAAATGAAGGACATTTGACATGAAATGTTCCCAATTTTCTGCATTATTTGCTCTGTTTCTAGTGGAAGCAAAAGGTTTACCCGTCACTGAAGACTGCCGAGTGTCCGAAGCGGTTGACATCATGGTAGAGGTCCGGTCGAGGCAAAACTGTCCACTCATCACAAGCTGCAATGACAAAACGGTCCACAGGTCAGCCCGCTGACTCGGAAGTGACAACACTCAGCTTCCCCCCCGAGGACCAGTAACAAGTCATCATCTTGAGTCAGGAACGTGTCCTTGAGCAAAGGTCTGAGGGCGCCACACGTCCAAGAGAAAAATGGCACGCGCAAAAAAAAAAAAAAAAGCTGATATAACGTGATGACGGAGCCAAAACACTCAAATCCCAACAGACTTTTCAGCTCTGGGGGAACATTTTCAAATGTACACATAATGTGTGGAGACAGAGCCACTGAAAGTGTTAAAAATCCCCCAGAGCCACGTGGGTTCACGTCTGAGAACACGGACGGCCGAGTCATCCTCAGAACATGGAATACAACACAAGCATCCAGCATAGCATTTTCCACATTAAAAGCATGTTCTGGATCACATGTATCATGTGATGACTGCAGTCACACAAGATTAACCTGAAAGTGTATGGAACTACTATGGAGCCATAAAAACTTGAAACTCAAATAGAACATTTTGGAAAAAAATGTTGGGGTTTGGCTAAAAAAAATTAAAAAAATAACTGTTTTTTCTCATTGAATGGGCTAGAACAGCATTTTGGACAGGTGGTTTGTACAAGATGAAACTGCTTTTTACACCCGTCTTGAGACAACTTCAGACTACGATACCACAGACTAAACAGCCGTAATTATCACAGTTCTCAGAGTCATTGAATACACCGGGACTGAAGTTACCACCCTCATGGATTTTGATTGGTCCTTTGTCTTAGACCGCCACAACGTGCCACAACGGGGCCAAAAGTTTTGAAATTTTCACATTCAAAAACGAAAAAAAAGTTTTGAAATTGAAATTTTGAAACCTGAAAAACAGAACATTAAATAATTGTTTATTTTAGAATAGCAAAACAGTTTTGGAAATTTTACAGCAATATTTTTTTCAAAATGCTTTATTTGGGTTTCAAATATTATAGGGCCCCAAAATAACTCCAAAAAGGTGTAGTGTACAGTGATTTATTTGTGTATGTTCATGAGTTTCGTGTGGAGCTGCACTGTCTGAGGTGGCCTAAAGATAAATGCAAACAGAGAAGCTCCCCAAGGAGCCACCACTACATGGACTCCATGAGGAGAGGAATGCAGCTTTCTCTTCTATTTTGTTCAGATTTTTTTTGCAGTCCTGCAAAAACTCAGAGGTGAAGTTCTAATGAATGCAGCTCTGCAGAAACTATGTCCTAGAAAATGGCACAGTTTTTTTTCCATTTATTTACTATTATTTTTGGCTAAAACTGCATAATGACAATTATGGTAAAAGATCGATGGGAACGCTTTTACAACAGATCAAAAGATGATTGGAGTGGGACTTTAAGGCTTAATAATTGAGCAACACTATTAGAAAAGGTCAAAAACAACAAATAATATTTGTGATTTTTTTACTATATTGTTAAAGTAGCTGCTCTTTAAGAGGATTGATGTCGACATTATTAACAGTCTAGCAGATCGAGTCATGAATTTCATCTTCAGAATCGTTGTTTAAGAGGACAACAAAAGAGTGAATGAACAGACGGCTGATGAGGTTTCTGAACAAACAGCAGCAGAGAGGGATCAGACCTGATCCAGAGGGTTCTGAAACTCAGCACAATGCAGTAACTGCATGTGCAGACGCTGCCATCTACTGTCCCAATACGATACAGCAAGTGGAGCCGGACTTCAAAGAGGGTTTTCATTACAGAATAATAATCTGATGTCAGGACAGCAGACCGCCCATAACTCTGTCCTCTAATGGACTTTAGCTTGAGAAGAGGAAGCAATTAGTTCTTGATGCTCGGCCAATCTTAACTCTAATTAGCAAACAATTACCAGAGGCGATGCTTCAGACATTAGGCCTGCAGCTCCTTGAGCTGGAGGGGTGGGGGGGCGGGGGGGAGTCTTACAGACAAACACGAAATACCAAGTGAGAGGAAGAAGAGGCAGATCTAAGTCAACGGGGCAAAGAAAAGCTATAAGTTCTTTTAATCACCATGGTAACCACAGTTCTGATGACGGAGAAAACCTGAATGTCCCAGGACAATCAGAGGTCTCTCCTTCTATTCTGGACTCTGGAGTCTCTGGTTGAAGAGAAGTTCAGAACAGCACAGCAGAGGGAGAGCACGTTAATTGACTTCATTCATCCACACTTCAACTGAAGGAACGGAGATGGAGTGCAGATAACCCGTCGGAGCACAGCCGAACATTACGAGTCATTTATAATTGAAAAGGAAACTGAGACTTTGTCTTCTGAGGCGTTCCTCGTGCAGAGAGTCACACAGCTGATCAGTGAGCTCTCACAAAGAAGTACAAAAACATACACATTTGAAGCCACCTTTGTGAAACTCTAATAGTTTGGTTGACACTTGGAGCTGAAATGTCTGTTTTTAAGCTTCATGCTTGGTCTCTAACAGAAATCCACATGGAGAATCTCACCGGCAGCTGGAGGTGATGCTCACTGCAGGTAGAACAGGCATGTCCAAAGTCTGGCCCGTGGGTCAAATGCAGACCGTGTTCAAAATTCTACTGGCCCGCAGGTCCTCGTCATAAAATCAATAATACGCAGCGCCCAGAGCTTTCTGAGAGCTCCAAGAGTTTCTAAAAGTATCCTGCAGCTGGTGAAAATCCACCGCCTGTGAGTGAAGAAGTCACCGGCTACTTTTTGATGGCAAACTTTCATTTAGTGCAATAGGTTTGTACCAAAGAAAATGTTTGTTTTATAAAATTTGGATGGATGTGAGCAATAGTTCAACAGCAATGGCGCATTTGTTAGCCACACAATTTAAAAATGAACTATCAGATAGATTGCAGATCTATATCATATCCAAATCTTTAAGGCAATTTCTCCAAATCTAATTCAATTGATTAAAGCAAATGTAAAACATTCCTTGATTTTCCCTCAGCTCCCATCCTTGTCGATTGATAATGATCTTCTGTCTGATATAAACTGCAATAATAAGGAACATCCTTGACTCACAAACTATTCCTTTACCTATTAGAGGAAAATCTCTGTCGACATCTTTTTCAAAAAATGAAACTTGTATTATTAGATCAAATTTATTTTAATTTCTCCTTCTGCCAAAAATGAAGGAGATCCATTTCAAAACAATTAACAATATTTATCCATGAAACAAAACTTAACATTTAAGGTTTAATATTCAAGATAATATACGTCGCATTTGTAAAAATGATACTGAAACCCAAAAGGATCTATTTTATGATTGTAATGTGGTTAACAATTTTGGGGGTTATTTATATATATAACAAAAAATATAATTCTGTTATTTAGGTATCATCATATTCAATTTGGTTGTTTTGACAAAGAAAAGAAAATCCTGTTTTTGTTCAACAATTTAGTTATTTGGGGTATTTTTTTATTCCCAAATGCAGATTTTTGTAAGATAGTCCGATATTATGTTTTTTTTTTTTTTTTTTTTAAATAAGTTTTATCTTTTTTGTAAATCCTTATAAAATATTTTTAAAAAATACCAAAAAAAAATGCCAGTTTTTCTGGACTGATTTTTCCTTACAATCTTTAATCTTAGTTGGAGTTATTTATGTATTGATGCATCTCAATTTAATGAAAATTAAATCAAAAATAAAACAGTTAAAATAAAATGTAAAATTATTTTTTGGTATTAATTGTTTTATTGAAACTAACAGTGGGAACATTTAAACATTTACAATGACAACTGTTAACAGTAAAACTTGGCACTCCGGTGCCCGCCTTTCCTGATGATTTATGACCTCTTTGGCTTGCCATACAATCGAGTCTTGATACCACCGGCAGGTCTTTTAGGGAGAAGCGTCTTTCTCCTGTGCAGGACAGTTGCTGCTCCTAACTGGGAGGTTCTTTGAATCCAGAAATGAAAACGTGTAGAGATGCTTTTAGTCATCTCTTAAAATTAAAAAACTTGATATCTATCAATCCGTGTTCTTTATTATGAAGTTGAAAAGTTTTTGACGGAAGCTCCTCCCACATCAGCGGGAGCTTCAGGTGAACAGACTTTAAGAAAACCGTGAAGCAGCCACTTTACTGCTTGTAAAAAACAAAGAGGATTTACAGGAATTTGACATAAATTCCATTCAATGTGAACGAACAATTGATTTAAATTGCGCACGGGGGGGTGGGGGTTAGAGTGGTCCGCGGTGCACACGTGTGACATCCTAAAACAAAAACATCAGACAGTCACAAATGAAGGGAAAAAACCAACATTTCCTGTGGAGATTTGGATTGAAGGGTTAAGTGCAGGCGTCAGACCAGCTCTTCAAGAATCAACATGAGTGTTTCTAACAGGAAGCTGTGTGAAAAACAGGACGTTTGAGGTTTTATCCAAACTAAAAAAAAAAAGATCCCCTTTTTAGATGCCAGCATGTGAACGGGAGCAGCACATTTAACTGAGATATTCTGTGAATGAATGATTCACTCAGTCATGTGATCATGTAAGATATTTGACTAAAACAAAAGACCATAAAGTTTTAACTGAGGACTGACTTTTCAAAATAAAGGACAGAACTTCAAAAACTACGATAGGATGGATGTTCATTTCTAAAAAAAAACTAAAAATCTGCTCAGTTAAATTACTTTAACTGACTTTCTTTGATACGAGTGTAAAAGAAAGCTTTACAGCACAGACGGTGTTTAAACTTTACTATAGTTTTATGACATTCAAGGGTGCAAATGTTTTTATGGTTTAGAGCACACGTGTCAAAGTCTAGGCCCGGGGGCCAGATCCGGCCCACCAGGTAAATCGCTTTTATTGCTATTAATAGCCCGATGTTATCTTGTGCTTATTACAAAGTTGTATAATTTTATCAAGTTATTTAATATTTAAATTGATTTAATCTGGAATAATATTCCTGCATTTTTGTATTCATAATTATGCTAAAAAGTTACTGTTTTAAAGTTTAAACTTATGGTATTCTACCAGTTTTTTGGAGTATTTTGACATTTACTAAGAGGTTTTAGGCTATTTTGGAGTTTAGCTAATATATGCTAGCGATGTTGGATAATTTAGACTATTCTGTTTAAGCTTTTTTAAGTTTTTTAGGTTACTTTGAAGCTTAGCTCTTTTTTATCTACATGCTAGCTGCTTTGGCTAAGTTAGGCTTTTCTGACAACTATCCACCTTATTCCTATGCCCCATGAGCCTTTGCGTGAATACTTCCTGTAGATGCCGGAAGTAGCATTTATTTACATTACATCTGTGGAGCCCACAACACAATTCTTCTTGTTTTGGATCTATAACTACATATAAATGTGGGAACACCAGCTGTCATGTCTTAAAAGAGGAGACGTAACAATTCTGGTGCTGCTAAAATTGAAGGATGACCTTAAAAAATGTCCAAATATAACATATAGTAGCATTTTTAGCTACTTTCTCAGTTCAGTTGCGGCAGATGGTGAATCTCTGAACATTCTTAAAGTTCTGAGGAATATCAATACCTTCATACATGATTATTTCTGCTGGAGTTAGCATACAGTGGTGATCAACTGTAACCTTATGGCTTCACATGTTTGTGTTTACATGCTGCCAGAGTCAATGAGGGTTGCATGGCGCGGTGTAGCTTTAGCCCGTTTCATGGTTAAAGTCAGCTGTGGTTTAAACATTGGTACATTTTTAATATCTGATACCAGGAGATGCAGCAATTCCACAGAAATATCTTCCTGCTCTTGTGACTCTGCTGTCAGGTCTCTGCAGTACCGAGCGTCTCTTCTTCTATGGTGGTCTGGAGGAACCCAACCAGAATGTTGGATATGGATTTTCCTCCGTGGGTACTTTATCCACAAAATGAAGCGAACATACATATAAAATCTTATGTGGCTTCTTAAGATTGACATTTTCAGCCACATCCTTCTGACTTCATCCCGATAGACGGTAAAATCTGTACCGAGGAGGACAGCTGCACTCCCTCTTCGTCAGCGGCCCATGTTCCACACAACACTCCTTAAGACATAAATTTCATTTAGTTTGGGTGTTAGAACAACCACGAGCTGCGCAAAGACATTTTTGAAACTTTTGAGGGATTAACACGCTTCTAAAGTTTCTATCCACCGCTAAAGTTAACAAAACCTACAACTTTCAGTGGAAACAAATAGCGCTGTGTGACTTCTGGTTGCTATACCAGAAGTTTCACCCATAACCCGTTTTACATCAGCGGCCCCAGGAATAAGGTGGATACGATCCAGCTCTTGAACAAGCAGCCATTATATCGTCTTACCGTCCAGACCCTCTCTGGAAACAGCTATTACTCCAGAAGATGACAGCGTGTGAAGATGAACCTGCAGATGTGTCACCATCGGTCCATCTGGAGCACGGATGCTAATGCACCAAATACAGGAGGAGTGAATGTGTGTTGTTAGCCGGTCTATCTAAAAAGCTTGTTCTATAAATGGTGTGCATTCATCTTGCAGTCAACAAATAAAGAGCATTTACAGGAGTTTTGATCCGTTTGAGATCCAGTCTACTTTCCGTGTGAGGATGAATGGATCCCACATCGTTTCCTGTTTTCTTGTTATTGACTTGCAGCAAATTGTTTAACCCTTTAACACAAGATGTCTCACCTATATTACACACACTCTCTGATTTACCGTAAATATTTGTTCTCGTAATCAATGTAAACCAGCTGATTCTGACGAGGAGAAAAGCAGTTTCTTACATAAACTGAAACCCAGAACTAAAAAGTGTTACATAACAGCACAAAGACACTTTTTTCTGGAATTGAATCAGTCGATTTATGAAGGTTGTGTAAACACTTCACAACTAAAGCTTTGTATTTCAGTGCAATGATGATTTTCTTCATAAGAAAATCTGTCTGAATTACATCAAACTCGGGCTGTCGCGTTGATCAGGATCGTTTCCAAAGTCTAAATCATTCAATTCCTCTGCGCTGTTTCATTTCTTCCTTCTTAGATTCTTTCTTTCTTTTCTGCTTCATCTCAGTCTTTAAAATGATCAAATTCTCCCAAACAGGTTAAAATAAACTAAAATCACCCTCATGTCTTTTCTACTGTCTTGTTGTTGTACACTGTGGAATAATGAATATCAACATTTAAATTATGATATTAATAAGAAGTTTTAGTTAAATATTTTTTGAATTGATCAGAAAAATGTTCCTACTGTTTTTGATCATTTTAACCTCTAATTTTAGTAAATTAGAGAATCTGGACCGGATGTTTATTCTTTGTTCAAGATTGAAAAAACTTCCTCCTTCCTCATATTAAAATTGTGAGATCTTTTATAATAATAATTTAAAAAGAAAAAAACATAATAAAGCCACCTTTTTAATTTTAATTTCATCTTTTACTGCACCACAATGTCACACACTTAAATAAAATACCTCAAAATGAGGCTTTTCACAGAAATTATTAGATTAAAAATCATTGTGATTAATATTTGTTAATTAGATCAATTAATTGTGGGCTACGATTAATTAATCGCACAAAAAAATAATTTAATGACAGCACAGGGTAAAATGTGTAAGTGGTTGAAGAGTTTGAGTAGTCAAGAGGATGTCAACACTGGAGCTAAGGCTCTGGTGATGAAGGGTCAAGGATCAGTTTCATTTGACTCCGCCTCCATACCTGGAGGGAGAGTTTTACCGCATAGGGCCTCAATTTCTCTTGTAAATGCCTTTTTGAGTGTCAGTTTTCTTTGAAACCGTCTTTCCGTTTGGGAAAAAGTTGAAGACACACATTTAGAAAAGTAACGAGGTTCAGCTGATGATGCAAAACAACCAAACGGTCTAAAATCCCTCCTAAAAAACAAAACTGTAGTTTATCACCAAATGTTGAGTGTTTGTCAGTATAGAAACAGCTAAAGCAGACAACAGGAGAGTTTGAGTTACGGACCTAAACTGTAGGCCAGGAAGTCCGATGAGAAGCACTTGGCGCCGTGGCTCATGGATGTGTCGTTGTGCGTGTTTCCTCCAAACACCAGCATGGTCCCGCTCACGATCACTGCCGTGTGAAGGTAGCGGAAGAAGCCGCTGTCTCTCAGGATGGTCCTGCAGCAGACGCGCCATGACACCAAGGTTAGAAAAAAAACACTAAAAACAAATAAACTGCAGCTTATTCTAAAACCCCATGAAATACAGGAGAGGAGCAGCAGTAAGAAATACAAATTAGTGTGTCATGCTATTCATTTTTTGTGCGATAAATTAATAATGATTTGTAATTAATTAAACAATTTTAATCGCAAAGAATTTTAACCTGATGATTGCTGTTAAAAGCTTCATTTTGAGGTATTTCATTTAAAGGGGCTCTACTATGAAAATTCTATTTTTTCAAGTTTTAAATGTCAAAACAGCTAGCATGTGTTTGAACTATAAGCTGAACTCCAAAATAGCCTAAAAAACAAAAAAATACCTAAATTAGCTAAAACAGCTAGCATGCAGCTGAAATATTAGCTAAACTCCAAAAAAGCATAAAAACTTTAATTAATGCCAAAATAATCCAAAAAGCTAATAGAAAGCCATTATAACTGTCAACTTTACTACACTCTGACTCCATATAAGATAAAGTAAAGACAAATTGAATTAGTCATCGACCATTTTAACATTTGTTTAGTCATTGATCAGTCGACTAATCATGGCAGCCCGGGTATTTATATTTTTCTTAAATGACCATGGTATAAGCTGGATAAAATGCTCCTGCTGGTGTGCTCGACACCAAAGCAACAAAATAATGCACTAAAATGTCTATAATTAATTAACATGAGCCCTAATACTGTATAAATGTGCACTTTTATAGCCAGAAAAGATGAAATAAACTTATCTGGATAGAAAATAATGTTCATTTAAAACTTTGGAATGATTTTGATTACTGGATATGAAAATGTTCAAACTGCAATAACCAAAAAGTGCTTTGGCATTTGAATCTGGACAGCTAGACTAGAACTGCTCCACATCTGCACCAGAACCGGCTCTCACCATTTCTTCTTGTCCACGTCGAGCTTGTACAAGTCTCCTGCCAGACCGTACTTGGTAGCACTGAAGGCCTTGTAGCCTCCATGAATGTAGATGGCTCTGGTGCTGGGGTCAAACACGCTGCTGTGGCCGTAACCGCCTTGGACCAGGGCGCCCTCCGTGCTCACAAGGCTCCACGTGTTCCTGTCTGAGGGTTCACAGGAAGCTCTTTACTGAGAAGCCGTGACAGCACGAGTGCATCTATCGGGTTCAAAGGAATCCACTCACTGATGTCATACTCCTGCACGTGGCTGATGTAGCCGTACACGGGACAGTGTCCGAACAGGACCAGCATGACATGACCGCCCCCCTCCTGGGCGGGGGGCACAATGTGGGCCGAGTGTCCCACCACAGCATACTGCTCTTTGGCTTGAGGGCTGAGCAGGACCCAGGTTTGGTTCTGGATGTGAAAGACCCAGAGCTGGCTGGACACGTTTCCTGTGGAGTCGATCTTTCCTCCATACATGTAGATTTTTCCCTGGAGAAAAGAAAGAAAACAACAGAAAAATAAATTAGAAGTCTAAGAATGATTCAATTAAAAAGAGTTTTCATCTGATTTGATCTAATAAAATATTCTGCGATATCAAATTTTACATTTTTCAAATGTCCTTGTAAAATAACATTTTGTGTCGTCACAAAAAGTTTTTTTCGATTTTTATTAAACAAAATATGAATCTCTTTTTATCATGAAATTGTGTTTTTTTTGTACAGAAGCCGAAATCATCCTGCCCATTTTTTTTTATTGTTTTCTCGTTATAATGAGATAATCCAAAACAAAGAATGAAGCGTCTCCCTCTTCCTTTCCTGCATATGAGACACCCTTCACCTGTTAGAAAAACCTCCACAAAAGTTGTTTTTAGTCAATTTTTAAGTGATTAGTGGATCTATGCTCTTTAAACGTCTTAATTCAGTCTCATGCACCAGCCCCTCCCTCTCACTTAAATTTCCCAAAATCCCCGAGCAAACATTGACAGATTGACAGAATTCAGATCTGCCGAGCGTTTCTGCATGGTGCGTTCACTGACCTCTAGACATAGGCAGCAAAACAAAGCAGGTTATAAGAGAAAACGTCAAACCCCAGAACTGATGCTTATAAAAATCCCCCAAAATAAAGAGACTATAAACAGATGAAGTCTCGACATCTCGAGAGCGGTAGAGGGAGAGCGGGACGCTTTCTTCTACACTATTGATTATCTCGTTATCATAAGTTATTTTTTCATTATCACGAGAATACCAAGTTTGTTTTCTTGTTATAATGAGTTATTATCTCATTTTCTTGTGATAACAAGATATTATCTCATTATCACGAGAAAACGATCCCAAAAAAAAGTAGGGCAGGCTGCTTTCAGCTTCCGTATTTTTGGTATTAAACTCAACAATAAAGTTTTTTCCTGAGATAATGGAGGACTGTGTCTCAATCCTCAGATGAGCAGGACTTCCAACCTTCTGCACTTTTAGAGGGATCTCTGATCTTTCGTGACAGTTTGCCCCTCTTTTCAGAACACAGTAACCCCCCCCATTCGTGGGAGAGGGGCTCCCCTCCGGAAGCGCCTCAGCAGTGTAGCACCTCACTGCACATTTCTTACAAGCCTCTAGAGTTGTCTGAGTTTTTGTGACGAACCAGAAGAGTCACGTGACTGAAAAGTAAAACTTCCCAGATCTTCAGTTTAAATGTCACAGTTTCCGGTGGGTTTTTTAATTCTATTTTTTTTGTAACTCTTGCTAAAACTTTAAAACCAAATTCAGCAAGAACTAAAATGAAGGCCTTCAGAAACGCTTCATGATGCATCTCTACCTGATGGAAGTAATTGAAGTGTTCTGTCCCAGCCGTGATGGAAATGGGGGCTGCAGATAATTCTGTCCCACTACAGTCCTGGACTGCAGGGACCTGAATGTTTTAGCTATTCTTCTTTCTTACTGTAATTTTGAGACAACATTTCACCTCCACCACATGCTCGAAAACTCACCAGAATTTCCCCATAGCTGGTGCCCGGTGATGAAGAATTTTGGGCAAAACGGACCACGCCCCCACCCAATCAATGATGACATCACAGCATCATAATCAAATATCACATTAAGATATTTGTAAGGATTCATTTTTCTAAATAAGACACATTTTTGAAGCAAGTGTATGGTGAAACCATCAAATCTTGAATATCTCAATTAGGGCTCAAACATTTAAATAGGTTAAATGTACGACCACTACTCAAGTTTTCTTGACCTTTAACCTCGGAAAGAGGCTGCAATTTGGAAATTAAAAAAAAAAACTCCTTTCTACAGATTTAAACTCCTCCTAGTGTTTTGGATCTTTAGACCCTTACAGTTTTTTTTAATCGTTTTTGTGCATTTCTCACAACCGTATTAAAGTTTGAACCACAGCTAAAAACAATTAGTGCAAACTGCAAAACACAATAGATGACCTGCAAAATGAGTCACCTTCTCAAAATGCAAGTCAGTAGCTGAAAATACATCGTTGATGCTTCAAAAGCAAGCTTTTATGTCATTGAAAGTGTTTGTGTTGTCAAAATAACGAGTTAAGACTTCTTTGAACGATCAAGTCAAAGAGTTCAGCAGGTTTTCATCGAGACTGATTACTCTGGAAATGTTTCCCAATAAACTGAGGACAGTATTACAGTATTTGGCATTTTGAAAACGAGAATTAAAAAAGAAGAAAAAAAGATTGAATATGCACTTTACACTGTTACCTTGCAACAAAAATAAATTCCCTTTGGCTCAGTAAACCTTCCTGAAAGTTTTAATTTAAAATACTGACAATGCAGCAAATCAATCATGGACGACTAGACGCTCCCGTCTGTCTGACCACATATTTTCATTTGCATCACAGTGAATATCAGCTCTATCAATGTACCGAGGAAAGTCTAGTCTTGAGAACCGAATCCACTCTCTACAGCAGTGGTCCCCGACCACCGGACCGGTACTGGTCCAGGAAATCCTTGCCACGGAGCCACAGAAGAACTTATAAATTATATCAGTTTTTGTTTTTTATTCAACGATCCAATCTCTGCTAGTGACATTAATTTGTCCTCTGATCTGACATTAGAAATCCTTTTGAATCCTTTTATTTTGAAAATCAACCAGATTCTCTCGATTAGCTTGAGCGCTAAAACCAGTCTGGCAGCGCGTAACACAAGAAAAGTTGCATCAATGCAATGGAAAAGAACAGACGGAGTAACGGCGATTCCCACACACCGTACCCGTCTACACAGAGATGTGACTTTCATGAACAAATCTAATCGTTTGAACGGTCATTGAAATGCTGAAACAAGATGAAGAGTCTCGCAGGGGGAGGGGCCATCAGTCGTAGTCATGAGTTTGGAGTTCTGTAAAAAATGTTTTTGTATTAAAATGTTTCACTTGAAGGTTTTGCATGAAGCTTCAAAGTAATCTGATATGTTTGCTATTGGGCATTAATAATTGATTTGTTGGTTACAGATGATCTTATAATAGTAAAATACAAGTTTCTGAGCAAAGAAAGAAGCAATGAAATATAGATTATGCAGCTGTGATTTGTTTTGGATTTAACATTTATTCATGGATTTTATGAACCCAAACAAGAAAAGGCAGAACTTCAGAGAGAACACTGTTTCCTGACAACCATGGATGTTTAAAGTTCAACATTTGTAATAATTCTGTAAATATGATCCTTCCTTTAACCTTTTCTTCATTTCACATCAATGAGTTACTATGAATGCAGAGGTGGAGTTTGTGACCCTCCTCACATCTCCACAGCAGCTGGTATTTATGTGATGAGGTCCATCTCATCACACAAACCTGCCATTACAAAGTCAACAGGGCAGCTTGATAATAATACAACCAGGAGGTGTACATGGGACAAAAACATCACCGCTGCAGCAAGACCGGCTCAAACCTTATTTCTCTATCAGACATTTGAGTGCATCTTTCATGATGACTCATAGAGCTCTGCTCATACCTCATGCAACGCCAGCGAGTGGCCATATCGGGGCGTAACCGTGTTGACAGAGGGGTCGAGGGTCAGCCACGTCCTGCTGCTGAGGTTATACCTGCATGGAGAGAACACGTTTAGTCCACATGACAGAGAAGCTCCTCATCAAGATCCCTGCTGACCCACGAAGACTTCCTGAAAGGAATTTCAGCTGCAGCTGACTCTCTAGGAAACACATTTTCATGGATTCTGCACCTCAGAGATGTGATGGATCATGTCCATGTTTACCCAGAGAATGTCCAAACCCTGTTATATTCCAAAACAATCTTCTAAAGTCCCCAAAAATAGAACAATAAACGATGAAAAGACTCACATTCTTCATATTTTTACAGTTCAGAAACTTCTTGAAAACACGAACCTCCCAGCCAGCAAAGCCAAGTAAGGCCATATGGTATAAAAGTAGGGGTGTAACGGATCACAAAACCCACGGTTCGGATCGTGTCACGGTTTTAGGGTCACGGTTCGGATCATTTTTCGGATCAGTAAAAAGTACAAAAATTTAAAAAAGAAAAAAACAAAACGAAAAAAAAAACCCAACAATATCAAAGCTAAATTAATTTTTGGAAACAGTTTAACTCATAAATTCAATAAGCATTTAAAATACCTCACACACACAATATTTACATATGCAACAACAAAACATCTGCTCATTGAAGCCTATTTATTAAAACAAAACATATTTGTACTTTGAACACAAACAAAATGCTAAAACATGATGTTTCTGATTACATTTACATGTTTTTAGACCAAATCTACAAAAACTAAGAGAAAAGAATGCTTAAAAATAGTGTTGAAAACACCAAATCTATCTGGATTATCCTTTAAAATTAAATCATAAATAAAACAGTTACAATATTTTTTTTAGTATTAACTGCTTTATTGAAACTAACTGTGGGAACATTTAAATGTTTTAAATGATAATTTTCTGTAAAACGTGGCACTTCTGCGTCAGCTTTTCCTGGTCAATTTTGACATCTCTGGCTTGCCATACAAATGTTCCGCGATTCCACCGGAAAGCCCGTAACGGAGCTTCCATTCGATGCGAACGGACAATTGGTTTAAATTATGCTAGCGCGAGGTGTCCGCGTTTGGGGGTAGGGTGTTCGATCGGTCCGCGGTACACACGTGTCCCGCACCGTGGCCTCTGATCCGTACGGACCACGGATTTTCCGTGATCCGTTACACCCCTATATAAAAGTGGGAGAAAATGAGGCCCAACCTGTGTTTACCAACATTGGCTTAAGTGGACACTCAGTAAGTAGGTTCGCTGTGCTATCCAGCCTCCTGGTGGATAACAGAGCTCACTAGCTCAATACAGAGAAGCTCACTAGCTCAATACAGAGAAGCTCACTAGCTCAATACAGAGAAGCTCGCTAGCTTAATACAGAGGCGTTCACTAGCATGCTACAGTGGAGCTTACTTCAGCAGAGCTTGTTAAATTGCTTTAGTGGAGCTTGCTAGCATGCTAAAGAAGAGCTCACTAGCAACGCTGTCCATCAGGCAGCTGACTAGCGTAGCAAGCTAACCCACTGAATCTCTATGTAAGTCAATGTGGGCGACCACAGGTGGGGCCACCACAAAAACTGTGGACAAACTCATTCGGGGCCCACATTTTCTGCTCCTTTTAAATCATATAGTGCCCACTTAGCCTTGCTGGCTGGGCTCTCATCATTCTTAGCAACATGGCAGCTTGTTAAAACTGTGGAAGTTCTTCCATTCAGACTCTGACCATCCTGCAGTCCAGTCGCATA
Organism: Oryzias javanicus; assembly: GCA_003999625.1. Classification (NCBI taxonomy): domain Eukaryota; kingdom Metazoa; phylum Chordata; class Actinopteri; order Beloniformes; family Adrianichthyidae; genus Oryzias; species Oryzias javanicus. The sequence goes on from CM012458.1 coordinate 4,202,521, forward strand.
GCAACAGGAGAAAGTTCCTCATAAATCAGACTGAGGATGCTCACAGCAGAGCAGACTTACGCTTTGACCATGTGATAGTCGGAGGCGTTGAAGACGTAGCCTCCAATAACCCACATGAGGCCCTGCTCCACCACGGCCTTATGGGAAGCCCTGGCCAGCCCGCCTTCAGGGTAGTCCTCCTGGTTCCAGAAGGAAGAATTGGCAGGAAGAGGAACGGAGCATTCAGGTCCTGAGAGGAGGAAAACGACACCAGATGAGGCAACAGAGGAGATCAAATGAAGATTCACCGTAAGATAATGCTCTACAGTCAGCGAGAGATAGAGATAAAAAAGAGAAGACCCATTGAAAAAGACTTTTCATGACGAGCACTTGTTCCTTTTTTAATAAACTGTAGTTAGTCATACAAAACGGGCTTTGGTTGCCATGACTTGAGGTTTAAAAGTTTCCTCTGGATCTTAGAGCTTGAAGCAGGAGAATGGAGACCACTTCCTCCGCTTATGTAAGAGAACAATGACTGCCGCATAAAGCGGAACCAGCTCTGAATGGGGGGAAAAGATTCCTACAAGACTTTATCAAAACGACTTGCAGGACAGGAATAGTGTGATTACCCCCTTCCTGTCAGCCTTCTGAAGAGTGCAGCTTGTGGCGGGGTATTTGAGGGCAGTTTACAGATCCTTCTAATCTGAAGTCTGTCCATCCTTTGCTGCCTCTGCTGTGCAGAGGAAGACAACATGTCTCACTTGGCAGGTATTTCAATGACAGTGTTGCCCCGTCAGAAACCAGAGAAGATTATTTTGCACATTCAGCATCTCAGACATGTTAAAGGTGGATTGACTGAACTGATCTATATAATGGGGTCAAATCAGGATCCGCTCAAAGTGAGCAAAAAAACAGATTGAAAACTTGAAAAAAGACATTGTAACTGAAATTTATTTTGAAAATTTGAAAATAAAATATTGTAAATTTGAAATAAAAGGAAAATTTGAAAAAACATTTTTAAAATTTGATAACATTTTTAAAATTTGAAAAAAATTAAAACACTAAATGAATCTACAAAATCAGAAAATCTTTTTTTTTTGAAAATAGAAAAAATATACTAAAAATTAAAAATTGCCAATTAAAAATAATGTATCTATTAGTTACAGCTCCTATTATGAACCTTTTGGGGTTTTTTTTTGCTTTTCTGAATCTTCACTTTTAGTCCTCAGTTTACAGTTTCAATTCTGATTTTCGAGTTTTCGCTGCCGTGCTGAGCCTAATTTTACATAAGGGCGGGGCTTTGAGCTAATTGGCTACTGGGACACCTTTCAAGATTTCTTTCATGTTTTCAGTTGTTTTTTTTTTTTCAAGATAAAAATTTGTTTAATTTTCATGTTTTTTCACATTTTCAAGATTTATTTTAAGCTTTGAGTTTTTTTTTATTTCTCAAAACATATTTTCTTTCAAATTTTCATTTTTTTTTTCAATGTCGTGTTTTCAAGTTTTCAATCTGTTTTTTTGTTTACTTTAAGCTGATCCTGTTTAGACCCTATATACTATATTTTCTGCAATCTGACATTTAGTTCAGATAATGGCTTGCAGCTAAAAGTACACATAGGGTGCCATTCCCCTGGAACCACCATGAAAAGGTAATTTAGGCCAGAAAAATGCCTGCTCCTCAACTTTCACCGTGTAATTAGATCATAAGCAAACACGGCCGTGGATGCAACAGCAGTTTAATGAGACAGCGGCTCCTGCTCGCACACAGCAGCGCAGTGAAGCCACTAAAGAGCCGGCTGAAGGGCTGTGAGGTGTGACGCAGCTCGCAAAAGCTGATCCTGCAGAAACATTTTGGTTTTACAGCCATTACGTGACCCAGACAGATGCTGATGAACGGCGTCTGAGGGTTGGAGATGGGAACGTCTGGATTGAGTCACCAGATTCACAGGACAAATCTGGACCCGTATGAGAAACGGCCATCAGGAAAGTAACATCCCAGGAGAGGAGTCTAGGAAACATCCTGAAACATCTCAGCACAGAAACCGGCATTCCTCTGCTTCAGCTTATTAATGACTAAAGTATTTATTTTGTAATTAACCTAGAAATGACATTGCACGACAATATAAATGACTAATTGTGTGAATGACTTGTAAGCATTTACACTTTAGTGATCCTGTTTCTCTTTTTAATTTTTGGACGTTTTTTTGGCATGTAAAAACTCAACCATATTTTCAGCAATTTCTTCAATCTTTAAATCAAAATGTTCAGCTCGTTAAGGACATTATTGCTTGTATTTCTGGTTTTGTAAACTCTGGTTTTTACGATTCTATGCAATTTATGCCATTTTTTTAGCCCCATAGAAATAAATAGAATTTTTTTATATTTCTGCAATTTATGCGATTGAAAACATTTAGCATGTCCAGGACATTCATGCTTGTGCTTTTAGTATTGTTGCATTTCACGCACATTTTGAAATATAACAATTTATATATATATTTTTTTTCATCAAAGCTACTGAGGATTTTTGGGCTGATTCGAAACTGAGCTCATTTTTTTGTAACATGTAAGCTTTTTGGCTAATTTGACATCTTTTGAGGATTTTGGGGCTAATTTTGAGCTATGGCTGACCTCTTGACCCAGCACGTACCAGCCAGACCTCCGATCATCAGGATCCGGTCTTTTATCAGTTCCTAGAGTCAGAACTAAACATGGAGAAGCTGCATTCAGCTTCTATGCTCCACAGATCTGGAACAGACTTCCAGAAAACCTTAGATCAGCTGAAAGATTCACCTGTTCTCAGCTGCATTGATTCATATGGATTCAAAAGTTTACATCCGCACTGTTTATCAATGCTTGATTTAAATTACAATCTTTTTACTCTCTTTTAATTTTATTTTAATGATCACATCTTTACTATTTCTTTTGATTGTTTCTTTTAATGTTTTTAAAGGTAAAGTTGCTTTTTTTCCACAGCAGAATCAGCTGATTCACGTTGATTCCATCCTCCTTTCAGCAGCGTGAGGCTGAATTTCTTCAGAATAAGATGGAGTTTCATTAATTGCGTCAAATGTTGAAGAGTTACCCTAACCAAAAGATGGAACTAAAGCTCTGGTGTTAAAGCTTATTCTTTTTTTCAAAAGTTATGTCAGTGAACGGAACTCAGTTTAAGTTTTTGAACGGGAAAAAAAGCTCTCGCTCGTTTTACTTTGAAAACCAGAAGCTTTACAGACACGAAGATGCGTGTTTACTTTACGGTGACAGTACTGCTTCTCTTCCGGTTTTGTTTTCATTCATAAACTTCAAATTCAACATTATCCTGCATTCCAGAGCAAAAATACATCGCCCCCAGATAATATTTTTATTATATTTTACTATACTTTACTATATTTATAGAGTGGTTGGCGTCGTGCACATTCGAACTCGAATTTTTGGGATCAGATTGCGAATATTCGAGCACCCGGATACTCGTTACAGCCTAAATTAAGTTTGTAAATTGTTCTGGGAAAAAAAAAAGGTTATGAGAAAAAAAAAAAAAAAAAGATATATTTGTTTTAAAAATAGTTATATATCATATATTACCAAGGTAATATATTGATTATTGCAATGTTTGTCAAAACGAGATACTATCGCTATCATGACTCATGTAACGTGAATGGCATCGTATCGTGAGTGACCCTGAGATTCCCCGTCCTAGAGGAGGATGTCCCACATCCACAGTGATGTGTATCTGAAGCCTAAAGTGAGGCTGCTGCGCTGTCGGCCCACCTTGCCATCCGGGCTCACAAACGCAGGCCTGGCCCTGGCAGAGGCCTCTGTCCGGGTAGCCACAGTTGTCTTGGCAGTACGGAACGTCGCAGGCGTCCCCCTTCCAGTTGGCGTCACACTCACAATAAACCGAAGCAGTCGAGTTCCCAACGCGACACTCTCCACGTCCCGAACAGTTGTTGGGACACGTGTTCACCCTTTCATGGGAGAAAGCAGAGAAAGACACGGGACAGATGCAATCAGAGGTTCCGATTCTCCTCTCCTCTGTCTGCAGATTCATCTGCAGCATGAAAGCAGAGCTGGATTGATCCGGCACAGGTTCATCTCATCAATAATGAAGCGTTCCCGAGGGTCAGCTACAACACACGTTTGAAGGTAGAACCGCAAAAACGCAGCACTAAAGGATCTAAAGCAACCGTATGGGTTGAAACTGTCGTTTTAGTCAGTCAGGTGACATTTGAGATGTAAAGTCTTCCAAATGTACACAGGAAAAGTAAGAAAACTCCTGTTATAAAATAGATTATCACCTGAGAATGATAGTGTGTGTAAATTAACATCATGACATTTCAGATCAACGGAACAAACGACTATTTGATGCAGAGACTCTGATGTCGTCGTTAAGGTTCAGCTCTCTGGATGCTTGAAGAGCTGGAAGTTCATGACAAACCAAATGAATTTCATATGTTTGGGGCAAAAGATGAGTGTGTTGACACTGCCGTCATAGTCTGAACAAGGGCTGCCGCGATTGGTCGACTTTTAAAATAGTCGACAACTAATTTAATAGTCGATTAGTCGTTACTTTATATTATGTGGAGTCTGAGTGTAGTAAAGTTGAAAGTTATAATAGCATTCTTCTAGCTTTTTTGGATTATTTTGGCATTTTTTAAGTTTTTTTTAAAGATATTTTGGAGTTTGGCAAATATTTCAGCTACATGCTTGATACTTTGGCTAATTTAGCTTTCTTCAGATTTTTTAGGCTTATTTGGAGTTTAGCTAAGATTTTAGCTGACTATCAGCTTCAGCATTTTCATCTATTAGCTTCAGTGATATAACAATCAATTTCAGCATCTTCAGCAGCCAAATTCAGCTTAAAGCATTCACTCTAGCATTATTCCAGGTAGTGCTATATATCTAGTTTTTACTTCGTTTAAAGCTAATGTTGGTTAAGATGTGTGCTTTACATCCAGTTTGCGCATCACCTGATTAGTCAACTAATTGGAAAAAATAAGAGTTTATTAATCGACTATTAAAATAATGGTTCGTGTCAGCACTAGTCTGAACATGATGAGAGCTGGGGGGGCCGTGAGCTGATGTAAACACTTACATGAAAGTAGACAGTAAGATTTCTGTCATTTATTTTCAGAAAATAAGTGAAAATATACTTTATTTTGATATATATTATTATTGTGATTACAGATAATTGATACTGTGATACACATTTTTTCTATATCATCCAACACTACACATGTGATGGTCAGTTCAGGTTGTCTCATTTTTTATTGCAAAGTGACTTTTGTGTTTATTTGGTTGATTATCAGACATACACATATCAGATCCTGGAGATTACTGCAGCTGCAGACCCCGGACAGATCATACAAACCCAAAGTAAAACAAGGAGCAGGACAATCAATCTGACGTACGTTTTCACCTGTGGTTTTTCAGGAGTTGGATTAAAGACAATTGTTGTCACTAATGAAATTCTGCTACAGCAGAAACGCTCTGCTCTGCACTGATCTGATGAGGACAGCCAATCAATGCTTTTGTACAGATTAGCCATGAAAATTCAGCTGAACTCTTGCACCAGGACGCACGCTGAAAGCACAACAGGAGCTTCTCCCGTACTACTCTCACCTGTAGGAAATGTTGAAGCCGGTCAGGTTATAGGCCGCGTCGCTGAAGAAGTGCAGCAGAGCGAAGCCCGACTGGGACACCACCTCAGGAACCGTCTCGTTCCCGTAGCGTTCAGGAACAATGAGACCACTGCAACCATGAAAGAAGCAGCAAGACAGGAGAGGCATTCAGATTCTAGTCCATTCACAGACATCTGTGACAGTCCAGAAATGAGCCAGTCAATGTCAAAACTATCAACACTGACAGAGTGGCTTCACTTTCTTTCCCAAATTGTAATTTGGGGTCGTGGCGCAGAGGTAGGGCGGTCGACCTCTGATCTGAACACTGCAGGATCAGTTCCCATCCAGGAGTCGAACTGTCCTCTATTGGTTATAGGTTAGTGTTAGTGTGAGAATGTGTGTGTGAATGTAACGCTCTTTGGGTCTTAAAGGAAGGTTAAAAATAGGAAGTGTTATATAAATGTGCAGCATTTACTATTTATTTTATCATTTAATCTTATAAAAAAGAACGAATAACACTCACTATCAAGTTACCAAGGAGTTAATTTTAAGCCACCTTATTGCAAGAAAAAGTCAGTTTTGAGATCCAAATGTTCTACATTGCAAACAAAATTTATAGTGTTCAGAAAAAAAAAACAGAATTTGCAAATAAAAATATTTAAAATTTGCTTTCGAAATTGTTTTTTTTCCTTTAAAAAAAAAAAAAACAAACAAACTTTTTAGAAGTGTAGTGCCTCATCTCGCTTTCGCTGATGCAAATTCCAAAGTCTGCCTCTGCCACGTGATAGGATGGAATCTAGACCAATCAGCAGGCGGTTTGTATAAACGTGAAGCTGACAGAAAATTTTGAACGTCAAATCAAAGATAGGGCGAAAGCAAGATGAGGCACTTCACATATAAACATGTTTGTGCTGCAATTGCAAAAATATTTTTTGAAAGCAAATAAAAGAAAAGTTTGCAAACAAAACATTTTTGAAAGCAAATATTAAACATTTTTATTTGCAAATGATTATATTTTTTACTAAACACTTTAAATTTTGTTTGCAATATATAAAAACTCTTTAATTTTTACTTACAATTTGGTGGCACAAAATGAATTCAATCAGTTACAGAACAAAAGAAAAACGTGAAGGTTTAAAAAAAAAATGCAGAGTTATCCAAAGATCCTGCTGGGATATTGTAGCTACTTTTATGAAAATGTCATGGTTGATTTGAAATGTGGAATTTTAAACTACCAATCTCCCATTTTTTTGGTCGTTTTCTGGAAGTCTGTTTAAAACACATACCCAGAGGCCTTATGTTTTTGTGTCTAAGTTGGAAAAGATCATTTTTGAACAAATATCAGCCCTGTTGAATTCTGAGTCACATGAACCAGCACGGGGGCTGAGCGGTACGCAAGCTGCAGGATTTTGAGTGGTCCGGAGAGCAGGTCTGAAGAGGAGAGCAGGTGTGGAGGCTCTTGTGGACATCTCAATGGATGTCAGGAAAATGGAACGTAACAGTGTCACGCATGTGGTAAAATATTTACAAGAATAATGTAATAATTATGCCGGACGAGTGATGTGGTCGTGGTCACATGGTGTCCTTACGCCACACTCTAAGGTGTGCGGTCCAAGTCTTTTTTAAGACTTGTAAAGCAGAACCGCCTGGTACCGTTTCTGGTCCCCTGTTGGTCGCGGGTCCATAGAAAAACAGAAAGGCTGTGAGGCTCGAAAATAACGCTTAAAAAGTTCTCACAAAGCCTGGAGAAAATACTATCTATGCCACCTTAAAAGATGAAAGAAGAAAAAAGTAGATGCTTCAGATTTTTCACAGTATCAAAAAACAATTATTTATATTCATTTTAACTTGAAATGTAAAAAACAAAACAGATGAAGGGGAAACTTTGACCTGGTTTTCAGTCAAACTGACAGCAGGCCTACCTGAAAGCAGCAAGCAGAGGGGCATAGATGGAGTCACCGTCGTACACATACAGGTGGTCCCAGCTGCACTCTGTGGCAAAGTGGTTAAACCGCAACCGCAGAATGGTGTTGGGCCTGAAAAACACACAACAGAGCTTAAAAACGAACAAACACATCGAGGATTTAGAACTTTTTCCAAATATTCCTTTTTCACCAAAGTGCCCTGAACTATAGAAAATGCATTTGTTTTTTATAAATACTATTATTTATTTAAATTAGGTTTACAAGATCAGTGTGCCAATTTATCTCATAGAAAAGATTTTACCATTTACCAATGAATTTTCTAATTCCATGGAAGCATTTCAAAGTTGCACTGACGTTTTAAAAGTCACTGATTCACACGCTGAAATGGTTCAAACTTTAACTTTTAAAGAAGGACTTTAACTAAAAACACACAGGAGAGTGTAACAACACAAGCTAACATTCCAAACCGCCCCATAGTGACTTCACAGTATTAAAGTTTCTAGAGTATATGGTTAAAAACGCGTACAAAGTGTTCTAAATTAAACAGGAGTCCAGGCTGAGACGGTGGCGGCAGACGACATCTCAGCCTCTCAATTGAAAACATTCATGCAGATATTAAATCAGTCTCGGCTCTAAATTTGGAATGAAATCATTCAACTGAGTTTTGGAGAAAACAAGGAAACATTGACCGTCACTAGACAGGAACTAAATGAAGAAGAAGTATATAAATTGGACACATTTTTGTATTTTTGTGCATTTTATCATTGGGTTGTCCCCCAAAGATATGAAATGTTGCGTTTTTATTTAGCTATCAAATAAACAAGGAAGTAGTTGCAGACCCGAGCTTCAAACTGTTGTGACCTGTCAATCATTCATCATAGTGAGGGCTGACTGGAGAGAGCCAGACAGAGAAGTCCTTCTCTACTGTTGAGGTGAGCTGATAAAGCCCGGCACCGCAGGCCCAAACAGACTGAGGGCAGCAGGCTGGCCAAGGACCAAGGAGGGTTTAATCATTACATTTAACACAGTAACTGCTGAACTGATAAGACAGAGAGTAAACAAACCATACAAAGACAAAAGGAATGAGAGTCCCACTCTGATCTATTTATAATTCTTCCCATTGGCCTTTAAATGATGATGCAGTTTTTAGCCAAAATGTTAAAACCTGTGTTGTTTTCCAGGTCGTAGTTTCTGCACAGCGGCAGGAGTTCATTAGAAATTTATCTCTAAGTTGTAGGCAGTAATCCTGCATTTATAATCTCTTTATTTACACTCTCTCCCACTGGCTTACAGCCCCTCACAAGCCCAACCTCACATTATAGGAGCCGTAAAAATTGCAAACGGCATCGTTGCTATCCAGTTGTACAGTTTAGATTCAGATTCCAGATCAGACGAGGAAGACAAAGACGTTCATGGATCTATTTGTCTGACAGTATCAGAATGGAGCGGAGCAGGAAGTTTGTGCTCCGCCCATCATCACAGGATTTTTTTCATCTGTTCTTTATTCAAGATTTGAATAAGAAATACTCAGAAATACACTTTTGATCTGAATTTCATTTAGCAATTATACTTGGAGTGAGTCTATATTAATTCCCATGGAAAAATAAACTATTCAGGACTCTTCTGTATGTACATGTAAACATATGCATCGCATCAGCAGAGCACTTACTGTCCCTCTATCAGCCAGGTACACTTCGTCTTGTACTTGTAGTTTCCAGGACCATCAGTCAAATACCCAGAGGGTCCGGTCAGCCTGAAAGGACAATGAAATGACACATGAGCAGGAAGCCAAATCTGGCTTTCATGCTTTAGTGGCACCACAGTTTATATTGAAACCATTTTAATTCAACCTGAAATGTGTAAGAAAAACTTTGCAGAAGCATAAAAGCAACGCTGCGCTGTTGTTGAGCAGAACTGGAGGAATGCAGGTAAACAACTTCTGACGCATTCCTTATTAGTTCCTGGACGCTTGTGGTTGAAATGATTAAACCTCTAAAGGTGATACAAGCCCTGCAGCGTAAGGGGCAGGTGTAGACACCTGTTCAAGACCTGTTATTGCTCACTCAGTTCCATCTTGATGACTTGGCAGAAGAATAGAGCTCAGTTACACAGGAGACACTTAGAAATAGTCTGAGACTGTCATTACTGGGGCAGAATCTACAACCAAAACAGCACAACGCCCTGAAGGCCATAGAGACAGCTGCGCTCTGGAGTCAAACGGGTTTTCAGGTAGCCACAACCTGAAGTAAAACGTGGCATTTCTGTTTCACTTCCTTCCTCCAGAACCTCTTTGCTCTGTCCATAGAGTGTCTGAAAACGTTCAGTTCAACAGTCCTGAGAGCTGGGTGGGACCAGCAGCTCAAGGTCCAAAGACGAGCGTGTTGATGACAGCCTCACGGATCAAACATGCGCTTGTGGGAGTGTTCAGCAGCTCAGAAACCCTTCACTCCACTCGTTCATGGAAAAGCAGGTCAGGCTAGGTCTGATGATCTGAGATGGTGATAACACAGTCTCTGATAAAAACTGCAGCTTTACATAATAATCTTATTGCTTTTAAGAGCAGCAGCGTAACCAATAAAAGAATAAACCAAAACAGCAAAAGCACAGTCTGGAAAAACTTAGAGGACAGTCTAAGGCAGTGGTTCTTAACCTTGTTGGAGGTACCGAACCCCACCAGTTTCATATGCGCATTAACCGAACCCCTCTTTGGTGAAAATTTTTTTATATAGGGGACTTTTTATCATTGTTTCGACGAAAACTTATAAAACATCACAGTGCAGGAGAGCCAAGCTGGGTGTTTGCGCTCCCCGCGCTCCGGGCTTCCAGCTTTGAGCCCTGCGCAGTAATTGTCTATCTCCCAGCGTATGGAGTAAGTGTAACGGGCGTCTCCCACGTTCCTCTGGTCCTTGAACGCCTCGGCCGTTTCTCGGCGTCGAGTTCGAATAAAGGATGATGACGCGTCTTCAGGTTTTCTCTGGTTTAATTTCTGACATGAATAGACAAAACAACTCCTTGACTGCAGGTCTCCAGAACATTAATACCTTCCTTAACGGGAAATGGCGCGAACTCATGTACACAACACCGCCGCAGAACAAACAATCAAAAGCACTCGCATAGGATCAATATTCTGTCCGATGATCGGGTCCATGAAAACATCACGAGCCCATGAGTTCCTGATTGGCAAATGTGATGCAGCACTTGTAAAACTGTGATATGAAGACATACATGGAAGACCTGCGCGGCGCGCGTTTTCGCCTAGTCAGTCACCCGCCCACAATTGTAGGAACATTAAAGAGACTGGCTGGGATTTCATACTACTGACGTGATTGACATGTCCACAAACAAATGAAATTTGACACCGACATGCTGCACCGTTTGCAGCAGCTTCTTTCGGTTTTGGCAAAACCGCATAAATCATAACGGTTCCTACTTGGAACCGAACTTTGGTGCCCAACCCTACTGCCGAACCCCTGAGATCAACCCATCGAACCCCTGGGGTTCGATCGAACCCAGGTTAAGAACCACTGGTCTAAGGTTTGGATTTGGGGGAATAGTATGGAACCAAGAACACCTTTTCAGGAATAGAAGGTCGCTCCACAGTTTCAAAGAGGAACTGACTACATCACCTTTCACTGGGTTTGTCTACCAGGACACAGAAAGGTCCCTCATGGCATGACTTTGATGATTTCAGCATCATCCACACGTCAGAAAGTTCTTTATTAAGAAACTTTTACCTTGTTTTTTTGGCCAAGAAATTCAATATGTTAAAACTTGCACAAAAAGGAAAGCACTTTCATGTTTGGGAGAGTCGGTCTTTGCTGTAATGATGCTAGGACCACCACAATTAGTCGACTAATCCACATCTAAACCACTATCAAAATAGTCAACAACTAATTTAATAGTTGATAAGTCGTTACTTTATATTATATGGAGTCAGAGTTTAGTAAAGTTGAAAGTTATAATGGCAGCATGCTAGCTTTTTGACTATTTTGAAATTTATAAAAGTTTTTAAGGCTATTTCGGAATTTAGCTAATATTTCAGCTACATGTTAGCTGTTTTGACTAACTTAGGATTTTTTTCAGCTTTTTAGTCTAATTTGGCATTTAACTAATATTTTATCTGGCTATCAGCTTCAGCATTTTCAGCTATTAGCTTCATCGAGTTCAGCTATCAACTTCAGCGGCTAATCTGGCTACTGATGGGCGAAGGCAGGCTTCACCCTGGACATGTCGCCAGTCTGTTGCGAGGAAAGTCTTCTCAGCTCCACACAGTGTCTGTTCCTAGTGACTGCTGGCTATATTTTTTACTAAAGATATCCTGAATCAATTTTAGGTCAGTGAATTGGATCGTTCAAAATGAACCAATATCAACTATGAATTGTATCAACAACTCTGGATTTTAATATGAATCAAATTGTTGTTAAATTGAAATTTTACACTCTTAGCGTCTTCTTCAAAAGTTAGCATGTTTAGGAAGTGCCCACACACTCAGTCTATTGCATAAATGCACAATACTGAAAACATGACAGCATTTTGAAAAAAGCAGAAAAAGACCAACAAATGCTTAAAAAAAAACCCTCTCTACCACTGACAAATGTATCGCGCTTCTTCAGTTTTACAGTTTTGCTCATAAATAATTCAGTTGTCCAACAAAGGACGCCACTTGTCAGCAAAAGGCCATGTAAAAAGTTAAATAAAACATTAAACTTTCTCCTCAAAGCAAAAGATGAAGTTTATATTAAACTCAACAGGTATGCATTCAGGTAGAAGATCACTAAAGGAGGAAACAGAAAGCCCTTCTGCAGCAGAGCCCAGTGCTCTGGAAATGAGAGCGTGGAGACGAGATGAGAGCAGAGCGAACACGACGCCCCATTCAGAGGTGAGAAAAGGCCTGATCGCAGCGGAACGACAAACCGGAGAAACATTTCCTTACACTGCAGAGGTAAACAAAAAGTCCACCGTAAAAGGATGGGGGGGTTTAGGTAACATCATTCAGAAACAACAAGGCTTTGATTATTCAGATGTTCTCATGTTCTCTGATAGAAATGTGTCTTAACATCAAGAGCTAAAGGTTTGATGATGCAGTAGAATCCCTTTGTGATATGACAAGATTGATCAGGTGTGAGTTCTGAGAACCACAGCATTAGCAAAAAAAATACCTTAATCATGAAAGGTAATAGATACAAGTAAATCAAATCCTTTTACACATGTGTATTGTAAGTATTTATATATTAAGTTTTTAAACTTTTTTTTTTTTAAACTACAGAAGCGAAGTGCTTAATTTTAATTCATCACTGAATTCATTCAATAAGTTTTACACCAATAAATGACAAAAAATGGAAAAAAGAAAGCGGAATCACTAAAAACATTAGTTAAATGCTAAATTGGCCTAAAAAACTGAAAAAAGCCCAATTAAGCCAAAATATCTAACATACAGCTGAATTATTAGCTAAACTTCAAAATAGCCTAAAAAACTTTAATAAATGCCAAAATAGTCCAAAAAGCTAGCATAACACCATTATAACTTTCAACTTTAATACACTTTGACTCCATATAATATAAAGTAACGACTAATCGATTATTAAATTAGTCGTCGTCTATTTTAATAGTCGATTAGTCGTCGATTAGTCAACTAATCGTGGCAGCCCTATTAGACAGTGGAGCCACTATCAGCGCGTGAATGTGTGGGAATGAGTGAACGGGACTTTGACTGTAAAGTAGTAGAAGAGGGCTATGTGAAGCCTCATCTCTACCAAGCGGTACGGTCCAGTATTTTCAGCCTTTCCATTGTAAAATGGACCCATTAAACAGTTCTGACCCGTACCTCTAAAGGACCCCCACTTGTTTTAGGTCCAGAGAAAAAGAGAACAGGTGGGGCGGAGTCACTGGTTTGGCAAGCCTCAACATTTTTGAATATTTTAATAGTCGAAAAGTGCAAACTTGGTCATTGAACAAAAGTACTTGATAAACTTATTTTTGACAGTGGAAGATGTAGTAGTAAAAACAACAAAACCCTGACAAAAAGCAGAAGAAAAACTTTATGTAAAAAAACACAGGCTACTAAAACTGATATCCAAAACTAAAAAGAGCAGAATTCAATCGATGAAGTAGATTGCTTTAAAAGTGGCAACAAAGGAAGATATTACAGTTGGGTGCATTGTTATGTTTTGATTTTTTTTACCCAACTATGCAAGAAAATTAATAATAACCAAAAAAGAGATGGGAAGTCATTTTCCAACTGCTTTACCTCATCATTTATACCTTTTAAAAGTAAACTGATCAAGTCCAAGCTGGTTTAGAGAAGTCACAAATGTTTTTTTTTTTGAGCAACACAATAGTAATTTTCTTGTAAAGTAAATATCTAGCAGGCTTCAATTTGATTACACAAGTTAATTGACGTATTCAAGCTGGCTTTCTACACGTATCAACAATGACATAAGCTGATTGTTTGTACCAAGGTTGAGTATTGATTTTACCACAACCACGTAAACTGCTTCACTCTGAGCATGCATTTGAGATACGAGAAGCTCGGTTACGAATCGGCGATCGGCTGGCGAAGGTGCAGAAAATCAGACTTCTCCTTCTCTGACCAAGAGAGGAAAACGTATGAGGCGGCGGCTCTTCTACTTCTGCTTTCAGCTTAAAAAGGCAAGCACTGAGCTGAAACAACACAAACCAGCCCAAAATGTCCTTACAAAAGTTTGTTTGGGTGGAGAAGGTCCATCGAACGGTGAAGAAAACCAGTTTGAGAACAAGATTTTGGTTTGCATCTACTGCTTCCACAAACTATTATTTTAGTGGTTGACTAATCAGAGAATACTTTTTTCAGATTAGCCAACAAATCGGATCATGCATTAGGTGGATGTGAAACAACGTTGTGCTAAATAGAAGAAATATTTTTAAGTGTTTTGTTACATACACCAGGATTAATATATAAAACTAAGAGGTTTTCTTCATCGTTAGTTGCTCAGACAAAATGGCGACAGAGCAGTAAATGCAACACGTTACTTCAAGCGTTTGCATTTAGAACGGCAAAGCTGAAAGCTGTTTGACACAATTCTACGTAAATAATAAAAGGTAATCTTACCAATTTCAACAGAAAAATGTACAATAATTATTTCATGAATGTCCTGAATGTAGAACTGTATTTTCATTTCCTCTCTTAGATTGTTCACAAATCTAAATACAAATTTGAATAATCCAGCAATATTTTACATTTTAATCAAATTATCAGCCTTTCATTTGAGCAGATATTATTCTAACTGGTTCTATTTTGACTGATGTTATTTGAACGCATCTTTAGTGCGATCTGCAAAAAAGCAGATAGAAATTCATGTTGTTCACATGTAATACCTTCACAGACACACATCGCTGCATTGCCCGAACACATTTCAATCTCTTCCCAGGATACATTTACTTGTTACATTTATTTTAGGGGATACTTTTAAAAAGAGGAATGGTTTGGTTCAGAGAAAATGTTCAGAGCAGCTATCGAGGCACGTGTTTTCACCTTTCAAAATAAGAGCGGCCAACTAAAAAAAAAAGTTTCTGGGTGAACGCATTTTATAACATTACACGGAAATAGTCACTTTCATTACTTAAAACAAAGAGCAGTGATGTTAGAACCACGGCTGAGCTAACAGCAGCTCACTGACCGCAGTAGAAAACATTACAACAGGAAGAAGTTTGACTTTAATGTCAGACATGCTGGAATTGTCTGACTTTTGTTCTGTTTACAAGGATTATGTAAGAATAGAAATTTAGGAAACTTTTAACTGATGAGAAAAGATCTTCTGCAGCTCCACGTTTCATAGACAAAGCTAATGCTAGTGTTAGCATTAGCACAGATAAAGAATAAAGTCATAATTATCTTTATAATCAAACAAGCATCATTCAATGAAGTACTTGTAACCTTTGTCTAACTTTAACCGGGTTGTCAAAGAGAAATAATCCACGACTGGTTTAATTTCATCCAGAGGATTTTGGAGAATCAGCTGATCTGTATTCTGTAGGCACGATTACTGATATTTGTACTCTGATTTATAAAAAATCAAAGAGGAGAAAATTAATACAACCAGGTAGGTCATTCATACAATAAATATTGTACACATTTTAGTTACAATTAGTTAGGTTTCCCTTTATTATTAATGTAAAATAGCTGTAAACAGTGTTCAACTGTGTAGCTGTCATCAAGAGCAGTATCTGTCTGTCTGCGTTGGCGTCAAAAAAAAAAAAGGATTTTCTTGATTTCTGTAATCAATAAATCATATATTGAACCCAAACAAAGCTGTGCCCAAAACTGAAACATAACTACATTTGAACCAGATTGTAGGGAAAGTGAATCGTTGCATCTCTAGTGACGTCACATACTGTCCAGTTCCCATTTCCAGTCAGTGCCTGTCACACCGCTGAGTGTGAGTGAAGATCTCCTGATTTGACCCCTGCCCCCAACCATGGTCACCTCAACAGGTTCTCTGTGCAGAGGTGTATCCCCTCTGCTGGTGTTTATTATTTGTTTGTTCAAATTTGACCACATTTTTATGATAAACAAAGCAAAGAAGATGGCATTTGTCCTGTCCTCTGAGGGAGATAAATCCTTTATATTCAGAAGGTTATAAAAAGTTAATCATTTCAGCGGCCGTAACCTTTACAGCAGGACATGTATTCCTGTCACTCACACAGAAAAAGCGCGTTGAAGCACTCCGAGGTTATTTTTAACAGCATTCTGGACAATAGTGATCAGAACGGGTCTACCCCCCCTCCGCTGTGTGAGGAGATGAAGGCCCCGTTCACATCGATCAGAGGAGGCTTTATCCCCCTGGTGTGTTCTGGGTACCTGAAGCGCGCTCCGCAGTGCTGGCATTGGTCCCCGACCCAGCCGGGCAGGCACACGCAGCTGCCCGTCGCGGCGTTACACTGTCCGTTCATGCAGGGTTTGTCGCATTCCTTCGCCTCGGTGGAGCCCGGCAGCCCGGAGAGCAGCGCGGCGGCGGACAGCAGGATCCCGGTGGTGAGCATCAGCCAGCTGCCCGAGCAGGCCCACCGCGGCGCTCCGTACATTCTCGGGGAAAAGATGGCTGCTCGAGGCAGTCGCTTCGTCGCTTCAGGGATAACAACCCCGCGAGCCGTTCCTGCTGCTAGCCGAACGAAGGCGCGGCGTCCCGGGACGAGACCTGCGGTGAGTCCGGAGGAAGAGGTCTGTACCGGCGGGCTGCTTTACATGTTTCCAGAGCCCCCGCTCCCTAGCGCCGCACCGAGCCGCATATTGACATCCAGAAGTGACGTCATTAGGACGGAAATGCGCAACGTCCCGGGAGCACGCGCGCGCAGCACTTTAAACCAACTTTGTTTTGGAAACGGAGGTCAAGGCCACAGCCTCCAAAACACGGGATTAAGGGGATTTCAGGTTTGTTTTCCTCACTTTATAAAGTTTTATGTAACTTTATTTTCTATTTCTTTCTATTTTATTTAATTGTTTGATTTTTAATTTCTTATGTTATAATTATGTATTAGTTTTTGTCATCATCATCATCATCATCATCATCATTATCGTTATTATTAATATTATTATTATTATTATTAATAATAATAATAATATCATCATCAATATCATCATCAATATCATCATAATTATTATTAATATTATTATTATTATCATTATTAATATTGCTGTTGTTAAACATGGTAGATTGTCTTTGCTTCTGTCCTTGTCCATGTTGTCCGGCCAATCTCGCGTACCTTTCCCTAAAATTAATTGGATCTGAAAATCTTTTGTTCTGGGACTTTATCCCAAAATTTATATTTTTTAAACCTGGTGGCCTCACTTTCCTTCTACAGTCAAACTCAAGGTCAAACTCAAAGTCAAGTCCCGGGGGCCGGATCCGGCCCTCTGGGTAATTATATTCAGTTCTCCAGATCATTTTATCCATCCATCCATCATCTTCCGCTCAGCGGGGACCGGGTCGTGGAAGCAGCATCTAAGTAAAGATGTCCAGACTTCCCTCTCCCCGGCCACTTCCTCCAGCTCCTCTAGGGGGGACCCAGAGGCATTCCCAGGCCAGTCGGGAGACGTAGTTTCTCCAGCGTGTCCTGGGCCTCCTAGTGGTGACATGCTCGGAACACCTCTCCAGGGAGGCGTCCAGGAGGCATCCAGACCAGATGCCCGAACCACCTCAACTGGCTTCTCTCAATGCGGAGGAGAAGCGGATCTACTATGATATTATTTTATTATTATTATTATGTTAACTTGCTCTAATTTTTAACTTGTATAATTTTGACAAATATATTTTTAAGGAAAGTAAAATATTGAAAAGTATTGAATGTTTTAATTGATTTATTCTGGGATAATATTCTTGCCTTTTTATTATAGTTATGTTAAAAAATATGGTTTTAGAGTTTTAAAAATTGGCATTCTGCTAGCTTTTTGGACTATTTTGGCATTTACTAAGATTGTTTTAGGTTATTCTGAAGTTTAGTTAATATTTCAGCTACATGCTAGCCAGTTTGGCTAATTTAGGCTTTTTAAATGTTTTTGGGCTATTTTGAAGTTTAGCTATTTTTTCAGCTACATGCTAGCTGATTTGACCAACCTACATTTTTTTTGGCTAATTTTGCGATTAGCTAATATTTTAGCTGGCTATCAGCTTCATTGTTTCAGCTATGAACTTTAGCGTTTTCAGCTATCATCATATTTATCCTATTCGGCTCACGACCTAAGGTAAATTTGGGATTTTGGCTCCCTGTGCCAAATTTGACAACCCTGCTCCAGGGGGTGGATCAAATGCGGAGAACATATTTCACACACCTAGCTGCGTGACAGCCAATAGGACTTTGACTTTTAGTTTCATTTTAAATATGTTCGCCCAACAACTAAATGCAGCCTGCAACAACGAGCATCTTGGCTCCACATAAACACTTGCAGCCAACATAAATTTCCATCACTTTTTGTACTGATCGCACTTAAATACATGCAAATAACATTAGCCTTTTATTTATGTAGCCCAATATCATAACAAAATTGTCTCATCAGGCTTCCTACCAGTGATTCTACAAAAGCAGAGAGTCAGTCACAAAATATAAACAATAAGCGGTTACTAAACTAAATCAAATTAACCTTTATTTATAAAGACGCTTTTCATGCTTTGTGCAGCTTGAAGTGCTTCACATATAAAAAAACAAAACCATACTTAAGTGTTAGAATAAAAACCCAACCCACCACATTCAAATCCCTCCGTTAACGAACCCATGACCCCACAGAGAATGATTACTTAGAAAAATAACTTCCAAAGAAACTTAAGGCTCAGCTCTGATGTGAAGAAATATTGTTTGGGAATGTCTTCATACCAAGAGCCAGCCTGGCCACAGGAAGATCACCACAGTGCCCACACAGACCAGGGCAGTAATGGGGTCCACCCCACAGCTGTGAGAATGTAAAGTTGAACTCCAGCCGCCCCAACAAGAGCAACAACTGCAGCAACAATCACTGACCAAGCCAGCAAGCCCCGGCACCAAAGATCCCCCCTAGAAACATGGGGATTAAATCATAATAATAAATGGTTAAAAGCAAATAAAATGAGCAAATATATAAATGAAAAATAAAACTAAATATATAGAAGATAAAATATAGAAATAATACATTATATACATTCATAAATAAATACATAAATAGATGGCTACATTTATCTAAAAGCAAAATTAAAAAGGTAGGTCTTGAGTTTTCTTTAAAATCATCTACAGTCTCTGCAACCCCGAGGCTCTCCGGCAGGCTGTTCCACTGGTATTATTATTATTATTATTATTATTACGGTATTATTACGGTATTGGGGCCATAATAGCAGAATGAAACTTCACTGTAAGTTTTGGTCCTCACCTTTGGAACAACTAAAAAGCCAGCACCGGAGGACCACAGGGTCCTCGAGGGTTCATTCTTCAAGTTCACACCTCTTGCACTTCAAGAGTGCAAGATCACTCAAATAAGAAGGCCCAAGACCATTAAAACATTTATAGACCATTAACTCCTGGCCTCTACTGAGAAGATGGTGTTGATGGTGTTTGGACCTGCGTCTGTCCGCTCCTACCAGTTGTTTTTACGGCCACATACTAAACAATGTTGCTGTCTATGGCGGTGGATTTAGATTCAGCGGTAAGTTCTCCGAATCATGGAAGCATATATGGGTCAGGTAGTGATTGGCATTGATGGAAGACTGTAGTTTTGGATATACTTAGACTGAAAGGCTGAAACTGAGAGGATTCTGTTTATCAGATTAGGCCTTTCTCTGAGCTCTAGTCTAAGCTTTTGGATAGTGTCCTGAAGTCGACAGGTCGACAGTCGACTGGAGGATGTGGGGAAGCGTCCGGTGGAATGTCAGCCAAACTGGTTATCCCTGCCCTTAGACCAGGGGTCAGCAACCTTAAATGTTGAAAGAGCCATATTGGACCAAAAAAACAAAAGTCAAATCTGTCTGGTGCCACAAAAAATTAATAATGCATTAATAATGTGTGCGCGCCACCCCAAAAGAGTGAACTCTATCGTGCCAGACGTGGCAGAGCAGTAAAGCCTCCTGATAAACTGAACTTGTAAACTGGTTACATCCATTGACAAGTTGAAGTTAGGGACAGACGTGGTACAGACGTCTGATGAAAGTGATGCGCTGGTAACCTCTCCTTCCTAAGATAGTTCATTTGATAAAATTTGAAAAGTTTATTTGTGATTTTTGGATTCAATGTTCACAGAACAAAACTAGAAAATATTTTTGAGTTTCACAATAAGAGCACTAGGGTAGCCATTTATTTTGTTATTGTTATTCATCTCTTTATTTTATTACGAAGAAGGGGGGATGGAATGTACGGGAAATTAAGCTATCGCTTTTATAATTGTCCCTACTGCTATCCGTAGTCCTGTTTTTTGCGGCTGTTGTAAATACAATAAAAACACACTCTACACACGAAGCTCCCGCCTCATCACTGTCTCTTTGAAACCTTAGCGGTTATTAAATGATATTAAATACATTACAAAAGTTATTCAATATTGTTATGTTTCTAAGCGTTACATATTTGTTAGAGAGCAGAATCAGCTGATTCTCGTTGATTCCATCCTCCTTTCAGCAGCGCGAGGCTGCGTTTCTTCAGAATAAGATGGAGTTTTGTTAATTGCGTCAACTGTTGAAGAGTTATCATAACCAAAAGAATGTAAACACTGGAGCTAACGCTCCAATGTTAAAGCTAATTCATTTTTTCAACAGTTATGTCAGTGAACAGAACTTCAGTCTCGGTTTTTGAACAAAAAAAAGTTCTCGCTAGTTTTACTTTGAAAACCGGAAGCTTCAATATCAAGAAGATGTGTTTACTTCCGGTGACTGCCGCGGCTCTTTGGGCTTTGTTTTAGTTTGTAAACTTAAAATTCTACATTAATCTGCATTCCAGAGGAAAAATACATCGTTCCCAGATTCTATTTTGATCATATTTTACTACATTTTACTGTATTTATGAAGATCACGAATCATCGATCTTGGAGGTCGCTACGAATTTTCGGGAGCAGATCAGGAATACCCGAGCACCCGGATACTCGTTACAGCCCTAGTCAGAAGGATGTGTCAGCAGGACTATGGAAATCACAGGGTCCCTGTGGAGGGGCCCGCCCACCAGGTGGTCAGGCCCAAAGCAGGGATCCACAAACACACACGATTGAATTCAATGTTTTTTTTTCTCTCACACACCCTCTGCATTTATCCGGACTTGGGACCGCACAAGTGGGCACTAATTTGTGTCCCCTTGTGGTTGCATTACACACTTTTTTTTTTTTTTACAGTTTTTAAATATTAAATACATAAACAAACAAGCAATAAATAAATACATAAGTAAATGTCTAAATACATATTTTTTTCTGAACAGTTTCTGTTCTTGTTCCACGTCCTGTTTTTCTGTAGACTGGAGTGTCAGGGGTTAGAGGGGATGCTGTCTCTCATAAACAATCTTTAACCCACTTTCCCCAAACATCTAACCATTAAAAAGAAGAATAAAACCACTTTTTGTGATAACAAAATAACTGATTATCTACAAGGATCATGGAGAGTTACATTAAATAAAATGAAGAACAGCTGAATAGAAGAAGATATACATTTACAAGATTAAAAAGAAGAAGAGGAAATCCACAGAATTCCTCTCTAATTGTCTCTGTGTCAGAATCCGTTTGCTGGAGGGTAGGCTTTTTATCATTCAAGGTGGGGTCAGAGGTCACCTTAGTCCTATTTTAGACTTTTTAAATAGTTTCAGAGGAACCTCCGACCAACAGTTTTCTTTTGAGGCTTCTGTTTCAGCTCTTCCACCTGCTGCTGTTTTGATCCATTTGGACGGTGAAAGTTTCTTCCAAGTCGCTGATGGTGGTCTCTTTATTGTTGATAACTTCTTTTAGACGAGCGATTTCTTGAGAGAAGCTGGATGTTTCTTTGAGCATCTGCTGCTTCTGGTGGTCCAGTTCCTTCTGGACTTTGCCAAAGCAGCTCTTATTTGGTGGACTCTAGCTCCAGGTCAAAGCTGAGCTTGCGCGTGATTTGTTTGTTTCCTCTCTTCTTGAACCTTTTCTTCCATCTGATGTAACTGCTGTCCCAGGTCAAAGTTCTTCTTGCCAAAGGCCTTTTTGACCTCGTCAAGATGTCGCTCTTGCTGGTCCAGCTTTCCCTTCAAGACCATTTCACATTTGTTTATGATGGCGTCTTTTCTTTGATGGTTTGTTTGAGGGTGTCCACGCCATTGTTGATTATAGGAAAGCAAATCCAAGACAGTCTTTTCAGCTCTGTGAGTTGCAGCCATACTTTCCTGGTGAACTTTTTGTAATGCACGCCAGTTTTTGGTTAAGGGAGGAGTTTGTTTCTCTGCCTTTATCTCTTTCTTTTACCAGCTGGCTTTGTGCTTCTGCCAATGCCAGCTGATGGTGATGAAGATGACGGCTCCTCTGGATTTCCAATTCTTGCCTCTGTTTTTGCAGTGTCACTCTTAAGGAGACAATTGAAGCGTGAGCGGCTGGCAGTTTCTTGTTTCTTCTGGCTAAATGTCTCTCTGCTTTATTGGCCCTGGTCGTCTCTGTGTTTGATGGTTGTTTTCCAACAGAGAGATTTTTCTGGAGATATCCAGTTCTTCCACCTGTTGCTGCTTTTTCTGATCAGCCTTTAGCTGGGCAATTTCTTGGATGAAGTGCTCCTTCTCCAATTCCATTTCTCCCGTCTTCTTCTGAAATTCTCGTCCTAAATGAACCATTGCAGCTTGAGCACAGTCATATTGCTGCACTTTCTCAGCTGCGAGGCTCTTGACTTCTTCCAGAGTTGCTTTCAGCTGAGATATTTTGCTGGTGAGGTCTAAATGTTCCTGCTGTTTCTGCTGGAGCAACTGCTGCTTTTCCTCTTTGAGGTGCCTCAAAGAGGTTTTAGCTTTAACACAAAGCTCTTTCTCGTGTCTCATCCGTTCCTCAAAGTGATCAGCTCTCAGACCAGCATCTGCCAGCAGCTGATCTTTCTGCTGGAGAAGCTGGTTCAAGCGCTGAACTTCATTTTTCAGGGCAGTGACCTCTACTTGAGGTGCTTGTGTACGTCTGGATGGTTCCATGATACAATGTATTCAGGCTCCTAATCCCAATTCGACAAAAACAGTTGTTCGTAACCGAAGGCAAATCTTGCAGTGAAGATCTGGTACGCTGTGATCGCCGAGAGGTCCAAACGTGACTGAGGGTCTGAATCCTTGGATCCTATTTATAGACTGTCAGCGATGAGTCATCAAATCATTGTCTTTGATGTTGTCTTTGATGTTTGATGACCTCACTGGTAGTGTGACACAAACTGAACAACAACACACAACAAACACACAACTCACATTACGCAACAACACACAAAACCATACAACAAACACACAACTCACATCATCCAACACAGAGTGCATTCACTTCTATATATGAAGACAGAAGAACTTTACTATTTCTTCTTACAGTACAAACGTCTGACAGTTTGTCAGTTTAAAGCTGAGGATGGAACAGAGAGAAACTGTTGACTTATCTTGATTTATCTGGCCAGATGATCTTTATTCCCTGAAATTGTACAGAATGAATCTCTTGCTTCCTGTCTCTTCTTCTTTCCAGTCTGTACCTGCAGCTTGAATGAGGATCAGCACAACTTTTCCAAGCCTGCAGGTGTGAATTCATGGATCAGTTCAGCTAAAAACGTGGCACTGTCACCACTTTAAAAGTATATTGTAAAGTATGTAACCATGTTGTGAAAAAAAAAACCTTGCAAGGGCAACATGTTTTCTGTATACTGTTAGAAATAAAGTGGCTAGTGTTTGTAGAAGGATGGACTGTTTAAAAACAAGCACAAATGAACTTAAAAGAAAAATAGGGCATCGGCACCTGGAGCAGAAAAAAGACTGTCAAGGAAGGGGCGGGGCAGTAAAAGGAAGCCAGGTGTATCACAGAGAACAGAGTCTGGAGGAGGAAGAGAGGAGCTGGCTGAGGATTCTCCCCCCGACATCCAGAACCTGTTGCTACCTGCCTTTTGTCACCAAATTACCTTTTTGCTCCTTTCTGTGGATGGATTATCGCATGGGTTTTTTTTTTGCTTTCCTTTTTTTTTCCCCCCTTCCATTCATTGATACCAACTTCACAGACTTGGACAGAAACCGGTGAGACCGAGCCTGTTTATTTGTTTCTGATTTATTTTCTACGCGTAGCCTGGACTGAGAGAAGAACTGATCAGTTTCAGAGACATTATTGAATATTGTGAACATTCATGTTTGTAAATGTGTCAATTGGTGGTGGACCTGTTAATTGAGAATTTGTTTTTGGCGTGGTGCACCTTAATATGAATACAACAAAGGCAAAGTTAAACTGAGACTGTTGTAGAGTTTTTTTTATGTGTAAAGTGGATGTTGCTCACACATTTAAGCTGTTAAGGTGCTTATGTGTACTCTTTCTTTGTGAGAAAGCAGAGAAAGTTGTTACAACGTGCCGTTCCACCTGAAGCTCCTCCTCCTCACCTGCATCTTCACATCCTTCTCCTGCAGCTCCTCATTGTCCCCGGCCAGTCTCACTTTGAGTTGCTCCTTCTCCACCCCCCGGAGGTGTTTTCTGATCAGCTGTTGGTGGTTGTCCCTCCAGGCCGCCATCTTCTCTTCTGTGGCCAGGAGCTGCTTTGGGTCATTGAGCGCCTTTCTCAAAGCAGTGTCTCCTTGTTCCTGGTCTTAACTGGAGAACTCATGGAAAAGAAATTCAGAAGAGAGAGAATGCTGAGAAGATAGTGTGATGTCACAACTGGGGAAATAGCTTCAGCTTTCTGCTGGCTCACATGGTAAGAACACAGATAATTAAGAGACTTTTTGCTTCAGGGTGCACCACTTTCCCCGTACCTCCTTGATATTGTTCTGTGGATCCTGGTAGAACTGTAGTATCACCATATGGCCATACCTGTCTCTGTGTTAGGTGGATACCTCACACTGCAGGTCCTTCATAAGTATTATTGTGTTCTGATAAACTGCACAGGCCCAACTTGATGTCATGGCTGGACTCTTCTCTGTGTTCTCTTTAGCCTGCTGGGCTTTCATGTCTAAAGAGAAACAAGATGTGGACTTCTTATGCTCAATTTTTCCTCTATTTCTTACAGAAACATCACACCTACGTCATAAGATGTTGATGAAGGTTCTCTGTCTGTCAGGTGACGTTGATGGTCGAGTGCTGCTGATCTTTCATTGAGTCTCTAAGTTGTTGCAACTTTCTGGCATGAAATCCACCAATTCTTAACCCAGCAGTTCGTTGCCAGGTTTGTTTTTGTTCTGCAATGTGCAAATATTACTTCCAGTTAGTGTACATGTATGCATGTAGTGAGGTCATTTGGCCACTGGAGGTACAGCTGTTCTGTGTTTGGTCTGATGTTCATATTTTCAATTTAAAGGAGAGTTGCTTTTATTTCAGGATGTGTTTATACATTTATATCAAGATGATTTCCACTTGAATGAAATAAATGAATGAATGAATGAAACGGTTTATTTCAAGCAATCAGAAATAATACATGAAAAAAAAAAATCACATTGAATCACAAGTAGATCGCTTGAAAGAGAGTGGAAGGAAGCGAACTTATGCAATCCCACCCCGGCTGGACCATACCATTTTTTCTCCATAAATTATCAATATCCGGTTCAGGACTTAAAATCAAATATTAATACTCTACATAGATTCAGGTTCTAAAAATCAACAATACCAGTGATGTCTTCAAATTTTAAAACATCCACAGAGAAATCATTTCTATTAATCTGTAACAATAATCTAAATATTCTCATTAAAAAAGACAATTTGTGCAGATTGTATTCATCAAAGATTTATGGTTCTGGACCCACGTGCTGTGGATCATTTTACACTAGTTTTTCAAAGTTTGTATTAAGTGTCAGACTTGTGTTGTACACAAAATAGCAAATATGTGTTTACCATTCTTTTTCATTTCTATTAAGCTACGATTAAAAAGACTAATAAAATCCATTTTTGAAGATGTTTCCACTGAAATACTCCAAAGTTCCATCCATTCGTTCATTTTGTGAACTGGATGAATCCGTTTGAGGTTCCTAATAGAGCAAAAGGTGGGGTACACCCTGAACAGGTTGCCAGTCCTCTGTAGGACAACATAACCACACCTAAGTGACAATTTAAAGTGTTTCAATTAACTATGAAACATTTGTTTTGGATGGTGGAGGAGAGTGGAGTTCAGAAAAACAAAACTTCATCACTTAACACTAATTTAATTTAGATAGATCAAGTCAAACCCTGAGAAGAACCAGAAATTACAGTCAAATGGTGGTTTGAAATGTTGAGTCCTGTATTGATCAAGTGACTTTCCTGTTAGGTTTAAGCTCTAACATTTGTAAAGAAATCAACCTGCACACAAAGAAAACAGGAATTGATTAAAGTTAAAACTTGCAAGGAGAGTGGGCCAAAAGCCTGTTCAGTTACAATCTTTCAACAACTCTGAACATTTTGCTCCCCGTGCGTTTTATTTAGAGTTAGCACGCCTAGTTACAAAGTCTCAGTTGCTAAGGGGATGGGGGTGCAGAGTAGCTGAGACAGTTCAAATCAGTTCCTTACACAGGTCATAAACAACATTTAAAGATTGAGTGTGCATGTTTAGGCTGGGTGGTGACACCAGGCTTGTAACTTCCTGGCTCCTGCTAATCTCTGACTCAGCCGCCGCAATCTTCTTTATCAGTGGCACTCTCAGCACCGAGGACGGTCTCACTTCCAGCTTAGATCAAGAATTTCAGCACACATGAGCTAAAACATCTAATAAGCAGGTAAAGGAAATAAGCAAAAATAGGATAACATATATTTATGATCCCAACATTTCCTAAAGCAATGCACTGGATGAGCCTGATCACGCACCGATGCCTCACCATTGTCAGACACATCACTAGTGTGAACTCCTGCTAACTCATTGTGCTTTCTAACATTACTAACTGGTGTTTCAGCCTCACAGAGATTTTTAAAACGGACACTGAAGTGCAGGAGCGACCTTTCAGACTGTAGCAGAGTAAAGCTGAGTCGAGTAGACGTCCTGGTGTTAGTAAAGCTTCTTTTCTGTCACTGTCAGTGGTGGAACAATGAACTGACTTCATCAAATTGATTTAGGAGCTTTCTCCAGGCTGCACGAGAAACCAGAAGCAGAACCACATTTAGAAAAATCTTCATTTCTGTTCTGAAAGTGGTGACTGAGCAAAGTAAGAGATGCTCAGAGTGCAAAGGAGGCTTGCTGCACCAGCACTGGTCAAACTGGTGACAAATCTGAGTCTGTCTCAGGTCCATCTGCTGATTTTTAGATTGATCAACTCTGGACCTACCAAGCCAGCAAGGTTAAGTGGGCCCCATTTGGTTTTAAGTGGGCAGAAAATGTGGGACCGGATTGGGTCCAACTTCAAAATAGGCTAAAGAACCAAGAAAAGCCTAAAATAACCAAACAGCTAGCATTACATATTGTTAGAGAGTCCGTATGAAAAAAGTTTTTTCCGCAGCAGAATCAGCTGATTCTCGTTGATTCCATCCTCCTTTCAGCAGCGCGAGGCTGCGTTTCTTCAGAATAAGATGGAGTTTCGTTAATTGCGTCAACTGTTGAAGAGTTTTCAGAACCAAAAGAATGTAAACACTGGAGCTAACGCTCCAATGTTAAAGCTAATTCATTTTTTCAACAGTTATGTCAGTGAACAGAACTTCAGTCTCGGTTTTTGAACAAAAAAAAGTTCTCGCTAGTTTTACTTTGAAAACCGGAAGCTTCAATATCAAGAAGATGTGTTTACTTCCGGTGACTGCCGCGGCTCTTTGGGCTTTGTTTTAGTTTGTAAACTTAAAATTCTACATTAATCTGCATTCCAGAGGAAAAATACATCGTTCCCAGATTCTATTTTGATCATATTTTACTACATTTTACTGTATTTATGAAGATCACGAATCATCGATCTTGGAGGTCGCTACGAATTTTCGGGAGCAGATCAGGAATACCCGAGCACCCGGATACTCGTTACAGCCCTAGTCAGAAGGATGTGTCAGCAGGACTATGGAAATCACAGGGTCCCTGTGGAGGGGCCCGCCCACCAGGTGGTCAGGCCCAAAGCAGGGATCCACAAACACACACGATTGAATTCAATGTTTTTTTTTCTCTCACACACCCCTCTGCATTTATCCGGACTTGGGACCGGCACAAGTGGGCACTAATTTGTGTCCCCTTGTGGTTGCATTACACACTTTTTTTTTTTTTTTTTACAGTTTTAAATATTAAATACATAAACAAACAAGCAATAAATAAATACATAAGTAAATGTCTAAATACATATTTTTTTCTGAACAGTTTCTGTTCTTGTTCCACGTCCTGTTTTTCTGTAGACTGGAGTGTCAGGGGTTAGAGGGGATGCTGTCACTAAAACAATCTTTTAACCCCCCCTTCCCCAAACATCTAACCATTTAAAAAAGAATAAAACCACATTTTTGTGATACAAAATAACTGATTATCACAAGGATCATGGAGAGTTACATTAAATAAAATAGAAGAACAGAATAGAAGAAGATACACATTTACAAGATTAAAAAGAAGAAGAGGAAATCCACAGAATTCCTCTCTAATTGTCTCTGTGTCAGAATCCGTTTGCTGGAGGAAGGCTTTTATCATTCAAAGGTGGGGTCAGAGGTCACCTTAGTCCTATTTTTAGACTTTTTAAATAGTTTCAGGAACCTCCGACCAACAGTTTTCTTTTGAGGCTTCTGTTTCAGCTCTTCCACCTGCTGCTGTATTTGATCCATTTGGACGGTGAAAGTTTCTTCCAAGTCGCTGATGGTGGTCTCTTTATTGTTGATAACTTCTTTTAGACGAGCGATTTCTTGAGAGAAGCTGGATTTTTCTTTGAGCATCTGCTGCTTCTGGTGGTCCAGTTCCTTCTGGACTTTGGCCAAAGCAGCTCTTAATTTGGTGGACTCTTCTAGCTCCAGGTCAAAGCTGAGCTTGGCGTGATTTGTTTGTTTCCTCTCTTCTTGAACCTTTTCTTCCATCTGATGTAACTGCTGTCCCAGGTCAAAGTTCTTCTTGCCAAAGGCCTTTTTGACCTCGTCAAGATGTCGCTCTTGCTGGTCCAGCTTTCCCTTCAAGACCATTTCACATTTGTTTATGATGGCGTCTTTTTCTTTGATGGTTTGTTTGAGGGTGTCCACGCCATTGTTGATATAGGAAAGCAAATCCAAGACAGTCTTTTCAGCTCTGTGAGTTGCAGCCATACTTTCCTGGTGAACTTTTTGTAATGCAGCCAGTTTTTGGTTAAGGGAGGAGTTTGTTCTCTGCCATTTATCTCTTTCTTTTACCAGCTGGCTTTGTGCTTCTGCCAATGCCAGCTGATGGTGATGAAGATGACGGCTCCTCTGGATTTCCAATTCTTGCCTCTGTTTTTGCAGTGTCACTCTTAAGGAGACAATTGAAGCGTGAGCGCTGGCAGTTTCTTGTTTCTTCTGGGCTAAATGTCTCTCTGCTTTATTGGCCCTGGTCGTCTCTGTTTTGATGGTTGTTTCCAACAGAGAGATTTTTCTGGAGATATCCAGTTCTTCCACCTGTTGCTGCTTTTTCTGATCAGCCTTTAGCTGGGCAATTTCTTGGATGAAGTGCTCCTTCTCCAATTCCATTTCTCCCGTCTTCTTCTGAATTTCTCGTCCTAAATGAACCATTGCAGCTTGAGCACAGTCATATTGCTGCACTTTCTCAGCTGCGAGGCTCTTGACTTCTTCCAGAGTTGCTTCCAGCTGAGATATTTTGCTGGTGAGGTCTAAATGTTCCTGCTGTTTCTGCTGGAGCAACTGCTGCTTTTCCTCTTTGAGGTGCCTCAAAGAGGTTTTAGCTTTAACACAAAGCTCTTTCTCGTGTCTCATCCGTTCCTCAAAGTGATCAGCTCTCAGACCAGCATCTGCCAGCAGCTGATCTTTCTGCTGGAGAAGCTGGTTCAAGCGCTGAACTTCATTTTTCAGGGCAGTGACCTCTACTTGAGGTGCTTGTGTACGTCTGGATGGTTCCATGATACAATGTATTCAGGCTCCTAATCCCAATTCGACAAAAACAGTTGTTCGTAACCGAAGGCAAATCTTGCAGTGAAGATCTGGTACGCTGTGATCGCCGAGAGGTCCAAACGTGACTGAGGGTCTGAATCCTTGGATCCTATTTATAGACTGTCAGCGATGAGTCATCAAATCATTGTCTTTGATGTTGTCTTTGATGTTTGATGACCTCACTGGTAGTGTGACACAAACTGAACAACAACACACAACAAACACACAACTCACATTACACAACAACACACAAAACCACACAACAAACACACAACTCACATTACGCAACAACACACAAAACCATACAACAAACACACAACTCACATCATCCAACACAGAGTGCATTCACTTCTATATATGAAGACAGAAGAACTTTACTATTTCTTCTTACAGTACAAACGTCTGACAGTTTGTCAGTTTAAAGCTGAGGATGGAACAGAGAGAAACTGTTGACTTATCTTGATTTATCTGGCCAGATGATCTTTATTCCCTGAAATTGTACAGAATGAATCTCTTGCTTCCTGTCTCTTCTTCTTTCCAGTCTGTACCTGCAGCTTGAATGAGGATCAGCACAACTTTTCCAAGCCTGCAGGTGTGAATTCATGGATCAGTTCAGCTAAAAACGTGGCACTGTCACCACTTTAAAAGTATATTGTAAAGTATGTAACCATGTTGTGAAAAAAAAAACCTTGCAAGGGCAACATGTTTTCTGTATACTGTTAGAAATAAAGTGGCTAGTGTTTGTAGAAGGATGGACTGTTTAAAAACAAGCACAAATGAACTTAAAAGAAAAATAGGGCATCGGCACCTGGAGCAGAAAAAAGACTGTCAAGGAAGGGGCGGGGCAGTAAAAGGAAGCCAGGTGTATCACAGAGAACAGAGTCTGGAGGAGGAAGAGAGGAGCTGGCCTGAGGATTCTCCCCCCGACATCCAGAACCTGTTGCTACCTGCCTTTTGTCACCAAATTACCTTTTTGCTCCTTTCTGTGGATGGATTATCGCATGGGTTTTTTTTTGCTTTCCTTTTTTTTCCCCCCTTCCCATTGGATACCAACTTCACAGACTTGGACAGAAACCGGTGAGACCGAGCCTGTTTATTTGTTTCTGATTTATTTTCTAGGCGTAGCCTGGACTGAGAGAAGAACTGATCAGTTTCAGAGACATTATTGAATATTGTGAACATTCATGTTTGTAAATGTGTCAATTGGTGGTGGACCTGTTAATTGAGAATTTGTTTTTGGCGTGGTGCACCTTAATATGAATACAACAAAGGCAAAGTTAAACTGAGACTGTTGTAGAGTTTTTTTTTATGTGTAAAGTGGATGTTGCTCACACATTTAAGCTGTTAAGGTGCTTATGTGTACTCTTTCTTTGTGAGAAAGCAGAGAAAGTTGTTACAACGTGCCGTTCCACCTGAAGCTCCTCCTCCTCACCTGCATCTTCACATCCTTCTCCTGCAGCTCCTCATTGTCCCCGGCCAGTCTCACTTTGAGTTGCTCCTTCTCCACCCCCGGAGGTGTTTTCTGATCAGCTGTTGGTGGTTGTCCCTCCAGGCCGCCATCTTCTCTTCTGTGGCCAGGAGCTGCTTTGGGTCATTGAGCGCCTTTCTCAAAGCAGTGTCTCCTTGTTCCTGGTCTTAACTGGAGAACTCATGGAAAAGAAATTCAGAAGAGAGAGAATGCTGAGAAGATAGTGTGATGTCACAACTGGGGAAATAGCTTCAGCTTTCTGCTGGCTCACATGGATAGAACACAGATAATTAAGAGACTTTTTGCTTCAGGGTGCACCACTTTCCCCGTACCTCCTTGATATTGTTCTGTGGATCCTGGTAGAACTGTAGTATCACCATATGGCCATACCTGTCTCTGTGTTAGGTGGATACCTCACACTGCAGGTCCTTCATAAGTATTATTGTGTTCTGATAAACTGCACAGGCCCAACTTGATGTCATGGCTGGACTCTTCTCTGTGTTCTCTTTAGCCTGCTGGGCTTTCATGTCTAAAGAGAAACAAGATGTGGACTTCTTATGCTCAATTTTTCCTCTATTTCTTACAGAAACATCACACCTACGTCATAAGATGTTGATGAAGGTTCTCTGTCTGTCAGGTGACGTTGATGGTCGAGTGCTGCTGATCTTTCATTGAGTCTCTAAGTTGTTGCAACTTTCTAGCATGAAATCCACCAATTCTTAACCCAGCAGTTCGTTGCCAGGTTTGTTTTTGTTCTGCAATGTGCAAATATTACTTCCAGTTAGTGTACATGTATGCATGTAGTGAGGTCATTTGGCCACTGGGAGGTACAGCTGTTCTGTGTTTGGTCTGATGTTCATATTTTCAATTTAAAGGAGAGTTGCTTTGTTTTCAGGATGTGTTTATAGATTTATATCAAGATGATTTCCACTTGAATGAATAAATGAATGAATGAATGAAACGGTTTATTTCAAGCAATCAGAAATAATACATGAAAAAAAAAATCACATTGAATCACAAGTAGATCGCTTGAAAGAGAGTGGAAGGAAGCGAACTTATGCAATCCCACCCCGGCTGGACCATACCATTTTCTCTCCATAAATTATCAATATCCGGTTCAGGACTTAAAATCAAATATTAATACTCTACATAGATTCAGGTTCTAAAAATCAACAATACCAGTGATGTCTTCAAATTTTAAAACATCCACAGAGAAATCATTTCTATTAATCTGTAACAATAATCTAAATATTCTCATTAAAAAAGACAATTTGTGCAGATTGTATTCATCAAAGATTTATGGTTCTGGACCCACGTGCTGTGGATCTTTTTACACTAGTTTTTCAAAGTTTGTATTAAGTGTCAGACTTGTGTTGTACACAAAATAGCAAATATGTGTTTATCATTCTTTTTCATTTCTATTACTCTACGATTTAAAAAGGACTAATAAAATCCATTTTTGAAGATGTTTGCCACTGAAATACTCCAAAGTTCCATCCATTCGTTCATTTTGTGAACTGGATGAATCCGTTTTGAGGTTACTGTAATAGAGCAAAGGTGGGGTACACCCTGAACAGGTTGCCAGTCCTCTGTAGGACAACATAACCACACCTAAGTGACAATTTAAAGTGTTCAATTAACCTATGAAACATGTTTTTGGATGGTGGGAGGAGAGTGGAGTTCAGAAAACAAACTTCATCACTTTAACACTAATTTGAATTTAGATAGATCAAGTCAAACCCTGAGAAGAACAGAGTTTTACAGTCAAATGGTGGTTTGAAATGTTGAGTCCTGTATTGATCAAGTGACTTTCCTAAAGCAATGCACTGGATGAGCCTGATCACGCACCGATGCCTCACCATTGTCAGACACATCACTAGTGTGAACTCCTGCTAACTCATTGTGCTTTCTAACATTACTAACTGGTGTTTCAGCCTCACAGAGATTTTTAAAACGGACACTGAAGTGCAGGAGCGACCTTTCAGACTGTAGCAGAGTAAAGCTGAGTCGAGTAGACGTCCTGGTGTTAGTAAAGCTTCTTTTCTGTCACTGTCAGTGGTGGAACAATGAACTGACTTCATCAAATTGATTTAGGAGCTTTCTCCAGGCTGCACGAGAAACCAGAAGCAGAACCACATTTAGAAAAATCTTCATTTCTGTTCTGAAAGTGGTGACTGAGCAAAGTAAGAGATGCTCAGAGTGCAAAGGAGGCTTGCTGCACCAGCACTGGTCAAACTGGTGACAAATCTGAGTCTGTCTCAGGTCCATCTGCTGATTTTTAGATTGATCAACTCTGGACCTACCAAGCCAGCAAGGTTAAGTGGGCCCCATTTGGTTTTAAGTGGGCAGAAAATGTGGGACCGGATTGGGTTCAACTTCAAAATAGGCTAAAGAACCAAGAAAAGCCTAAAATAACCAAACAGCTAGCATTACATATTGTTAGAGAGTCCGTATGAAAAAAGTTTTTTCCGCAGCAGAATCAGCTGATTCTCGTTGATTCCATCCTCCTTTCAGCAGCGCGAGGCTGCGTTTCTTCAGAATAAGATGGAGTTTCGTTAATTGCGTCAACTGTTGAAGAGTTTTCAGAACCAAAAGAATGTAAACACTGGAGCTAACGCTCCAATGTTAAAGCTAATTCATTTTTTCAACAGTTATGTCAGTGAACAGAACTTCAGTCTCGGTTTTTGAACAAAAAAAAGTTCTCGCTAGTTTTACTTTGAAAACCGGAAGCTTCAATATCAAGAAGATGTGTTTACTTCCGGTGACTGCCGCGGCTCTTTGGGCTTTGTTTTAGTTTGTAAACTTAAAATTCTACATTAATCTGCATTCCAGAGGAAAAATACATCGTTCCCAGATTCTATTTTGATCATATTTTACTACATTTTACTGTATTTATGAAGATCACGAATCATCGATCTTGGAGGTCGCTACGAATTTTCGGGAGCAGATCAGGAATACCCGAGCACCCGGATACTCGTTACAGCCCTAGTCAGAAGGATGTGTCAGCAGGACTATGGAAATCACAGGGTCCCTGTGGAGGGGCCCGCCCACCAGGTGGTCAGGCCCAAAGCAGGGATCCACAAACACACACGATTGAATTCAATGTTTTTTTTTCTCTCACACACCCCTCTGCATTTATCCGGACTTGGGACCGGCACAAGTGGGCACTAATTTGTGTCCCCTTGTGGTTGCATTACACACTTTTTTTTTTTTTTTTTACAGTTTTTAAATATTAAATACATAAACAAACAAGCAATAAATAAATACATAAGTAAATGTCTAAATACATATTTTTTTCTGAACAGTTTCTGTTCTTGTTCCACGTCCTGTTTTTCTGTAGACTGGAGTGTCAGGGGTTAGAGGGGATGCTGTCACTAAAACAATCTTTTAACCCCCCCTTCCCCAAACATCTAACCATTTAAAAAAGAATAAAACCACATTTTTGTGATACAAAATAACTGATTATCACAAGGATCATGGAGAGTTACATTAAATAAAATAGAAGAACAGAATAGAAGAAGATACACATTTACAAGATTAAAAAGAAGAAGAGGAAATCCACAGAATTCCTCTCTAATTGTCTCTGTGTCAGAATCCGTTTGCTGGAGGAAGGCTTTTATCATTCAAAGGTGGGGTCAGAGGTCACCTTAGTCCTATTTTTAGACTTTTTAAATAGTTTCAGGAACCTCCGACCAACAGTTTTCTTTTGAGGCTTCTGTTTCAGCTCTTCCACCTGCTGCTGTATTTGATCCATTTGGACGGTGAAAGTTTCTTCCAAGTCGCTGATGGTGGTCTCTTTATTGTTGATAACTTCTTTTAGACGAGCGATTTCTTGAGAGAAGCTGGATTTTTCTTTGAGCATCTGCTGCTTCTGGTGGTCCAGTTCCTTCTGGACTTTGGCCAAAGCAGCTCTTAATTTGGTGGACTCTTCTAGCTCCAGGTCAAAGCTGAGCTTGGCGTGATTTGTTTGTTTCCTCTCTTCTTGAACCTTTTCTTCCATCTGATGTAACTGCTGTCCCAGGTCAAAGTTCTTCTTGCCAAAGGCCTTTTTGACCTCGTCAAGATGTCGCTCTTGCTGGTCCAGCTTTTCCTTCAAGACCATTTCACATTTGTTTATGATGGCGTCTTTTTCTTTGATGGTTTGTTTGAGGGTGTCCACGCCATTGTCGATATAGGAAAGCAAATCCAAGACAGTCTTTTCAGCTCTGTGAGTTGCAGCCATACTTTCCTGGTGAACTTTTTGTAATGCAGCCAGTTTTTGGTTAAGGGAGGAGTTTGTTCTCTGCCATTTATCTCTTTCTTTTACCAGCTGGCTTTGTGCTTCTGCCAATGCCAGCTGATGGTGATGAAGATGACGGCTCCTCTGGATTTCCAATTCTTGCCTCTGTTTTTGCAGTGTCACTCTTAAGGAGACAATTGAAGCGTGAGCGCTGGCAGTTTCTTGTTTCTTCTGGGCTAAATGTCTCTCTGCTTTATTGGCCCTGGTCGTCTCTGTTTTGATGGTTGTTTCCAACAGAGAGATTTTTCTGGAGATATCCAGTTCTTCCACCTGTTGCTGCTTTTTTCTGATCAGCCTTTAGCTGGGCAATTTCTTGGATGAAGTGCTCCTTCTCCAATTCCATTTCTTCCGTCTTCTTCTGAAATTCTCGTCCTAAATGAACCATTGCAGCTTGAGCACAGTCATATTGCTGCACTTTCTCAGCTGCGAGGCTCTTGACTTCTTCCAGAGTTGCTTCCAGCTGAGATATTTTGCTGGTGAGGTCTAAATGTTCCTGCTGTTTCTGCTGGAGCAACTGCTGCTTTTCCTCTTTGAGGTGCCTCAAAGAGGTTTTAGCTTTAACACAAAGCTCTTTCTCGTGTCTCATCCGTTCCTCAAAGTGATCAGCTCTCAGACCAGCATCTGCCAGCAGCTGATCTTTCTGCTGGAGAAGCTGGTTCAAGCGCTGAACTTCATTTTTCAGGGCAGTGACCTCTACTTGAGGTGCTTGTGTACGTCTGGATGGTTCCATGATACAATGTATTCAGGCTCCTAATCCCAATTCGACAAAAACAGTTGTTCGTAACCGAAGGCAAATCTTGCAGTGAAGATCTGGTACGCTGTGATCGCCGAGAGGTCCAAACGTGACTGAGGGTCTGAATCCTTGGATCCTATTTATAGACTGTCAGCGATGAGTCATCAAATCATTGTCTTTGATGTTGTCTTTGATGTTTGATGACCTCACTGGTAGTGTGACACAAACTGAACAACAACACACAACAAACACACAACAACACACAACTCACATTACGCAACAACACACAAAACCATACAACAAACACACAACTCACATCATCCAACACAGAGTGCATTCACTTCTATATATGAAGACAGAAGAACTTTACTATTTCTTCTTACAGTACAAACGTCTGACAGTTTGTCAGTTTAAAGCTGAGGATGGAACAGAGAGAAACTGTTGACTTATCTTGATTTATCTGGCCAGATGATCTTTATTCCCTGAAATTGTACAGAATGAATCTCTTGCTTCCTGTCTCTTCTTCTTTCCAGTCTGTACCTGCAGCTTGAATGAGGATCAGCACAACTTTTCCAAGCCTGCAGGTGTGAATTCATGGATCAGTTCAGCTAAAAACGTGGCACTGTCACCACTTTAAAAGTATATTGTAAAGTATGTAACCATGTTGTGAAAAAAAAACCTTGCAAGGGCAACATGTTTTCTGTATACTGTTAGAAATAAAGTGGCTAGTGTTTGTAGAAGGATGGACTGTTTAAAAACAAGCACAAATGAACTTAAAAGAAAATAGGGCATCGGCACCTGGAGCAGAAAAAAGACTGTCAAGGAAGGGGCCAGGTGTATCACAGAGAACAGAGTCTGGAGGAGGAAGAGAGGAGCTGGCCTGAGGATTCTCCCCCCGACATCCAGAACCTGTTGCTACCTGCCTTTTGTCACCAAATTACCTTTTTGCTCCTTTCTGTGGATGGATTATCGCATGGGTTTTTTTTTGCTTTCCTTTTTTTTCCCCCTTCCATTGGATACCAACTTCACAGACTTGGACAGAAACCGGTGAGACCGAGCCTGTTTATTTGTTTCTGATTTATTTTCTACGCGTAGCCTGGACTGAGAGAAGAACTGATCAGTTTCAGAGACATTATTGAATATTGTGAACATTCATGTTTGTAAATGTGTCAATTGGTGGTGGACCTGTTAATTGAGAATTTGTTTTTGGCGTGGTGCACCTTAATATGAATACAACAAAGGCAAAGTTAAAGTGAGACTGTTGTAGAGTTTTTTTTTTCTGTGTAAAGTGGATGTTGCTCACACATTTAAGCTGTTAAGGTGCTTATGTGTACTCTTTCTTTGTGAGAAAGCAGAGAAAGTTGTTACAACGTGCCGTTCCACCTGAAGCTCCTCCTCCTCACCTGCATCTTCACATCCTTCTCCTGCAGCTCCTCATTGTCCCCGGCCAGTCTCACTTTGAGTTGCTCCTTCTCCACCCCCCGGAGGTGTTTTCTGATCAGCTGTTGGTGGTTGTCCCTCCAGGCCGCCATCTTCTCTTCTGTGGCCAGGAGCTGCTTTGGGTCATTGAGCGCCTTTCTCAAAGCAGTGTCTCCTTGTTCCTGGTCTTAACTGGAGAACTCATGGAAAAGAAATTCAGAAGAGAGAGAATGCTGAGAAGATAGTGTGATGTCACAACTGGGGAAATAGCTTCAGCTTTCTGCTGGCTCACATGGATAGAACACAGATAATTAAGAGACTTTTTGCTTCAGGGTGCACCACTTTCCCCGTACCTCCTTGATATTGTTCTGTGGATCCTGGTAGAACTGTAGTATCACCATATGGCCATACCTGTCTCTGTGTTAGGTGGATACCTCACACTGCAGGTCCTTCATAAGTATTATTGTGTTCTGATAAACTGCACAGGCCCAACTTGATGTCATGGCTGGACTCTTCTGTGTTCTCTTTAGCCTGCTGGGCTTTCATGTCTAAAGAGAAACAAGATGTGGACTTCTTATGCTCAATTTTTCCTCTATTTCTTACAGAAACATCACACCTACGTCATAAGATGTTGATGAAGGTTCTCTGTCTGTCAGGTGACGTTGATGGTCGAGTGCTGCTGATCTTTCATTGAGTCTCTAAGTTGTTGCAACTTTCTAGCATGAAATCCACCAATTCTTAACCCAGCAGTTCGTTGCCAGGTTTGTTTTTGTTCTGCAATGTGCAAATATTACTTCCAGTTAGTGTACATGTATGCATGTAGTGAGGTCATTTGGCCACTGGGAGTACAGCTGTTCTGTGTTTGGTCTGATGTTCATATTTTCAATTTAAAGGAGAGTTGCTTTGTTTTCAGGATGTGTTTATAGATTTATATCAAGATGATTTCCACTTGAATGAATAAATTCAATTCAATTCAATTCAATTCAATTTTATTTATATAGCCCAATATCACAAATTCAATTTGCCTCATTGGGCTTCATGCCTGCAGTTTTTACAGATGCACAGATGGAGTCATAAAATATGCACAATAGGTAAAAACTAAACAGACTAAATAAAGAAAGGTCATCCCTGTCCTTAGACCCTCCCTCGCGGTAAGGAAAAACTCCTAAAAAAAAACTGAGTCAGGAAAAAAAAGAAGAAACCTTAGGGATTCCCACATGAGGGAGAGATCCATCCCAGGACGGACAGGCGATACCAAAACGGTTAAAGAAAAGTTAGCTGCTAAACTGCATATATGAGTAGAGTTCATTCATATAGAGCTGAGTTCATTCATATAGAGCTGAAGGACGAGTGATGATTAAGTCCATAGTCCAGATGAGGCAGAACTGCAGACCACGACCAGGAGCAGGAGGGCAGACGACCCACCAGGAATCACTCCCACTCAGAGATGCAGGAAGGTGACGGATGGTGACGGGGCTTCATCCAGATGGGCGGGGCTTCGTCAGGATCACCAACAAGTCTCCCGGAAACTGCAGTCTCTCCCGGTCTCCCACAGGGGAGTCGGAGAGAAGGAAAAACATGTGAATTATACTGCACCACAACACAGGCATACAGTTAGAAGTAAATAAAAAGTAGAGGAGAGGAGAAGTAGATGGAAAAGAGGACAGAGCCCCAGTGCACCATACTTTTCCCAGCTTCTAACTTCTAGCAGCCTTCTATGTTATTATGTAGAGAATATACATATTTCATCATTTATATTTCAAGCATATATTGGAGAAGTATGTGATTATAATAATTATTTCCCAAAACTTCAGAACAGTATGGGAGCATTATGTTAATTATTCTATGATTACTGGCTAGTCTGGCAGAACGCCTGTCCAAATAGGAATGTTTTAAGGCTAGTTTTGAAGGTAGAAACTGTATCTGCCTCTCTGACATGGGCTGGGAGCTTATTCCATAGAACAGGAGCTTGATAACTGAAGGTTCTACCTCCGACTGTACTTTTAAAAATTCTAGGAACTACAAGCAGTCCTGCATTCTGTGAGCGAAGCGTTCTGATTGGCTGGTAAGGAACTATGAGATCTCTAATATAGGATGGGGCCACACCATTCAGAGCCTTATATGTTAACAGGAGGATTTTTGAACTTTACTCTAAATTCAACTGGGAGCCAGTGGAGAGAAGCCAACACAGGAGTGATGTGTTCTCTTCTGCTAGTTCCTGCTAACAATCTTGCTGCTGCATTCTGGACAAGCTGAAGACCTTTTAAAGAACTTTTAGGGCATGCTATCAGTAAAGAGTTACAGTAATCCAGTCTCGACGTAACAAATGCATGGATGAGTTTTTCAGCATCACTTTTAGATAACATATTTTTAATCTTAGCGATATTGCGTAGGTGAAAAAATGCAGTTTTACAAGCTTGAGATATTTGAGCATTAAATGATAAATCCTGGTCAAATAAGACCCTAAGTTTCTGACTGAAGAATTGGGAGCAATATTTACACCATCCAAGGAGACTATCTTATCTGAGAGAGCATCTCTCAGGTGTTTAGGACCCAGTATCATGACCTCAGTTTTCTCTGGGTTCAGAAGGAGGTAATTAATTGTCATCCAGGACTTAATGTCTCTGATGCAGGAATTCAGTTTTTCTAGGTGGTCATTCTGATCTGGTTTAATGGATAAATACAGCTGTGTATCATCTGCATAACAGTGGAAATTAATGCTGTGT
Source organism: Oryzias javanicus (assembly GCA_003999625.1). NCBI lineage: Eukaryota > Metazoa > Chordata > Actinopteri > Beloniformes > Adrianichthyidae > Oryzias > Oryzias javanicus. The sequence goes on from CM012458.1 coordinate 4,243,256, forward strand.
TTCCTGATTATGTCTCCTAAGGGCAGCATGTAAAGCATGAATAGGATGGGCCCTAAAACTGAGCCCTGTGGGACTCCGTAGCTAACTCGAGTACAATGAGAGGACTGTCCATTTACGTGAACAAACTGGTGTCTATCAGATAGATAGGATTCAAACACTGGGGGCAGATCCTTTGATCCCTATGTTATGCTCTAATCTCTGGAGTAAGATGCTGTGGTCGATGGTATCAAAGGCTGCGCTGAGGTCTAACAGGACCAGAACAGAGATTAGTCCTTTTCTGAAGCTAATCAAATCATTGGTAACTCTGACCAGTGCAGTTTCAGTGCTATGGTGAGGTCTGAAACCGACTGAAAATCCTCAAAGTGATTGTTGTCCTGTAGGTGGCACTGCAGCTGCTTTACCACAACTCTTTCTAGGATTTTAGATATGAATGGGAGATTAGATATTGGTCTATAGTTGGCCAGAATGTCAGGATCCAGGCTGGGCTTTTTCAAAGAGGTTTAACAACAGCACATTTAAAAGACTGAGGCACATAACCAGTTTCCAGGGAGGCATTTATTATGGTTAGAATAGATTCACTGATTAGGGGGAAGATTTCTTTAAAAGTTTAGTGGGGATTGGGTCTAGGAGACAAGTGGAGTTTTAGAAGATGTATACTGATGCTATTTCTGCTTGGTCACACACAAGCGTAAAGCAATCTAATGTTACAGACATTTCTATGGATGTTTTCCTTTCTACCATTTTATTTGCTCAGGGTAATGGTAGGAATAACCTTGTTCAATTTGCATCTGATATTTGAGATTTTATCATCAAAGAATGTAACAAAGTCTTCAGAGCTGAGGGCAGCAGGAATATGTGGTTCAACCGAGCTGTGGCTGCTGGTCAGCCTGGCTATAGTACTAAAGAGAAATCGTGGATTATTTGCATTTCTGCTATTAAAGATGAGTAATATTGAGTTCTCGCTTTACGCAGGGATTTTTTATAGCTTAAGAGGCTGCATTTCAAGCATTCAAGAGTGCTCTGAGCCAGAACGGCGCCATTTTCTTTCTAATTTACGAGTTATTTGTTTGAGGGAACGTGTTTCAGCGTTAACATGGTGCTACTCTGTTTTGTCTAACAAGCTTGAGTTTCAGAGGGGCAACAGCATCAAGGGTTCTCTGAGGGCTTGCATGGTATCATTGACAAACTGCTCATTATCAACGGGGCTTAAAGAGCTCTGAGAGTATTTATCTAACATGTTACTAAACATTGGTTGGACTGAGAGTTTAAATTCAGATACAGAATGAATGAATGAAACGGTTTATTTCAAGCAATCAGAAAATAATACATGAAAAAAAAAATCACATTGAATCACAAGTAGATCGCTTGAAAGAAGAAGAAGTTTGGTAAGGAAGCGAACTTATGCAATCCCACCCCGGCTGGACCATACCATTTTTTTCCTCATAAATTATCAATATCCGGTTCAGGACTTAAAATCAATATTAATACTCTACATAGATTCAGGTTCTAAAAATCAACAATACCAGTGATGTCTTCAAATTTTAAAACATCCACAGAGAAATCATTTCTATTAATCTGTAACAATAATCTAAATATTCTCATTAAAAAGACAATTTGTGCAGATTGTATTCCATCAAAGATTTATGGTTCTGACCCACGTGCTGTGGATCATTTACACTAGTTTTTCAAAGTTTGTATTAAGTTGTCAGACTTGTGTTGTACACAAAATAGCAAATATGTGTTTACCATTCTTTTTCATTTCTATTACTCTACGATTTAAAAAGGACAATAAAATCCATTTTTGAAGATGTTGCCACTGAAATACTCCAAAGTTCCATCCATTCGTTCATTTTGTGAACTGGATGAATCCTTTTGAGGTTCCTGTAATAGAGCAAAAGGGGGTACACCTGAACAGGTTGCCAGTCCTCTGTAGGACAACATAACCACACCTAAGTGACAATTTAAAGTGTTCAATTAACCCTATGAAACATGTTTTTGATGGTGGGAGGAGAGTGGAGTTCAGAAAACAAACTTCATCACTTTAACACTAATTTGAATTTAGATAGATCAAGTCAAACCCCTGAGAAGAACAGAAATTACAGTCAATGGTGGTTTGAAATGTTGAGTCCTGTATTGATCAAGTGACTTTCCTGTTAGGTTTTAAG